>CM046657.1:14894300-15449531 GCA_025594165.1 Tamias sibiricus | reverse complement strand
ATGTGTAAGGGTGACATTTGATTATGAAGAGTCCCTAGCCAAAGAAGACAGCTTTTTTGTTGAACCTTGGTTTGAGATATCTGATGCAACTCTTGACTACGCCATCCTGAAACTGAAGGAAAACGGACGAGAAGTACCCGTGGGGCTGTATAATGGAATTGGTCCTGTACCGTATAGTGGTTTGATATATATTATTGGCCATCCAAATGGAGAAAAGAAGCATACTGATGCTTGTGTTGTAATCCCCCAGGGTGAGCGAGCAAAGAAATGTAAGGAAAAGCTTCAGATGAGAACAGAAGTAGGTTGCGATGAATCTAAGTTTATCCACATGTTTACTCAAAGAAGCTTCCAGGAAATGCTTCAAAATCCTGATGTGATTACCTATGACACGACCTTTTTTTTTGGGTCCTCTGGCTCTCCAGTGTTTGATTCAAAAGGTTCCTTGGTGGCCATGCACACTGCAGGTATCACATGTCCGCTACCAAATGAGATGGCTCATTTCATTGAGTTTGGCCCTGCTTTGCACTTTATCCTCTGTAATATTAAGCAAAACCATGAAAGATGGTATAATGAAGTATTTCTAAATCAAGAGGATGTAGAAATGCCAAGTCTAGAGTACTGAGGACTGGTGAGAATTCAGTCCTCTTACCACCTTTAAGGAAATTGCCGATGTTATTCCATAGGCAATGAAATGGTTATCTACATTCAATTTCATAAAACATAATAATAATCAATATTGTAGACCACTTCCCATGCACCAGGCATTTGTCTATCCCATGGAGAAATAAGTACTAAGAACCCTATGAGGTGGGCAGTTACCCCTGTTTTAAAGTCAAGCAAAGTGAAGACTTGATATGATTTAGCAACAGTTTATGACGACAAACTCCTGTAACTTGATTATTTTTTTCCATTTCTTCTCCTAAATTCACTTGCTTCAGAGCAGGAGCTTAAAGTTGTTTATTAACTATCCCCAATATCTGACACATGGAAAGGAAATGCTTAGAAAAATGTGTGGGTCAATCAGGATCAAAATATGGCACTGTAGTTAAAATGTTAACTGAGGAGTTAAATGCTTGGTTAGAAATGATTACATACAAAATCTTATAGAATTTCTGAGAGTCTCAAATGGCTAAACTTGTCAGAATACACTGGTCATGGAAAGTCAGAAGTAACATCCACTCTTCCCAGATGTCACATCTTCCTTGTGACAAGTGAGCAAGGCTCCTTGTCTGAAATAATAGGGAGAGAAAGCAAGGCATCTCTCCCTCTTCTAGGAACGATGTAAGACAAAAATGGCGCTGTGATGGTTTATTCTATCTCTCTATTCTTACTGTGTCTCTGTGTGACCACTAGGGGCTCATAAGTTAGCTATTAAACATAAATCTGGCCACACAAATTTACATTGTGAAGTCTGAGCCAGGAGCTCTATAGCAAATTCTTTAGTACATGAGTAAAACAGGTTTATAATTAGACATTAGGCTTGTAAGTAATGATTAAACTTGTGGCTCTTGCTGTGCCCCATAGTTCAGAGTTTTCTAAGTTATAGTTATAAGGTTTTAAGTTATAAGGCTTTCTTGTGATTGATAAGGATTCTTTTATCTTAGGTAAGTTTAGGATATTAGTTTAAGATATATTGATATAAGTTTTCCATGGTAGAGACCCCTTAGATCTAACACCTGATCAAAGGAGAAATACCTGTTAGCTTAACTTCTGAAAAATAGCTATACTTCCTTCTTTCGTTCAGAACAAAGTTATTATAGGAAACAATAGTAAGTTGAGTTCAGTCAAGGTTTAGCTATGATGTATTAGGGCAATCAAGGTGTGAGACATTGTGAGTGATCTTAAAGGGCTGTAAAAATAGTTCTAGGTAAAAACATGTTTTTGTTCTTGACATTTAAGATTGATCAATGTATGCTTTTTCCTACGTCTTTAGATAAGTTTAATCAGTAATATGTACTTAGAACAATATCCTGTTTCCCTCAGAATGTATAACTCTGAAATTCTTTAATGTAACCTCAAAAGCTGTAATGCAAAAGACTGTGCTGTAAAAACTCGGGTAAAAAAAGTAAAGTCAGAGTTAAGCCTCCAGACTTGTGTGCTGCGTGGTTTATCTCACCTTTTCGCCGTCTTCACCACCACCACCACCACCACCACCCCCACCTTCCAGAGCCAGACTCCAGAACCCAGGTGAACATGCTGTGAGGACAAGGTCATCTAGAAGGTCATATTCCTTTATTCTGATTTTGTTTGTTTTAACCTAATGTCTTTTTTTCTGTTCCAAGATCCCACCCAGTGTAGACATCATTTAACTCTCCTGTCCTTGGGCTCCTCTTGGCTGTGACAATTTCTCAGACTTCTTGGTTTTGAAGACCTTTATAGTTGGGCCATGCATTTTGGTAGGCTGCCTATCTATTGGAATCTGTCAGATGCTTTTCTGATGGGACTGGGTTGTAGGTTCTGGGGAGCAAGGTTATAGAATAAAGTATCATTCTCACCCTACTAAAGGATCCTGCTGCCAACATGATCTGTCATTGGTGCTGGCCTTTGTGCCCTGACTGAAATGGTATTTGTCAGGTTTCTCCACTTTCTCTGCATGGTATTCTTTGGAAGGAAGTTATTATGCACAGCCCATATTTGTAAAGTGGAGACTTAGATTCTCCTTCCTTAAGTAAGGGACTCCTGGAGAATCTGCATAATTAATTTGGGATCATTTTGCATGGGGATTTGTCTCTTTTCCCCATTCATGGGTTCCATCATTTATGAACATCAGTATGGACTCATGATACCCTTAACTCCATGGGGATCCATAACCACATGCCTCATTCCCACTCCCTCCCCTTGCCACCTATAAATTCCCTACTCCAACTGTGGAAAATAGAGTTCTTATCACACCTCAGTCATTTACTTCACTCTTTTTTGATTCTGGGATACAGCAGGCACAGTGGTGCACACCTGTATTCCTGGGAAATTGAGATACTGAGGCAGGAGAATTGCAAATTAAAGGCCAGCCTGAGCAACTTGGCAGGACCCTCAGCAACTTAGTGAGACCCTGTCTCAACATAAAAAAATTAAAAGTACTGGGATGTAGCTCAGGGATAAGGGCAGAAGCAAAATGTATCTAGAGGAGGAATATATGAACTAAAATGTAGTGCTTACATACAATTTCTTTTGCCTTTAATCTACATACTCCATTCCTTCCCAAAGTTACATAGGTCAGGACCTTTTTCCTCAGGTCTTTGGCAATTATTTCATAACATTTATAATGCAGTTAAAATACAATACCTTTAGACTTGTCACAGCCTACATTTTTTCTTCCCTTTGATCTTTTGCCCTCTTAAATGATTTTCTAACATTCTGCATTCTAATGATTTATTCTTTGTGCTATCAAATTCTGTAGGTTTTAGCAAGTGCATGATGTCATGTACCCACCATTGCAGTGTCATAAAGAGTAGTTTCTCCTCCCTGAAATTTCCCTGTTTCACCTGTTGATCCTTTCCCTCTCTCCTACACCCCTGGAAGTCACTGATCTTTTTATTGCCTTTATAATTTTCACTTTTTCTAGAATGTCATATGTTGCCGCCTGAAACGATGGCCACTTGGAGCAACGAAGCTGCGGGAAGAAGTTCAGAGGCGAACTGGAAACAAACAGCTTTTTATTCTGATAACTTTTCTCTCTGGCTATAACAACGACTAACACGCACCACACACACCACCAAAATGGCGCTGACCCAATCAGCAATCTCGGCCAAGTCACTCGAGATCCCGGGCCAAGTCCCGCGAGATCCCAGGCCAAGTCCCGTGAGACTACGGAAGGCAGCAATGCCCAAAACTCCATGGCCCATAGTCAACCGCAATTTAAGCCATCTCTCCAAACAGGGCTCCTGCATTTCCCCCCTTTTGTTTTTAAAGAGGGGATGCTCTAGGACGTCCATGTGCAACCAACATTCTTACCCGTCATCGGATAATCAAGGCTGTGCCCTTGACTCCTGTCTTAGGTTGATATGTCGGCCACATGAGACTGTCCCGTGGGACTGTGCCTGTCTTAGGTTGTCCCCCTCTGGGGATCTTACCCGTCATTGGCTAACCAGCCATCCAATGGAGCCCTTTAGGATCGACTGTGTATGATGACTAACAGCCATCCAATTGTAAGGAGATGTTGCGGCTTTAAGGCAACAAGTCTTTTGGTGACGAGCCAAATTGCATAGCATATCAAATTGTTTAAACAAATCAGCTGCCCTAAGTTCCATCAAGTAACACTGAATTCTCTAGACAAATACCTGCAAGGCATTGTCCCGTAAAGTCCCAAACAATGAAAGATCAAAATGTCCATTTGTTTTAACACGTTGATGTAGGAGGCCCCATGCATGTAGAGCAGAGGCCACACTGTTTGTGAGGTTGTTTGATGCTTGAGCAGCAGGGATGCTTGCGGCGACCACAATCCCTGTCTAGACAATGCCACTGGCAAATCTTCAGGGCCCGCTACCTAGAAACTCAAGCATCAATTATTAAAGGAAAGGCAGTGCTATTGCAGCACTGAGTCAAGAGGCGAGTTGTCAAACTACAAAATAGAATAATTAGATTAGAAAATTAAAGTTGATTTTTGTTCACACACATCTCTGGTTGAGCTTCTACAAACATAAGTTGGCAAAATATCATATTTAGAACAAAACAAATAAAGACTGAGGGTAATTACTGCATTAAAGATAGATTAAAGAAAAGGTAAAGGCACTTTGGAAAAATAATTTGTTAGCTGGAAACCTCGAGTCTCTGTATACAGAGCAATCTTTTTTTTTTTTTTTTTTTTTTTTTTTTTTTTTTTTTTTTTTTTTTGTGGTACCGGGGATTGAACTCAGGGGCACTCGACCACTGGGCCACATCCCCAGCCCTTTTTTGTATTTTATTAGAGACAGGGTCTCACTGAGTTGCTAAGTGCCTTGCCATTGCTGAGGCTGGCTTTGAACTCGCGATCCTCCTGCCTCAGCCTCCCAAAGTGCTGGGATTACAGGCGTGCGCCACCGCGCCCGGCTACAGAGCAATCTTTTACCTGTTGAGATAATTGAAATTAATGAGCTATTAAACAAATGAAGTTAATAACAAATAAACAATCTTATGTCAAAACACTAAAATATCAGGTTATATAGCACTAGTCATATTGTTTGCTAAAGAGAAGTCCCAGGGACACCTATAAATCAAAATTGAAAGTACCTTCATTTATAAAATAATTTACTCTTAATTAAATACTCTTAACCTAAAATGAATTAAAGTTATTTGGATCCATATATATATATTTTTTTCATAAGCGCTTTGTTATTTGTGACGTCACACTGGACAGACGCACAAACATACAAACATATTTGTGATGTCACATTAACATGAAATGTAGACAAATGTACAGACATAAAGACATGTATAAAAAGAAAAAAAAATACAATTGTGTGCACACTAAAGAGAGATCTCCTCGTCCCGGCCGGGAGGAATGACACTTAAGTTGTGAAATATTTTGAAGGACTCTTTTGAGGGAATCATTCTATACCTTCATCTTGGTCCTCTTGATTTTGTACCTTTTTTATTAATCTTGATTCTTCATTCAACAACTTCATCTTGATCATTTTGATGTGGTACCTGCTTTATTAGTCTAGATGGTATCCATATTGGAGATGATTCGTGTTTTGGAAAAACACAAACAGATCCTCTCCCCCAAATTAATACTGGATCTGGACCCTTCCACGTACCTGAAAGAACATCCTTCCAGTAAACCAAAGGTTTATGTTGTTGGTGTGGATTCCGATATCTGTCTCCAGCAGAATAACCATTAGAGTCTAAAGTTAAAAAATTTAAGGTAAACAGGGCAACTGCCAATCTGTCCTTAGGACTTTTCCAATTTCCTTCTTTTTGTTTTAATAACATAATTTTCAGTGTTCGGTTTGCTCTTTCAATAATGCCCTGACCCTGAGGATTGTATGGGATGCCTGTTTTATGGGATATATTGAATTTTGCGCAAAACTGTTTGAAAGATGAGGACGTATATGCAGGGCCATTATCTGTTTTAAGCATTTTGGGGATGCCCAATGCAGCAAAAGCTTGCAAACAATGAGATGTAACATCTTTAACTTTTTCTCCAGAATGTAAGGAAGCAAAAATCATGCCTGAGCATGTATCTATGGTCACATGAATAAATCTCAATTTTCCAAAACTTGGCTCATGAGTAACATCCATCTGCCACAAATGATTGGGCATTAATCCTTTAGGGTTAACGCCGAAATGAGGATTGGGCAAATGTGTCATACAAGATTTACAATCTTTTACAATTGTTCTGGCTTGCTCCTTTGTGATTTTAAACCTACGTTGCAAGGTGGTGCTGTTGACATGAAACTGGGAGTGAAATAAAGTAGCTTGTTGGAGCACTGAAAGTATAAATATTGTTTTTGTAAGTTCATCAGCCTTTTGATTACCTTCATGGAGGGGACCAGGCAAATTAGTATGTGCTCTAATATGGCCTACGAAGAGAGGTTCTTTTCTTGCCCACAAAAGTTTTTGTATTTGATAAAACAATTTAAAGTCTGGAGTATGAGGTGCTATTGGTCCTGCTAACTCTAATTTTGGGACGGCTTGTACAATATAGTGGCTATCTGAAAAAAATGTTTATGGCTGGTCCCTAAAATTTTCCAGAGCTCTTACCACAGCTTCCAATTCCACTAGTTGAGCTGATTTGTGTGCAGTTATGTAAGTCATATTTTCTTTTTTAGTGACTACTGTAGCAGTACCATTTGAGGACCCATCTGTAAATACATTAAATGCCTTAGGAATAGGTTGATTTTTTATTACCTGTGGAAATATAACAGGATGATTAATACAAAAAGATAATATAGGAGACTTAGGAAGATGATTATCAAAATTTGCAGAAGTAGAGCATTTAGCTATAGCCCAATCATTATCACTGAAGCATAAAAATTCAATCTGTGATGATGAATAGGGAGTAATAATAGTAGCAGGGTGAATGCCAAATATGTTAGTAGAAGTCTTAAGTCCTTGAAGAATAAGTTTAGCCACCATGGAGGTATAAGACTCAATTATACTTTTAGGAGAGACGGGCAAATGTATCCATAATAAAGGCCTTGTTGCCAAAATACTCCTGTGGGTGTATATTGTGAAGAAATAATAATCAACATCAGCGGTTGAGTTAAATCAAATCTATCACAATGAGCTCCTTCAATGGCTTTTTCTACTAACTTTAAAGCTTTCCTAGCATCAGGAGTCAATGTTCGCGGTGAAGATGGATCAGGGTCTCCGCGAAGGATGTCAAATAAAGGTTTTAGTTGGCCAGTAGTGAGATTTAGTCTAGGGCGAAGCCAATTAATGTCTCCCAGTAGTTTTTGGAAATCATTGAGGGTGGTCAAATGTTCTTTATTTATTAAAATTTTGGGGGGGTCTAAAAAAAGTATCCATGATTTTAAATCCTAAATATAATATGGGAGATCTGGCTTGAACTTTTTCTTCTGCTATATATAATCCATATTTTTTTAAATTTTTCTACCACGTCACTGAATATATTAAATAAGATTTTTGGATTAGGGTGGGCCAGTAAAATATCATCCATGTAATGTAGACACATGAGGTTTGGATATTTATTTTTAATGGGTTGGATAGCCTTGTCCACATATATTTGGCATATGGTGGGGCTATTAGCCATTCCCTGTGGTAAAACCTTCCATTGATATCTCTGATCAGGGCCATTATTGTTAATAGAAGGAACTGAAAAAGCAAACCTGGGGGCATCCAGAGGATGTAGGGGAATAGAAAAGAAGAAATCCTTTATATCAAGAGTAATAAGATGGAAATTTTTTGGAATAGCTACAGGACTAGGAAGTCCAGGTTGAGTAGGGCCCATAACTTGCATGGTTTTATTAATTTGTCTAAGATCATGTAACAATCGCCATTTTCCTGAATTTTTCTTGATCACAAATATGGGGGAATTCCAGGGAGAGGTGGAAGGTTCTTTATGTCCTGCTTCTAATTGTTCCTGAACTAGTAGGTGGGCCACTTGTAATTTCTCTTTAGATAGGGACCACTGAGGGACCCACACTGGCTTATCAGAAAGCCATGGTATTTTCAAAATTATTTTCTCAGTGGCCCCGAAAAAAAATATCTTTTTCCTTTATGATAATGATTACTTTTAGGGTTAAGATTACTCTGTACTTTTTGATAATGATTTCTTTTATGGCTAAGATTACCCTGTAGATTTTCACATTTAACATCTGCAGGCTTGGTTGCAAGGTGTACTCCCATTTGTTGCAAAATATCTCTTCCCCATAAAGTAACCGGTTGGTTAGGTAAAACATAAGGCTGAAATGTTCCTTTATGGCCTTCATCATCCTCCCATTTTAAAATTACCGCACTTTTTTCTGGGAGGTTATTATATCCCAAGCCTCTTAAACTGGTTGAAGCTTTTTGCAGAGGCCAGTGCTTGGGCCATTGGCGTAAATTAATAATGGAAGAGTCAGCTCCAGTATCTATTAATCCCTCCATTTCTATTCCTTGGATTTTTTATTTTACACATAGGCCTCCTTGAACAGTCTCGAACCCAGCAAGCCATGGGTCTCGAGTCAGTGGAACAAAATCCTCTATTGTTCCCTTTTTGAGGCATACTCATTTTAAATGAATTTTGTAAATTGGGAAGGAGAAGCAACTGAGCAATTCTATCTGTCAAATTTTGAATGGCATTTATTGGCCCAATGATTTCCCTTTTTACACCTGGGGCAGCGGCCTGGGGCATGGTATGAGCTTGGTCTTATTTCTCTTTTGGGATTTTGCCTAGAATAGCCTGATTGATTATGATAATTTTGCCTGGAATATCCTGATTGATTATAATGTCTCAGTTTAGCCTTTGTGAAATTTCAAGGGGAAGCACCTCTCATTGAGGCTGCAATCACATTTCCTGTGACAAAGGCGTCATTTATATCTTTACATAGTTGTATATATACGGAAAGATCCTTTTTAGTTCTCCATGGCCTGATGGCTGCTTGGCAGCATTTATTAGCATTTCCATATGCTAATTGAACAACTAATGGCATAGCTTGATCAACATCTGCAAACACACTACCTGCAGTTCTCAAAAGTCGATCAGCAAAATCAGCATATGGCTCATTAGGTCCTTGAATCACTTTTGACAAGCTACCTTGTAGATCCCCAGGTCCTTGTACAGTTTTCCATGCCTCTAAGGCAGCTGCGTTTATCTGAACATATATATCTGGGTCATAATCTTTTTGAGCCTGTAAGTCTGCGAATTGCCCTTCTCCTGTGAGCATGTCTATATTATAGTTTCCAAACCCTGCAGCCGCGTTTCTTTTAGCCGTTTCTATACAAAGTTCTTGGAATTGCGATCGCCAAACCAAGAATTGCCCCCCGCTTAATGCTGCTTTACATAGACTTTTCCAGTCTGAGGGGCTTAAGTTAAAGGTGTTAAGGGACTCCAGCATACTCAATGTTAAAGGAGCTTGGGGCCCATAGGTCATTACTGCCTCTTTGAGATTTTTTATTGTTTTGAAATCTACTGACTGATGGACACTCTGTCCATTTTTCTTTTCAAATGCTGGCGGTTCCCAATGCATCTGTGAGTTGTCCTCGAGAGCACATAAGCGATCAGAAAGACTTTTTATTTCTGTTTCTAGGGTATGCAAATGCCTAGTAATACCCTTCATATTTTCTGTAATGGATTCCACCCATGGGGGAGTAGAGGACACAAGTGGTTCCTCTACTTGACGGTCCTTTTTCTTGGTCTTTTTAAGTTTCTTTTTCCTCATTTTCTCAGGATCACTTTTACTAGATTCCTCACCACTGCTAATTTCACTGACAGCAATATCCTGAGGCCCAGGTTCCCTTAAGAGCAAGTATCCTTCAGCTATCTCCAATAACTCCTGAATAGCTCTAATAGCTTGGACTTTTGTCATTTTGGGGACTCTTCTAATACTCTCTTTACTGGTCTTAGTTGGCCCAGTGGAAGCTACGCTTTTTTGATCACTTTCACTTTTTTCTATATCCTCCTCACTAAGAACAGAGTCAGGTATATCAAGGAGTCTTTGCATAGCCTCTATCACTTGGGATTCAGTTATATTCGAGCCCATCTTTAGAGACCTTTCAGTTCTTACCTGTCCGCTCCGAAGTCCCCGTACGGGCCGCCACCGTCATATAATCATAGTCATGTAGTATATAGCATTTTCAGTTTAACTATTTCATTTAGAAGGTTTCTGTCTGTGCATTTTATGTCTTGATAATTCACTTCCTTTTATCACTGAATAATATTCCACTATATGGATTTAGCATGATTTGTTTATTTGCTCACCTTTCAAAAGATATCTTAGTTGCTTCTAATTTTCTGTAATAATTAATAAAGTTTCTCCAAACATGTATGTGCAGGCTTTTTTTTTTTTTTTTTTCCATGAATGTCAGTTTTCAACTCAATTGGATAATGGAGTGTGATTGATGGGTCATATAGTAGGAGAATGTTTAGCTTTGTAAGAGTCTGCCAGACTATCAACTAAAGACTATCATTTTGCATTCCCACCAATAATGAATGTCATGTATCCAACATTGCAAAGTCATACAGAGTATGACCATCCTCACCACATTTCGTATGCTCAAATTTTCTTTTTTTTTTTAATTTTTATTAGTTCTTTTTAATTATAAATTACATTAGAGTGTATTTTGACATACATAGACATTGGTCAGTTTTCCTTTTTTTTTTTTTTTTTTTTTTTATTGTAGGTATATTAATGCTACCTGGGATTCTTCATGGGAGTCCAAGATTTGTTAATGAAGTTGGAAATGTCTTGGGTGATCTAGGACATGGATATAGAGTTATAGGATCAGCCCGATTTCAGTCAGGAAAGTAGGGCTAATATAAATAGTTTTTTTAAAAGTTATTTAATTAAGAATTAGGGTAGTGCAGTGGTACACACTTGTAATCCCGGCGACTTGGGAGACTGCGTTAGGAGGGTTGAAAGTTTAAGGCCATCCTCAGCTACTAAGTGAGGCCCTGTCTCAAAAAATAAAAATTGCTGAGGATTAGCTCAATGGCAAAGAATCCCTGGGTTCAATGCCCAGAATCCCCTTGAAAGAAAAATAAGAAAATGAAATAGGGTGTCTATGAGCAGACAGGACAAGAAAAATAGTTCTGTACTATGTCAGTAATATGTCAGTGTAAAACGCTTACAGGAGGAAAAAAGTTGCTGATCCACATGGGGATGTCTGAGGTGATGTCAGGAGTGGTCACCATGATGACAGGAATTTACAGAGAGATTGCAAAGTGGCTTCACCAGACCCAATACAGGTGAGCTGGTGGAGATGCCACAGAGTCCTCTCTGACTGCCAAGTTCTCCTGAGAAATGTTGACTAGCACCTCATTTCCACCTCCCAAGTGTCTTACACATTTTCTTACTCATTTTTCATTGGCAAATGCTAACCTAGATGGATACAAGGATTCTGTGGAGAATATTTCTCTGCTTTATAAGGCAGTAGTGGTGCTGCCTGGCAACTGATAATTATCCCCCCCCCCCAGACACACACAATCCATGCACACATATATAATCATAATTTATCTTCTCATCTCTAGTCCCTTCATATACTCACTCTTCACTTGGCCTCTGTAGTCATTGTTCCAGTATCCCTCTTACCTCCCTGGATTATTCCATGATTATTACTTCTAACCCTCTGTCTCCCATGAGCATATATCTCCAAGTCAAAACATTAGACATGGCACCCTCAGATCCAGCTTGTTAAAACTCAAGTTGTACTGACTGACCTCCAACCCCAACCCAGTCCTACCTCTTTCCTGATCACAGCCCATCATCCAGACTGAAATTATTTTCAGACTTGAGTTCCTGGAGGCGCTTTAGAAATACTTTCCATCATCTTCCAAGTATACATGGTCTACAAGTCTTGTAGAATTTGTGGTTGTCCTCAAATGAGACCCATCTTTCCAATTCTTCACTTCCATCCATCTCTTCCATCAAAAACATTACCATAGTAGCCACCATTTATATAAGTCTTAAAATTTAGGGCTTTGCTAAAAGTGTAAGTAAAATGTCATGGTTGACCTCTGACGTAATCTGAGGAGGTGAGTATTGTAGCCATCTCAGTGCTACAGATGTAAGATCATCCCAAGCCAGGGAGCAGGTTTTGGACCACAGGTGTCTGGTTTCAAAGCCTGGAGCTACAGAGCTCACTGAGTGTCATCTAGAACCTGAAAATCTGTCCTGGATTGCCAAGATCTCTAAGCCAAATTATTTCTTCTGGTTTCCCTGGGGACAAAGTGTCAGAAGATGCAAATATCTGGAAACCCCTGAGAAGAAGCTGGGGTGACAGGCCAAAGGGTGAGGAGAAAGAAGCTCATGAGTTCTCCTGATGGGGAGGGAGCCCATTTCAAGGAGAGGGCCTCATTTGATCCACCTATCTCTCCCTCCCTTCTTTGCTGGAGCCAACCTCACCCAGGCCATTGGGCCACTTGTTTTCCAGTGCCTAGGGCTCTCTGAAGTCCCTGCCTTTGCTCCACTAAACTTTTGGCTCCTGTCTCAGGACTTGGGACTGGAGTGCTTGCTGCAAGGACAGACACAGGGACCATGAGCAGGAAAGGGGCACCAGGTCTCGCAGCATGGTGTGGGCATCTGGGTGTCCCTGGACTTGAAGTGTCATGAAGACCAAGCAGGGAAGGGGACTGTTCTACTCAGGGGGATATAGGGTGAAGTGAGGATGTCTAGTTGGGGAAGCCAAGAGCAAGTCTCAGTAGCAGATGACTCCCAGCTTCCTTGAAGAGAAGAAGGGAGGACATGTGATGAGGAAGCCATCACACAGTCCCTAGAGTGGGTCAGGGAGAAAGTCTGCACTGAGTACCAGCCAGAGCTAGATGGCCAGAGAAACTGAGAGAAAGGAGAGAGAGTAGATCAGATGCTGTGGCCAGTGGGGACAGGACTCACCAACAGCCATGTTGATGCCTTCAATCCACCAATATTGATTTATGTGCTGGGCATGTGGTTACCATGGGCATTATAGAAAAGCCAGCATAGTCCTTTCCCACCATTCCCTGTATCCTCCAGACATCTACTAGGGTTGTTATATGATCACACCTTTCCCCTGTTCTGTGTATCATTCCCTAAGAGTTTATTCCTGGACCAAAATTCAGTTACAGTGTGGAATAACTTATGAAGTATGAGACAGGGAAAAAATGAATACCATTTCTCAGCCTGAATATCCTCATTATTTTCAGATTTCATGTTTGCAAATTTTCCTACACCCTAAAATCAATCTGTAACCCCTCAAAATCAAACACCTTGGGTGATTTCCCTTGCAAGAATGCACACAATGGTGTAATCTTTGAAATGCCTGTGGTATACATTCCCAGCTGTGCTGGGACAAGGCCATGCTCCAACTTCTTTTATCTCTCATACTATATACAGCTGATGTTATATACAACCTTCCTGGTCCTGTCTATTTTGTACTACATTCTATGCAGTTTTTTATTTTGTGTGTGTGTGTGTGTGTGTGTGTGTGTGTGTGTGTGTGTGTGATTTTGTTGTTTAAATGGCCCCCATGCATAATGTTGAAATTCTGCCTAAGGTTCTAAGCAAAAGAAACTTATAAAGAAAATCTACATGTGGACAAGGGGTTCAGTTATAGCAGTGTTGGCAGTGAGTTCAATGTTAATGAATAATACTACAAATTAAATAAGTTGTCTTTTAACAGAAACACAAATAAAATGTTACATATTGTCTGACTGATAAAAATGATGTGACTGGAGACTAACAAACTTAACCCTGTGTTACCCCAAAGAACTATGGCTCACATATTCTCTTCTAATTCAGTGTTGGCAGCATCTTTATAGAACATGACCAATACAAATAATGAGAATGGACTATATATCATTTCAAATATAGTTGCAGGGGCTGGGGTTGTGGCTCAGCGGTGGAGCACTCACCTAGCACGTGCGCGGCCCGGGTTCGATCCTCAGCACCACGTAAAAATAAAAATGCATTGTGTACAACTAAAGCAAATAAATAAATATTTTTTTAAAAAAAGGATAGTTGCAATGTCTTATCATCACAGGGACTTAAATTTATGTGGATTTACTGTTTGTTGAATGATTCCTGACATATTATCTTAACACCTGCTAGGTAGGCAGAGCAGCTGTTATTGTGCGTGTTTTCTGTGTGAGAAGGCAGGATAACTGAGTTGTTGCCCAAATTGCCAGTATATAGGAAAAGATCAGGACTTAAGTCATAAAATATAGTTCACTGGTCTTCCTGCTAATTGAGCTGGTTCATCAAACCAAGACACTGCTGTGTCCATTACTGCATCCAAAGTACACCCACCCCTGGCCCTCTTAAGAAGCACTGTAACCTTTCCAATATAACTAATACCTTTATCTGATTTTCTTTTTCCTGTCTGTGAAGACCAGGTTAGTTGGAAAATCCAATGTCACCCTGCACCTACTACCACCCACTCTTCTCCAATTCCCAGTTATTAGAGTAGTATCCTAGTCCACTATTGCATGCTACTCCAGAGCTCTTCTTGGAGATGGGAGCTGAAGGGATGGTATTGCATTGAATTGTGCCCCCCCCCCAAAACATGTTCAAGTCCTAAGCCTGGATATGTATGTATATGACCTTATTTGGATAAAGAGGCTTTGCAGATATGTTAAATTAAGAATTTTGAGATTAGATGAGAACCTCTTGGATCAACCAGGTGGCTCTACATTCAATAATTGTCCTTGCATGGGGAGGAGAAGTACAGAGGAGAGTAACCACCATATAAAGATGGAGGCAGAAATTAGAGTGCTAAACCTACAGATAGCCCTCAACTTGCAGTGGGGTTTCATCCTGAGAAGCCCACAGTACACTGGGAATACTGTCAGTCAAAACTGCACTTCATACATCTAAATTACCAAACATCTAAATTACCAAACATCTAAATTACCAAACATGAAGAAAACATACCTCCGAGACTCAGACATCTGTTTTCAGTCTCTCTGCCTAAGGTTGGGCACAATTATCTAACACTGTCCATGTTATAAATAAGTATTGAATATCTTGTGTAATTTCTTGACCTCAATTCTCTGTAGAGTGCTGTATTTGCTCTTTACATTCATGGTTGTGTTTCTGACTGGGAGCTGCAGATCCAGGTCACTCCCCAGCATCGAGAGAAAGTATCATACCCATGTTGCTACCCTTAGGTGTAAAAATAGAAATTCAAACTTTGAAGTACAATACTGAATGCATATTGCTTTCAGACCCTCACAAAGTCAAAACTCCATAAATCAAATCATCATTAAGTTAAGGACCCTTTGTACAAGCCAAGGGATGCCAAGGTTCACCAGAGAAAGTCAAACCGTCATTGAGTTAGGAACCCTCTCTATAAGCCAAGAGATGCCAAGCATTCTCAGAATCGAGGAGAGATACATGTAGCAGGACCCCCTCAAAGTCTCCGTAAGGAACCAACCCTGCTGACACCTCAATTTCAGACTTCTGGATTCCAGACTGTGTGTAAGGGCATAGATTTCTCTTAGAAGCCACCAAGTTTGTGATAATTTGTTGTAAGCTTGGTGGCTTAAAACAAAACAAAACAAAAAAAAAGGTATAAATCTATTTTCTCACAGTCCTGGGAGTACAGAGATCTGAAATCTGAAGTCAAGGTGTCAGCAGAGTTGTGCATCCTCCAGAAGCTCCAGGGGTATATCTGACCCTGGTTTCTGGAATCTACCTGCATTTCTTGGCTTGCGCTCACATCATTCCATTCTCTGTTCCTACATGCACAATGACCTCCTCTTCTGACTGTATCAAATCTCCCTCTGCCTATTTCAAAAGGATGTTTGGGGCCCCCATGTTATATAATCACTTATTAAAATTCTTAATTTAATCATATCAGCAGAGATTTTGCCTTGTAAAGCAACATTTGTAGGTTCTGGAGATTGGAACATAGACATATATTTGGGGGCCACTGCTTAGCTTAAAACATGTGCCATGCTGAGGATGACTTGAGAAAATATACCTCCAAGACTCAGGGACGGACATCTGTTTTCAGTCTCTCTGGCTTATGCTTGTTTTTTCTCATTAGTTTTTTTTCTAAATTCAATCTCTTACCAATGGGAATGAAATGACATAATCTGATGGGGAAAATAATACACAGGGCATTTGATTTTGATTCTCACCTTATTCATTCATAATCAGTGACTTCAAATAGTTTTTTTTTCTGTGCATCAGTTTAGTTTTCAACCATTAGAGACATATTTGCCTCTCGTTTTTTTTTTTTTTTTTTTTTTTTTTTTTTTTTTTTTTTTGCACTCTTGGGATGACAAATGCTAGGTAAATTAAAGTTGTTTGCTATTAGCAATAGCATTGCTATGGTATGAACCTTTGTCCTACCCTCACCTCTACCAAGCTCAGATGTTGAAGAGTAATCCCCCATGACAATATTAAGAGGCAGAACTTTTAGAAGACAATGTTTTCAGGATTAGTGCCCTTATAGACGAGGCCTGGGGTACTTATTTGGCCCATTCGTAACATGAATGTACATCTAGAAAATCCCATCTATGAAGAATAGCCTTCACCAAATACTAAATCTTCTGATGCCTTGATCTTGGACATCCCAGGCTCTAGAACAGTGATAAATATCTGTTGTATACAAGCAACCCACTCTGTGATATTTTTATAGCAGGTTATGAATAAATATAATATTATGCATAGCTGGCTAGCTAATTCCTCAAAGGAAGAAGGAGAAAGAGGAGGAGGAGATTCTGATGAGACAGGTTTAGGAATATAAAAAGATTCCGTGGGATCTGGTAGCAAATTCTGTCATCCCAGTGATGGGGCAGCAGGCATAATGGAGGAAGAATAAAGCTTCCTAAGCTTAGAGAGGTAAGATTGAAATAAGTCACTGAGATGTTTTTTTTTCTTTTCTTTTATTCTAAGTTGTTATATATTACATCAGAATGCATTACATTTCATATTACACTTATAGAGCACATTTTTTACATATCTGGTTGTATACAAGTATATTCACACCATTTGTGTCTTCATACATGCACTTAGGGTAAAAATATCCATCTCATTCTACCATCTTTTTTTTTATTTACCCTTTTCCCACTCCCTACCTCTCCCTCCTCATTGGCCTTTCTAGTGTTCCTCTAATCCTCCTATGCTCCCTGTCCCAACCCCACTGTGAATCAGCATCCTTATATCTTTTTTTTGTGTGTGTGTGTGGTACCGGGGATTGAACTCAGGGGCACTCGACCACTGGGTCACATCCCCAGCCCTTTTTTGTATTTTATTTAGAGACAGGGTCTCACTGAGTTGCTAAGTGCCTCGCCATTGCTGAGGCTGGCTTTGAACTTGTGATCCTCCTGCCTCAGCCTCCCAAAGTGCTGGGATTACAAGCGTGCGCCACCGCGCCCGGCTTCAGCATCCTTATATCAGAGAAAACATTTGGCATTTGGATTTTTGAGATTGGCTAACTTCACTTAGCATTATATTCTCCAACTTCATCCATTTACCTGTGAATGCCATTATTTTATTCTCTTTCATTGCTTAGTAATATTCCATTATGTATATATACCACATTTTCTTTATCCATTTATCTACTGAAGGGCATCTAGGTTGGTTCCACAGTTTAGCTATTGTGAATTGTGCTGTTATAAACACTGATGTGGCTGTGTCCCTGTAGTATGCTGTTTTTTTAAATCTTTTGAGTATAAACCCAGGAGTGGGATGGCTGGGTCATAAGGTGGTTCCATTCCCAGTTTTCCAAGGAATCTCCATACTGCTTTCCAGATTGGCTGCACCATTTTGCAGTCCCACCAGCGATGTATGAGTGTGCCTTTTCCCCCACATCCTCTCCAACTTTTATTGTTGTTTGTGTTCTTAATAGCTACCACTCTGACTAGAATGAAATGATAGAGTAGTTTTGATTTGCATTTCTCTAATTGCCAGAGACGTTGAACATTTTTTCATGTATTTGTTGATTGATTGTATATCTTCTGAGAACTGTCTGTTCAGTTTCTTGACCCATTTATTGATTGGCTTATTTGTTTTTTTTGTTGTTGTTAAGATTTTTGAGTTCTTTATAAATGCTAGAGATTAATGCTCTATCTGATGTGTATGTGGTAAAAATTTGTTCCCAATTAGTAGGCTCTCTGTTCACTTCACTGATTGCTTCTTTTGCTGAGAAGAAGCTTTTTAGTTTGAATCTATCCTATTTATTGATTCTTGATATTAATTCTTGCACTATAGGAGTCTTATTAAGGAAGTTGGGGCCAAATCTGACATGTTGGAGATTAGGGCCTACTTTTTCTTCTAACAGATGTAGTGTCTCTGGTCTTATTCCTAGGTCCTTGATCCACTTTGAGTTGAGTTTTGTGCATGTGAGAAATAGGGGTTTGATCTCATTTACTTGCATACAGATTTCCAGTTTTCCCAGCACCATTTGTTGAAGAGGCTATCTTTTCTCCAATGTACATTTTTGGCGCCTTTGTCTAATATAAGGAAACTGTAATTATATGCGTTAGTCTCTGAGTCACTCAAATGTTTTCTTGATAACTGTTCAGGTTTCTTCTCCTCTGGGCAGGAGAAGAGAGGTCATGACAACAGGCAGCACATCCCATGGCCCAGCAGCAAAGCAACATGGCTTTGGCTACCACGTGAAGGAATTCCTGAAGCAGAAATAAATGGTGCCAGCAAAGAGACCTTATATCTGTTATGCATAGCTCTCTGATATCTTGGAGTGAACTAAAATATTTTAGAAATCCATTTAGTGGAATCCTGTTAAAACAGTCATTCAAAACTGAAAATAAGTGCAGGCAGCCTATTTCTTCCATCTTTGCACACTTTGAATCCTCCCTTCTTCTCGACCTCAACTTCAGCTGCTTTAGGGAGAAGATAATTAGATGTATGACTAAGATCTCCCTGTCCCCAAGGAGGACTGAAGGCCATACACACCTGTGCCCCTATGCTGGGGAGGAAGGAGGTTCAGGGACGGAAGAACTCAAATTTATGGCTCTGTTGGGTTCAGGAACTCAGGTTGCCATCCTATCCTCTCCTATGTGAGGACAAGATACAGGGTCCAGGAGTGGCCAAGCCACCTAGGACTGAAGGATAGAGCTAAAATGACATAGTGTGCATGGAGGCAGAAAGGGGTCCCTCATGCTCACTGACACTCAGAGTTACATGGGCAGGCACAGACACTGGTGCTTCCATGCCAAGCCTGGAGCAGGGGCTAGGGGCATGAAAGAGGTCAAGGATCCTTTTTTCCCAACCTAACCCTTGCCTTGCTTCTCTGAATTCCTTGGGCTCTTGACAGGAGTAATTGTCACAGCCTCTGGTTTTCATCATGCTCCTAAAGCAGGCAAAACAATTGAATCAATTAACAGGGATTCAGTGAGATCTGCAGTGGAAAAGGACAGTGAAGGTAACCTCGTAGATGGGGCCTTTTGTTTGGGTTCAAAGTGCTGTTGCGGAGTGATGTGTGCCTGCACCTGTCCGTCTCAGAAGGGATCCTCCTGTTCAGCATCTGTTTCATGTGGGCATAGATTATCCCCCAAACACACTTTCCTGCCCTGCCTGGGTAGACTCGCAACAAAAGCACAGAATCTGCAAGAATGGGAAAGACGAGCTGTTATTAAAGGCAGAGGCTACTTGAGGATTCAGAGAGGCCTTTTCATATTAAAACATCGCCACCTGCCTGAAACAGCTGCCAAGTACAGTCCTAAATGGGCAGCCTGTGGTCAAACCAGTTGAAACTGACCACTAGACCCTAGGAGCTTCTTCTGTTTGGCATCTTCTTTTGGGGATGGTTCAACCGAGACTGTTGGCTAATAGAGGGAGGATCCAAAAGGCCTTGGCAGTTAAATGCAAATGGTATATTCAAGAGCTCAACAGGAATTACCAAGAATACAAATGGTAGCCTGCTTCAGGGGCACACTTCTGTCAACCCAGAGGCTCAGGAGGCTAAGGCAAGATGATCGCAAGTTCAAGGTCATTCTCAGAAACTTAGCTAGTCCCTAAGCAACTTAGTGAGACCCTGTCTCAAAATCAGAAATCCTTTAAAAGGGAGGCTGGGTATGTGGCTCAGTAGTTAAGCACCCCTGGGTTCAATCCCTAGAATAATAATAATAATAACAACAACAACAACAAGTGCTTCCAGGATGCAAGATGGAGTTAGTGCAAAGAGGAGGAAGTTCACTGCTTGATACATTTCTCTGGGTTCTGAAGACAGCATATTGCACATCTGGGCATACCCTCCACCTTTTTACCGGTGAACACAATAGGCTGTCTACTTTGAGTGGGGCCTAAATTAGGAAAGGGTTCTGCAAAAGCTCTAAGCAAGGTGAAAAGAGCATTACTATTTGGACCATGCAGCCTGACTGACCCTTTGGTATGAGAAGGACTTGGTGGGTCTTACAGTAAGCACAAGTGGGAAAAGTCACAGTGCCGGCTCTTAGGGTTTCAGATCAAGGCCATGACTTTTGCAGTGGAGAATTACAGACCTTCTGAATGTCACCTCCTATATACTACTTGGTCCTGGTATGAGTCACCTAACCATGAGATAGCAAGTGACTAAACATGCAGAGCTGCTCCTGGTGTGGTAGGTTTTATGGGATCTACCAAGTCATAATGTTAGGTGTGGCCAAAACACAATTCCTTAGAAGATGGAAACAGAACACGGGGCATGAGCAGCATGAGAGATCAGACATGACTTGCCTGAGGAAGAGGGGAACAGCTCCCATCCAAAGACATCCATTGTTCTAACCCATGCCGCCTGTGAAGATGTTAGCTCACCTAGAAAAGAGGAATTAAGGTTGCAAATGGAATTAACACTACTAATCAGCTGACTTGAAGACTTTAACTTTCCTAAGTTATCTTGGATTCCTGGGTTAGCGCAATACAATCTCAATGATCCTTAAATGTAAGAAAAGTGAGAATGAGATGTGAAAGAAAGAGATGTGGATTGTATATCAATCAACATTGTATGCTATTAGTAGAGGGATAGATACAGATCAGTGGAACAGAACCTGGAAATTAGAAATAGATCCAAATGATTCTGATTTATTTTTATTTTTATTTATTTATTTGGTATCAGGGGATTGAACTCAGGGGCACTCGACCGCTGGGCCACATCCCCAGCCCTTTTTTCTTGTGTATTTTAGTTAGAGACAGGGTCTCACTGAGTTGCTAAGTGCCTCGCCATTGCTGAGGCTGGCTTTGAACTTGGGATCCTCCTGCCTCAGCCTCCCAAGTGCTGGGATTACAGACGTGCGCCACCACGCCCAGCTGATTTTTGTTGTTGTTGTACTGGGGATTGAATGCAGGGGCATTTAATCACTGAACTGCAACCCCATCCCTTTCTTTCTCTCCTTTTCTTCTTCTTCTTCTTCTTCTTCTTCTTCTTCTTCTTCTTCTTCTTCTTCTTCTTCTTCTTCTTCTTTAGAAAGGGTCTTACTAAGTTGCTTAGGGCCTTGCTAAGTTGCTGAGGCTGACCTAAATTTGCAGTCCTTAGCCTCCCAAGTCACTGGCATTATAGGCATGTGCCACCATGTCCGGCTTGACCAACGGATTTTTGACAAAGATACAGAAGCAATTCAAAGGAGCTTTTAAAATCAATGATGCCAAAGCAATACATTTGTAAGCAAAAATAATAAAAGAAAAGAGACACTTAAACTAAACCCCACTCCTTACATAAAAATTAACTCAAAATTAATTATAGATTTAAATATAAATTGCAAAACTATAAAATAGAAGAAAACATACAAGGAAAATATTCAGATCCTAGGGCTAATTAAAGAGTTCTTAGAATTCACATGGAAAATAGAAGCCAGAAAAGGAAATTTGGTTAAGTTGGATTTCATCAAAATAAAGACTTGCTTTGTAGAAGTCTGAATAAAGAGAGAGAAAAGATAAAATACATGTTTAGAGGAAATGTTTTCACACCACATATTCATCAAGGGTTATTAACTAGATACTTTTTTTTTTTTTTTTTTTTTTTTTTTTTTTGGTACCAGGGATTGAACCCAGGGATGCTTAACCACTGAGCCATGTCCCCAGCCCTTTTAAAATATTTTATCTAGAGACAGTGTCTCACTGAGTTGCTCAGTACATTGCTAAATTTCTGAGGCTGGCTTTGAACTTGCAATCCTCCTGCCTCAGCCTCCTGAAGTGCTGGGATTACAGGCATGCATCATCTTGCCCCACTAGATACTTTTGTTTTAGAAAGCACTGTAACTTCAACAGTATTTAAAAAATAGTAGAAGGCATGAACAGACATTTTATTAAAGTGGATATACAGATGATAAAGAATCACATGGACAGATATTAAACATCCTTAGCCATTAAAAAGAAACAAAAGTTAAAAGCACAACGAATCATCATTATACACCTAACAGAATGGCAAAAATAAAATGTACTGACAACATCAAATGCAGGTGAGGATGTAGAGACTAGGTCATGAATACATTGCTCAAAAATGCAAAATGGTACAGTCCCTTCAGAAAACTGGCAGTTTTTTTTTTTTTTTTTTTTTTAAATGAAACATGCAATTGCCACATGATTTTGTAATTGTAATCCTGGGCATTGATCACAGAAAAAAAAAAAAAAAAAAAAAAAGAAAAGAAAACTTTATGTTCACACAAAAACCTGCAAGGGGATGTTTATGGCAACTTTATTTATAACAGCCCAAACAACTCTTATGTTCTTCGATGGGTGAACAATAAGACAGTGGCACATGGACTATGACTTAGCAGTGAAAAGAAAAAACTATACACACAACAACCTGACTGACTTTTCAGAGAACTGTGCTCAGTGGGAAAACCTAATCCTAAAGGACTAAATGCTCATGATTCCATTTGCAAAGCCTTTTTAAAGTGACAAAATCATAGATATGGAGAACATATTAATGGTAGGAGGGGTGAAGGAGAGAATGGGGAGGAAAGAGTGGGTGTGGCTATAAAAGTGCAATATGAGGGTCCTTGTGGTGATGAAAATGTACATTGTATACAAAATGTATATTGTACAATGCATGAAACAGTGGTACTGTATCAACAAAGGAGCCACAATGTAAATATTCTGTTTCTTGACTGAGTCAGTATCAGCAGTAATAGTTTTATAAGATGTTACCATTGGGAAACAAGGGGAAGACTGTAAATGAGATCTTATTTCTTGCAATTGTAGGTGAATCTACTATTATTTTCAAATAAAAATATAATTTTAGGGGCTGGGGCTGGGGCTCAGCGGCAGAGCGCTCGCCTCGCACATGCGCGGCCCGGGTTCGATCCTCAGCACCACGTAAACATAAATGCATTGCATTGTGTACAACTAAAGCAAATAAATAAATATTTTAAAAAATATATAATTTTAAAAGGCAATGAAAGAGCCGGGTGCGGTGGCGCATGCCTATAATCCCAGCACTTGGGAGGCTGAGGCAGGAGTTTCGCCAGTTCAAAGCCAGCCTCAGTAATGGCTAGGTACTTACCAACTCAGTGAGACCCTGTCTCTAATAAAATATGAAGAAAAAAAAAGGGGGGGGGGGGAGCTGGGGATGTGGCCCAGTGGTAAAGTATCCCTAAGTTCAATCCCCCATGCAAAAAAAAAAAAAAAAAAAAAAAAAAAAAAAGGCAATGAAACTTCTGCCCAACTCTTTCTCTTGGCTCATACTTTTTGGAAACCAACCTTTTTGTTGTGAGGATGCCAATCTGAAACATGGAGCCCTTGTTGAGTTACCTGATGGCAGTCAGCATTGAGCTGGAGAGCATAAATGAACAAACCTACAAAAGATCCCAGCCATCCTTTCAGTTGCTTTGAGCTAATACTGTATGCAAGCAGACACTAGCCGTCCTCAGATGCTCTCCTCAAATTGCAGATTCATATGCAGAATAAATGCTTGCTGCTGTTTTTGGCCACTGATTTCTGAGCAGTTTATTACATAGGAATGGGTAACTGGGAAAAAAGGGTCTTTTGTCTATGAACATTCCACAGAAAAAGAAACGAATCCCTTTTTCATTTAAACTTGGTGTTAAGATAGCATTTTTTTTTTCCAAGTCTCATCAAATTGTACCTTTGAACAGTTCAAAATTGGCTTCATTCCAATTAGTCTCAATTAGTAAGGTTTTATTATAGCTGCCATATGTCCAAATTACAAATTAGGCATGTCATTTGGTTAACAATCTTATGCTACTTATGGGTATAGAAGGCAATTTGGAAGACATTGTTTGGATATTAAAATAGAATTTCTGCCAGGCCGGGTGGCACATACCTGTAATCCTAGCGGCTCAAGGCCGAGACAGAACAGTCAGGAATTCAAAGCCAGTCGCAGAGCTAGGAGGGTGTGGGGGTGTGCATGATACCCTGTCTCACAAATAAAAATCATAACAGGGGCTGGGGATATGGCTCAGTGATTAAGCGCCCCTGGGCTCAATCCCCAGTACCAAAAGAAAAAAAAAAAAAAAAGATTTTTAGGGGTTTATGGCATACAATATTTGAAATTAGAATTGTCTTGGGAAATCCAAGAAATGTATATACATAATTATTGTTGACATATAAAATATTTCCAAATGAGTTGTTATGAACTATAAATACATATATTCTACAATTGATGCGAAGTCATCTATATATTTACTTCCTCTTGCAAATTGATCTGGCTACATATAAATATTCTCATGTGTCATCAGGTATTTTAGTTCTGCTATATAGTACACTGCCATATTTAGCATGGCAGATACAAGAAAACCAGATACAAAATCAGTCTTCACATAGAAAGGTCAGTCTTTCTGCTTCTCATTCTCTTTCAAACAACCAGTTCAACATTTATTAATAGCCCTATAACCTGACTCAGGTTTGTTTTGCCTGGGAATTCCTGGTTTTGCTGGTCAGGTACTATTTTCTTCCTGTCTTCTAAAATATAAAAAAGTTCATATGACATCATTAAAAAAATGAATGTTTCAAAAATTATTTTATTCCCTAACATAATTTATTTTTATTTTTCCATATCCTGTTGGATTGTAACAGAATGAATTCATATTTTAATAGTTGCAGCCTCAGGGAAAACAAAATTCGTGTTCTCAGACAAGATTATTGTGTCATCATGACTTCAATCCATGAGCTCGAATTAAAATAATCAGCTCATGAATTAAGATAACCAGGTCTGGCTTGTGTTTGTCCTAGTGCCTCATGATTTTGGTCAGAAATACTGCAGGATAAAGTCCATTTAACATGTGTCTTCTTGACTCTAGCAATGTTGAAATGAACCCAGCAAAAACACATTTGCTCTTCATGTGGATGGTATAAATCCATCAGTCACCAAATTTTTGCATCCCTTAGGACAGGTTCTTAGAGGAGGTTGGAGTTCAGCAGTGCCAAATGTGTGGCTATTGGCCGTGGCACATTGGCTTGGAACCAGCAGGGGGCGCGAGAGCCCCAGGACACCCGTCGGAGTAGCCAGGGGGCGTGGCTTCTGCATCTTTGACGGACAGCTAGGGATGCTAGCGAAGATGAGGTAATACTGCCAGAACTAGGAGAGCGTGGGGGGGTGTGCGTGCGTTTGTGTGCAAGCATGAGTGTGTGAGTGCGTGCGCAAGCCGGAGACTGCTTGCCTCAGATCTCGCGCAGCGGAAATTGATCGTGCTGCATTAAGGAAAGAAAGAAAAAAAAAAAAGAAAAGTAAAGAAAAGAAGGAAGATTCTATCTTTTTTGGAACAAGACTGCAAAGTTGCTACCGGGAGACGGCGACGGTGCCGGGGGACCGTGTCATGGCGGGTCGCTACTCGGCGTCAAGGAACTGGGGAAACCCCTGCAGGGCGCGGGTTTGCCTTAGTGCCCTCTTTGGGAGGGGCGATTCATTCTGGAAGCGACTGAGCAGAGCCACAGAGAGGGGGAGCTCTCCCCGCGGCTGTGACTGCATTTCGTGCGGAGAAAGGGTGGGGAGAGAGGGGAGGAGAACAGAGAGAGCGTGCCAAAGCGAGCGCGATCGTGAGGCTAGATCCCACCCCGGCGTCTGCAGAGCCTGAGGCGCAACTGGTGCGAGGGCTCTGTCCTCGCGTCCCGGTCAGCCCCTGCTCGCGGCCGCCGGGGCTCGGGCCGCGCGCTCGCGGGGTGGCTTTGCAAGGCGGGGGCTTGTTTGCAGAGAGCCGGGCATTTGCATGAAGCGACTCAACCCCACGGAGCAGCGGCAGCAGCAGCGGACCCCGGCAGCGGCGGCGGCGGCGGCAGCGCGCGGTCCGAGCCAGGCGGCCCCGGTCTCCGGGCCCCGGTGGATGCGCGGCTGGGGAGGAGCCCATGGGCCGGAGCTGAGACTGCCCGGGGCGTTGGGGCGCGGGGCTGGGGGCGCGGTCGAGGCCCGGAGGCGGCGGCGCAGGAGGAAGCGGAGGAGGTCGGGCGCGCCGGGCCCGGGAGGCAGGCAGCGCAGCGACGCCGCCGCCGCCGCAGCCCCGGGCTCGCCATGCTCCTGGCCTCGGCAGTGGTGGTCTGGGAATGGCTGAACGAGCACGGCCGCTGGCGTCCCTACAGCCCGGCGGTAAGCCACCACATCGAGGCGGTGGTCCGTGCTGGTCCCCGCGCTGGGGGCAGCGTGGTGCTGGGCCAGGTGGACAGCCGTCTAGCGCCCTACATCATCGATCTGCAGTCCATGAACCAGTTCCGCCAAGACACGGGTGAGCCGCCCACCTCCCTTGTCTGGCCCGAGAACTCCCCCTCGTGCGCCCACCTTCGCCCACACAGTGGCACTTTCATGCAGTAGTGGCACCAAGAGGTGTTGGTGCTTTATTCCCCTTGATCCTCTCAGTATCCCACCGTCATCACCAAATACACGTCCATGCAAGTAATTATTAGTACTGGTGATGCAAACCTAGCTTCAGCCCAGCCAGTAAGACCCCTCCCCCTTTACGCCCCCTTTTCAGCCCTTAGCCTCCCTAAGTCCTTCCGTGTAGAAATTCTGGGGCCTCCTCAGCCCATAAGCTATCCCAGCCACTTGCACCTCCTGGCTGACCCCGCTTTGCCCCCAGCACTTTTGATTCTGCCACATATCCCCTCCCCCCAACTCTACTGTCTCTTCTCCTGTGTGGAATGGATGCCTTCCTTCGGGTGGGTCCTGGGTGTGGGCGCTGGGGAAAAAGAAGGGATTCCCCGGTGGGTCCGGGGTGTGGGTGCTGGGGGAGGAAGAAGGGATCCCCGGAGGTTGCAGCTGCTGTCTAGTATGGGAAGCCTGTGGGCCCTCTCTGGGAGGAGAGAAAGGACTTGGGGGGATCCCGGGGATGGAACCCCCTGGATGCTGTGGCATTCCGGAATACCTCTGCTGGTGCACTCCAAGCACCGAAGCAACAGGCCAGAGCAGATGGAGAGGAGGGGGAGGGATGGGGCTCCGGAATGCCTGGCAGGGAAGCCTCTCCCTTTGTCCCTGGAGGAGGAGGAGGAGGCCCATTCCTAAGAAGAAACTGTCCCTAGGCTTCTTACTGAACTGTACCCTAGGTATCCTATGATGGACACCCTGGCCTCCCAGAGTGCTAAACTCCTCTATCTTTCCATGAGAATCAAATTGCCATTAAGGCCACCACAACCCTACTTCCCAGCTGACCAGCCTTTGCAGCTAGGAGCCAGGAAGGGTCCCTGGGAAATGGAGGTTAGGGTGAGGGTGGGGGTCACTGGAGGCCTCTTCACTTGGTCCAGTGCATCCAGGCCTAATTGATGACCTGGGACAAGTCTCTGTGTGTCTCCACAGTAATCTCTTCAGAGACATGAGTGGGGGAGGGGATGTTTCTGGAATTCTGGCTGGGCTTTCCCAAGAGTGTAACCAAGGAGCCTGGAGAAACAGGTGTGGTGGGGAGGGAGTAGAGAAAATGAGGAGGAGGGCCCTGCAGCTCAGAGAACAGCTGCTTGAGCAGGACATCTCTGCTTCCTTGGAAAGCCCCCACATCCTGTGTGCTAATTAGGATTGTCATGGGAAAGGGGTATCTTTCCGCCCGCATGTCCCCATCTTTCGTCATAACTCCCATCCATCTCTTTGCCAAGACTCTGCAAACACTGGCCGATTGAAGAAAGTTTTCTGGGGAAAGGATTCCAGAAGTTTTAACATCTGGCTGGCCTAAATCTTGGTGGGGAAGGGAGGGAGGTGGAGCTGGGTGAGACTGGGAGGAGGGGAGAATAAGGAGGAATGTGGGGAGATTGAGAAAGAGGATTAAATGCGGCTGAGAGAGAGGAAGAGAAGGGTTATTGTGCTACTCTGTGTGCAGAGGCTGTGGAGGTGAGGGTGAAGTCCTCAGATTGAGGCTAGGAGAGGGATTATAGCTGTCAAGTGGGGAGCTGAGCCCTGGAGGTGGGACCATGAGACCACCCGATGGGATTCCTGACCTGCTCAAAAATACATAAAAGCAGGGATTAGCTTTTCTATTTCAGACTAAATCTCTGAAGCATATGGAGAACCATCCTAGTGATACACAAGTATCAGCCCCTGTCCCATTTTGGGGGAAGGGCAGAGGTTTAATCTGTGTTTGGGGATACGTAGGAGGGATCATGAGCTAAAGAATGCTTTTTTGACACAAATGAAGTTGTACAGAAACCTGGGCTGATGAAAAGGTACTTCCCAGGGACTGATCACTAAGCTCTGAGGACAGATTGACTACTGCCTGGTGATTGGCAGTGTAGGTAGAGTCTGGGGCTCCTGGATGTTAGGTCTGAGGCAGAGAATTAGCCCTGGATCATTTTAAAGACTGCCTTCGTGTGTGTTTTATAGTCAGACTGCCTTTGTTTCATCCGCTCATTGAGTCAGATGGTCAACCTTCCTGAACACCTCTCTGTGCCAAGCCCTGTGCTGGGAGCTGAAGGCCCTGGGCTGGATTCCCAGGAATGCTGGGGCTGTCAGGGAGCTTGTCAAAATTAGAATAGAATCTCTGGGCTCTGAACCCCCCTCTCCTCCCTTCCCCAACACACACATAACTCCTTTCAATATCTCACATTGATGAGACCATGATAGGCTAAGAGCTTGAAGCCACCAGCTCCCGGGCAACCTCAGCCAAGCCCTGGCAATGTTTTAATTAAATTACCCACCATCCCCAAGCCACAATTTAAAGCTGGGAACCAGAAACATCCCTGTAAACAAAAGAGCTGGAAGTTCCCTGCCTAGAGGCAATTCCTCTTTTTTTTCTCTTTCTCTCTTTGGTTGCCTTCTCTATGTAGGGACCTTTCCTGACGTGAGAACATTGTCTTTTTAGCAGTTGCTTGCCCTAGTCTCTCCACTCTGCTGGGCATCTCACCTCATCCAGCGTGTCTCCAAGGAGATGGCTGGGAGGTTGCAGACACCCGTCTGCCCGCCTCTGTTTGCCCTGGGCCCTTCTGCTTCCCCAGACCTCCTGAGGGTTTGAGCTCATTTGCATTCTACTCTGGTCTCCTTTAGTCATTTTGGACTGAAGGATCTAGAAGAAAGGAAGAGATGGAATGAGATAGAGGGGACTGTTCTTAGTCCTCTCCACCGGAAGTAAATTACCTTGACGGGGCTGCCATTTTTCTCTTGTAGGGTAGTGACCAGAGTGACTAGAGAGCTTTACTTCACCATCGCTTTCACTTCTATGCCCTAGCACACCTAGTTGTCCTCTCCAGGGTCCCAGCAACAGGATGAAAAAAACCCAGGCAGGGAGTGAGGAGCCGTGACTCAGGCTCTCATTCCAGACTCACTGCTTACTGTGTGACCTTGAGCGAGTCTCCTGACTGCTCACATCTCCTTTTCCTCTGTAGAGGGAAGAGCAGCCTTAAGAGCCTTCCTTCCTTCCTACATGCAGATGGGAAGGAGAATGGGGCTAACAGGATGTGGCACGGTGCAAGGGAGGATTCTTAACAGTTCAGAGTTTTCTGTGCATTTTTCTCTTCTTTATATCTTTAATGTGGCAAGAAGGGTCCGACAGAGGGAGTGGATTTGACTACAGAATTTGACGGATGCTGATTTTTTTTTTTTTTTTTTTTTAGACCCCCTACCTCATACTTCCTCCTTTGTGTGAGCACTGGACTGAAGGAGGTAGTCATCACGGTGACCCCACGGTCACTACAGTAGGGGGGATGCACCAAGTGTGACATCGTGCCAGGCTTGCTGCCCGCATCACCTCTTCTAATCGTCACGGCAGTCTCGTGAACACCGCTCTTCCCATCTAGAGGGAAGGAAACGGGTTGAAAGAGTTTCAGTTTCTCAAGGGTTTGGACAGTGGTAGAGCTTAGATCCTGAATCAAGTCCCCCATGCCCTACTCCTTCCTCCTGTGAACAGTTCTGGATCAATTACTTTGTATAAGCACTGTTCCAGGTGTGCAAGATACAGTAATAATGGAACATCCCAAGACTTCATCCTTGTGGAATATTCTGGAGAGGGTGGGGCAGTGCTGGTAAGAGACACCTAAAGTGCCTGCTCTATCAGCAGTGAATCACTTGCATACATGTGCGTGACATGCCCTAGACATGTCAGGCCATGCCTGGAAGGCATTGCCTCCTATTTCCTGGGAGCCAAAATATCTCGGATGCTTTGCGATGCTGGTGTCTGAGTGGCCAGGAAGGGCTGGTTTTCTTTCTCTTTCTTCTTTCTTAGTTTCTGAACATTCTCTATTCCTACCTTTTACTTGGTTGACTGTACCTAGGACAAGGCAGAACTTCTTCAGACTATCTAGTTCATAGCCCTGTTTCTAGAAAAACTCAAGGTTAGTATATTTCAAATAGGGTAGTCTCTGAAAATAATCATGAGGGTGAAATTCCACCCTCTCTCTTGTATCAAGTTCTGAGGTTCTGAGGTTGTTTACTATCTGTAACTATCCTCTAAGGAGCAACCAATCTCTGTAACTTTCTCTCCAGAAACCAGCTCTTCTTGACATCCCTCTGCCTGCTAATGGCACCACCATTTTTGCTATTTTGCCGTGGTCAGAACCTCAGGATTCTTTGACTCATTCTACCATTCAGAGCTTCTTGGGCACCTAATATACATAGCCATGCAAACCATGTGACCTAACAGTTGAAATTTTAACGTGCATGATGAAAAACTCACATGCCCAGGTCCACGCACAGGTGATATTGCCCTTTAGGTCTTGAGGATGTTGCTGTCCTGGACACCTGGAGATGATGAAAATAGCAGTCCTTGATCCTCACTTGGAAAGCTTTCAGCTACTCATGGTCAATTCCTACCCATTTCATCTCTGTAGGGTCTTTTTCGTCTATCATCTCTTTTTCATTTTCCCAACACCCCTCCACTCACCTGGAACTAATTAATAGAGCTGCTCTGGCCTTTCCACTTCTGATTAACAAACTTGACTCCTCATTGCCTCCAAATTAAATCCATTGCAGCTTGATGATCCAGACTTCCTGGCTCTGACATCCTGTCCAGGATTATCTTCTCCTGTGTCTTATAGTTTCTCAGAGTTCTCTCTCATCTTCCCCTCCCCACAACTATTCACAAGGCCCCTTCTACTGAAATGCTGTCCCTTACCATTTTTGCACATTGAAATTCTCCTTATCGTTCAAGTCCTGTGCCACTTATCATCCATTTCTTGAAATGTTTTCCATTCCATCATTACCTCTTTTTTCCAGCCAATATTTATTGAACCCCTGGGACATCCAAGGCATGTGAGATAGATGTAGGAGCAAACACCCTGATGCCCATTATCACAGGATTGGGACCCAAGGGAGGGAGACAGATATCCATCAAACTAGCAACAAATAAATGTGTAACTGCACATTGAGATAAGAGTATAAAAAAAAAAAAATAGCAACAGGAACTTGATCTGGTCAGGGCAGCCCAGAGTGAATTCCTGGGGAAATAATCTTTTTTTTTTTTTTTCTTTCTTTCTTTTTTTTGGAACCAGGGATTGAACTCAGGGGTACTCGACCACTGGGCGACATCCCCAGCCCTTTTTTGTATTTGATTACAGACAGGGACTCACTGAGTTGCTAAGTGCCTCGCCATTGCTGAGGCTGGCTTTGAACTCGTGAGCCTCCTGCCTCAGCCTCCCAAGTGCTGGGATTCCAGGCATGCGCTACCATGTGCTGTGCACCCAGCTGGGAAATAATCTTTAATCTGAAGGATGAGCAATAAAGAAAATGCCAGATTTTTAGGAGGGAAAACCCAGCATTGTGAAGAGGCCAGAATCAAAGAAGCATAACAATAGGAGAGTTTGAAGGCCAGTGCAAGGAAATATGAACAGAATAGGTTAGGATGTGAGGCAGCTGCAGAGGCTGGTGGAGGGGGGTTTGGGCTCTACCTACAGAGGACCTACAAAAGAGCTTTAAGCAGGGAGGGGATGTGGTTAGATTCCTGCCACCATGCGTTTTGTTGGCATCCTTCATGTGGCGTTTGTCACTGAATGCTGTCTTTGGCTATGCACTACTTGAAGAATGCTTGAATCTTTGCATTCTCCATAGCGACGAATGGGGGATGCTCAACAATATGGGATCAATGATTAAATGTCATTGTAGATGAGGTTGTCAATCAGTCACAGCACAGTTTGTGGAGCCCTTGTAACTCAGACACCGCCTCAGGCCCTGGAATGCAGAGAGCTGCACAGCATGTCCCTTCTGGGACTCTGGACACCTGTGCAAAGTGTGAAGACACCTGTGCTCGGCAGGCCCCGTCAAGATCTGCACTTGAGACTTCCTGAGGGTGGGGCCCAGGGTGGGAGAATATTTCAAGAATCAGGTGGCAAGTGACAAAGGACCTGAAGGATAAGGAAGATTTCAGTAGATGAAAAGGGCGAAAGAGGACATTTCGGTAGAAGGGACCTGATGAACGGTGGGGTAGGGAGTCAGAGAACCCCGAGGGAAAGCAAGAGGATAAAAGCAGCCTCTATTTGGCAGGAATAGAGGAAAGTACAGGGATAGAGGAAGATGAACTTGGAAAATAGAGCCCTGGCATAGTCTCCAGAATCCTGGTACAAATCTCAGGCATCTCTAGGGTAACGCTATTGTAAAAAAAAGAGAAAGAAAGAAAGAAAGAAAGAAAGAAAAAGAAAAATCACATTCATGAGAACTGGTTAAGTGCATTGTTCTTACTACCCTGCAGAGACTATAAAATAGTGTCATGCAAACTCCAAAAACTTAATTTCCTCACCTGGCAAAGGTGTTTTATAGGGTTGCCATGAAAATTATATGGGCTGGCATATATGAGGTGCTTTCTAAGTAATAAAGATTGTGCAAATATGAGCTATATAGAAAATTCCATTCTCTCTCTCATACACACACACACACACACACACACACACACACACACACACAGGCACACTGCATCCCCTGGACTAAAGATTTCCCATAACTTCCATCCTGCTTGGACATACAATAGAAAATAAACTACAATGATAATCCCTGTTTTATTGAGTTCTTGCCGTTTTATATTCATTTCTTCATTTAATCTTCACGTCCACCTGTTGAAGTAGCTGCCGGGGACCTAGATGAGGAAGCTGAGGTTTATCACACAGCTGGAAGAATCTCCCCTGCTCTACCCAAAGCCACACTCTTTGTTCTTCAGCAAGTTGGTTATTAGGAAGGAAATGGAGGCTAACTAGGGAACTCCGGCCCCCACCCCATCCTGATGTCCCTATGTCCCCCAGCAGAGGCCCTGGTGCTGAATAGGGGATTGTTCTGTTTCTCCCTTGTGCCTCTGAATGTTGATGTTTTGGGTCATTAAGGGGCTTGGAGATGGGGTGGGGGGCAGGTTATGACCCTGGCAAAGGCCTGAATGGTCATTGTTCCTTTTCTTCCCCCCTTGAATGGGATTCTGTCCCCATTCTTGGTGTCTCCCTCGGGGTTGGAGGAGGGAGTGGGTCAGAGGCCAGCAAGGGGAGCCTTTTCCCACCACTTTGATGGATAGAGCTTAAGCTGACAGATGCAGACATTCCAGCATCCTTGGAGCACTCCCCAGCCTCCTCGCCCTGCCTAGAGACAGGCATCTTTACCCTTGATGTTGATACCATGAAATGAGCCCTGGTTGGAATGGATCTGGATTCAGGATTGGGGTGGGTAGTGGAGAAAAAGACAATAGTTCCCTTACAAGCCTGTTTCCCTTCCAATTCTGCTCATTTATTTCTGTTATACGGTTACCCTGTAATAATCCTGACCTCTTCCCTGCCCCACGGTGAGATTGTCAAAATTAAGGTCCTGGCTGGAGTTGTGCTCAGTGGTAAAGCACTTGCTTAGCACATGTGAGGCACTGGGTTTGATCCTCAGCACAACATAAAATAAATAAATAAAATAAAGGTATTGAGTTCATATACAACTAAAAAAAAAATAAGATCCTATCTTTAGAAGGGTTTGATGTTTTTGAAAGAAAGACATTTGATAATTGTAAAATTATCCTCATGAACGTGGACAATGTTGTTGTTGTCAATATAAGATTTAATGTTGGGGCTGGGGTTGTGGCTCAGCAGTAAAGTGCTCACCTAGCACGTGCGCGGCCTGGGTTCGATCCTCTGCACCACGTAAGAATAAAAACGCATTGTGTACAACTAAAGCAAATAAATAAATATTAAAAAAATATTTAGTGTTGGGAAATATATGAGTTCTCTCACAGTAACACACTTTTTTTTTTTTTTTTTTTTTAAACTGCACCTATAAAGAGCTATTGCCAGGGGCTGGGGTTGTGGCTCAGCAGTAGAGCGCATGCCTAACACATGTGCAGCCCGGGTTCAATCCTCAGCACCATGTAAAAATAAATGCATTGTGTACAAGTAAAGCAAATAAATAAATAAATAAAAGAGCTATTGCCAGTTCTATCACCTCTGCCTCTGAGCAGTCCTCTTGTGTGGAAGCAAAGTTGTCCCTCTGTCCTGTTGTTTTTCTGCATAGTTCTTGGCATAGGGCAACAGAGAAGAAAGAATATGATAGTTAAGTATGATAGTTAAGTGTTTCAAAGACTTTATATCCCTACATGCAATGTGAACTCCAGTATCTGGCATGCACAAATATATACTTACTCAATGAATAAATGAGTCACATTTGATTTTTACAAAAAGGAGACAAAGGAGTTGTACTGTCTCAAGAGAGAAGAGTTGGTGGAGGGTTTCTATATCAGCTAGTAAGTGAATTTTTTAAAAAAGACTTATTTTATGTTTTGAAGCACTGGGGATTGAACCCAGGGCCTTGCCACATGCTACCACGGAGCCAGCTCCCAGCCCTAAGTGAATTGATTGGGTTGCTGTCCCACCCAGGAGGCCCTCTTTCTGCCATTCTGCACTGCCCCCCCCCCCCCCCCCCCCCCCCCCCCCCCCCCCCCCCCCCCCCACCGCGGTCTGCTCGGTGTTGCGTCATGGGCTTCTGCCGGGCTTTGACAGCAGACTCCTTAAAGGCAGGCATGGTCTCCTTCCAAGCTGACACCTCTGCACCGTGCTCTGAGGCTCCTCTGACGTTTGCTTATCAGTGTGATACAATTCCGTGTCACCCATGCTGACCCTGAGCTCTCCTCTGTCCTCCTTTGGCAGGGACCCTCCGCCCAGTTCGCCGCAACTACTATGACCCATCCTCGGCCCCCGGGAAGGGCGTGGTGTGGGAGTGGGAGAATGACAACGGCTCCTGGACGCCTTACGACATGGAGGTGGGCATCACCATCCAGCACGCCTACGAGAAGCAGCACCCCTGGATCGACCTCACGTCCATCGGCTTTAGCTACGTCATTGACTTCAGCACCATGGGCCAGATCAACCGGCAGACCCAGCGCCAGCGCCGAGTCCGCCGTCGTCTGGACCTCATCTACCCCATGGTCACTGGCACCCTGCCGAAGACTCAGTCCTGGCCGGCCAGCCCTGGGTCGGCCGCCTCGCCCCCGGCACCACCCTGCTCCTGTCCACAGTGTGTCTTGGTGATGAGCGTCAAGGCGGCCGTGGTCAACGGGAGCACCGGGCCCCTGCAGCCCCCGACGACCCGCAAGAACGTGCCCGCCTCCGGAATGGTCAAGCTGCCCCCACCCCCAGGCCCTGGGGCCAAGCCACTGGACAGTATGGGCACCATTCGAGGTCCAGTGAAGACCGCCCCGTCGCAGACGATCCGGCGACAAGCCTCTAGCGCGCCCGCTGGGGCAACCGCAGGCTCTCCTGCCAGCCCCTCAGGCGCCAACAGCAAGACCGGGAGGGTGGCCCTGGCTACCTTGAATCGAACCAACCTGCAGCGACTGGCCATCGCCCAGTCCCGGGTGCTGATCGCCTCCGGGTAGGTGCTTCCATGGCATTTATTCACCTCAGGCAGAATCTATGACTGGCCAAGACCTTAGCTCCTGGTCATCTTGTGCTGACCCCAGCTGCAGGTGGAAGGCCGCCTAGAAGGGGGGAGGGAGGGTTTGTAGTTTGAGTCCCAGCAAATCTGGATTCTAGGAGAGTCTTTGCCTTTCCCTTGTGTGTGCTTTGGGGCAAGATCTCTAACAGAGAGCCCTAACTTCCTCATCTTTAAATGCTGGCAAACCTATTCATGTTGAAGTCACTGTGAAGATTAAAGAAGATTATACCAAGTCATAATAAGCAGCAGAAACTGAGCTCCCACGATGTTCTGGTGTGGGGGTTTTCTCATCTCATTTAATCCTTACAACAACTCTATGAGATAGGCACTGTTATCCCTTTTTACAGATGAGGAAAATCAAAGTTCACTTGCTCAAGAGCATCTATCTAATCATGGTAGGGACTGAGATTCAAACTTTAGGAAGCTTGACGCCAGAGCCCAGATTCTGACCCTGCAGTGCTGCATGTACCACCACAGTGTCAGCATATAGTAAGTGCCAAATGCATGTTTTCCTTGCCGTTTATGGTCTCAGGCATTCCGGCAGCAATGTGGTGATGTTGTAGGTTCTGTTAGGATGACTTTTCATGTTCTCGATCTTCCTGATCATAAAATGGGAGCAATCCAAATCCCTGGGCAACATCTGCAGCCTTTGCCTGCCAGCCCCTGGTTTCTTATCCGCCTCCTACACCCAAACAATCTTCCCTTTCTCCAGAGAGACCTGACCCTGCCAGCAGGCTCTGTGCTCCAGATGGTCCGGATGGTTTTAGGATTGCAGTGGGTGCCCGAGTCTGAAAGTCCACGCTGCCCTGAGGTGGCACCATCAACACTGCTGTTTCTCTGCACACAGAGGCTTGACATTGGGAGGAGAAAAGAGGTAGCATACACTGCAGAGTGCCAGGAGGACCAGGCTGGGATTGGAGGCCTGGCCTCTTCTCCTGCCTCTGCCACTTGGACTAAGCCACAGAAGTTTGCAAGGTCCAATATCATTGCTTGACACTGGACTTGCCTTACCTACCTTGGAATCATTGTGAAAACCTCCACAGGAGTTCACCCGATGCGCTCTCCAGCAGTACTCCATTCTTTTACTCCAATACAAGTGTTAGGCACAGGTACTTATCTTAGAATTAACTCTCCAGGAGGTCCACACATAGCTTGTGTGTTACAAGGAGGGTTTGGAACCCAGGATTTGGTGCCTTGGTCCACCCTTGTTTTGGCTAAAGCCCAGCTCCTCACTGAAGGCAAAGCAATTCTTAACTGGCAAAATGCAATCCAGATACACAAGATTTTCATGACTTACTCTTAGCTGGTGGAATATTTGGAGAGGAAAATAGGCACCAAAACCATGCCACTGTCTGAGGGTTCACTTTGTAGACTTAGCAGAATGTTTGACACACGCCAAGAGTTTAGTCAGTGTTAGCTGCTATCATCATTACTAGCAGGTCTCTATTGAACATATACTATGGAGTTGTTGAAATCAAGTCAAGGCTCAGCAGATCTGTCACTCCTCCTCCTCTCTGGCACTGTTGACAAGTGCCAAGCGACCTCATGCCATCATTAAGAGAGAGGCCCCCCAGTTGCTTTGAATCTTGATGAGGGAGTCACTTTATCTGTAGTCTTTATTCCCTCTGCCTGTCACTAGGATCCGACCTGGAGAATGGAGTGGAGGTCCACACGGTGCAGTTTCCACAGGGCTGCCGAAAGGAGTTGTTTTTCATTCTGTTCTATTTTCCTGACAAGGGAGGCCCCTGCCTACCCCTCTCTATATTCCAGCACTTTCCTTTTCACCTCATACCACCTCTCTCACCCCACTGCCATCCTCCGGTCCTGCCTTTCTTGGTCATTTAATTAGCGTGTTTATTCCCTTTGTCTGGGATTGCCATCCACCTTCTGTCGTGTGGCCCCGCCCCCTCCTCTTTCTGCCCATGACCTCTTCAAGCAACTTTCCCACGGAAAAAAGGGAAGACTAGGGAGGGCGGGAGAAGTGGGATGAAGAGAGGGGTTGGGGGGGACAAAAGATTCTGTGAATTATTCAGAGACACAAGCAGGGGGTTTCTAAAGGGTGGGGGGACTGCGCGGTGGCAGGCAGGGCCGCCCCTCTGGCCGACTCCTCCAGAGTCTAGGCTTCTCTCTCCTGCTAGGCTGCAGTTGCCTTAGAGACAAGACCATTGTCCTGCCCGAGGATTCCTGGGTTGGCACGTAACTCAGAAAAAACACTGCCTTTCACCATGGTATCTGCAGGATAGTTTCCCTCCCTCAGCCCCCCTCCGTCCCCCATCTTGTCAAACTCTTGTCTTTTCTTGGTTTTATATTTTATCAATGGAAATTAAAACTTGGACCCTCCATAACTGGGAACTGACCCAACAGAGTGGGAGGGGGTCTTCTTGTTGGTGATCGGCCAACAAAGTAGTCAGCCCAGAGGCCTTTGGCCGAGCAGAGTTGCCTGGAGGATGTGACAGGCATGCCTACTGTGGGGTGGCAGTGTGATCGAAGGAGCGCCCAGGCGAATATTGCTGGGGCCCCAACAGGGTGGACACCGTGGGCTGTTCTCCAAGGTTTTCCTTTCAGTCAGGAACCGTGGGGGATCAGGTGTTGCCTGGGCAGTACTGAGGGTTGTTCAGTTGGCACCTTTATAATCTATATCCCCCCTCCCTCAAGAATCTGGGAAAACGGGTCATTAAAGCAGGAAATGGCAGTAACTAAGCCCAATATGGTCCTTTGACAGTTGGGAAATGAAAGTGTAAACAGCCACCCAAATTTGCATAGGGCTCAGCTGTTTGCAAAGTATTTGACCTAGATCTTGAATCCTCACGGGGACCCCCGGGGTGAGATGGTGGGGGGCAGGCATTTGGGGTGCCCTATTTACAGCTGGGCTAACTCTATGTATTCCTGGAACTGCAGAAAGGTGAGGCAGCTCTACTGAAGGCACAGGCAAATCAGAGGTGAGCTGGGTTAAGGTGGACAGTCTCAGAGCCCCGCGCAGGGCTCCTTTATATCCTGCTCTGCTCCCTAAGCAAATATCCCCCACCCCACCCTGGGCCCCACTGCTGCCCAGAGCCTAGAACAAGCCCTCCCACCAAGCCCCATTCCCGACACTCAAGGACCAGCTCCTCTCCCACCTGTTGGCCCCACAGTGCCCTGTGTGTCCCTCATGACCCCCTGCAGGCCCTCCCCTTCCTCTCTCCAGACCTTCTCCCCCCACCCCCACAGTTCTTGGGCTGCTCTGGGGGGGGGGGGTTGGAGTATTTCCTGGTTGACCAGATTGGGTGTGGAAACCTGCCAGTCCAGTTTGTGGGAACAAAGGTGGCTTTTGTCACCCAGATCACAGCTACTTATCAGCTGGAGTGGGGGACTTGGAGATGGCAAGAGGAAAAAAAGGCAGGTGCAGGTTTGGGCGGCAAGTGCTGCCCTCTGGTGGGGAGCAGAGGAACAGGCCACAGGAAGTGGCTCTTCTGCCCTGGGAGGGGGCCCAGGGCCAAGGTTGCCACCATCTGGGGTCTTGGGGTGGGGAGCTGTCAAGAAGGCATCCTCTAAAACAAGGCCCTGGCTGCTCTACAGACAAGGACACCAAGACAGCAACATTGACTGATTTTGTGAGGAGCTGGTGGCAGGGTTGGGACCGGAGTCCTGCCTTCTTGACTGCCTTTCCATCATAGCAACCTGGCCTTGCAGGGTAGGCCACAGAGCCCAGCTCTTCTTGGCCTATTGGCACTTGTTTTAAATTCAGCTTTCCCCTCTCTACATCCAGTTTGTTTTATCCAGGGGAGTTTCCAAAGAAAGTGTCCTTTGGTGGCCTGTTGAGACCCAGACACTCTCACATTGTCCCATCTTTGCTGCATGTGTCTTCATTCCTGGGAGGGGACAGCAGCCCAGGCAGGCTCTGAGTGGCTGAGGAGGCCCCATCTGCGCTCCCATTCCTGCTGCCCACCTCCCACCGAGTGCTGGGTTTCCTTGTTATTCTCTCTGAGCTTCAGGTTCTGCCTACAGCATGGGGTGCTTGGGGTGTGCTGGGGATGATGTACGAGCTCAGAGTCGTGAGTGACATAGTGAGTGTCCCTGGAGCCAGATTTTGGGGTGTGATTGGTTTGATTGCCTAGCTGAGCGACCTTGGTCACGTTTGCCTATCTGTGCGCCTCAACTTCCTTGCCTACAAGACGGGGTTAACATCCTCTTGCAAAGGTTGTGGTAAGGACTGGATGAGTTTGTATGTCCTGAGCAGTTAGAACCGTTCCTGGGAGGAGGGAGCTCTGTGCACGTCAGTGATCATAACACAGAGATGAAGCCCTGGGGCTGTCCTGTTCACTGCTGTGTCCCCAGCATGGGGCACACACAGTATCCTGCACAAAGTAGGGCACAATGAGTACTTTCCAAATGCATAAATAAACATACACTCTTTTCTCCTTCCAATTGCCCAGAATGGCTCTACCCTGTAGCAGAGCTACTGGCTGCTCAGACTATGTTGCTCCTGGAAGCCGCTGACCAGGTCCGCTGTCCTCTGCAAGCCAGCTGTGGAGTGTGGGTGGCAGAGGGGATGGCCATAAGCTCCCAGGCCCATGTGTTCCCATATTTTCCTAGTCAGCGCCGTGGGCGGCCGGCCGGGCCTTTCCCAGGCAGCTGGGCCATCTCTTCTCCAGCCTGGCTTGTGTTGCTGGAGAGAAGGACAGAAAGGGGAGGAAGCTGTGTCTGGTGTTTATGTCTCAGGGAAGAGGAGAAGTGACAGCTGTTCAAACAGTGGTTTCCAAAAGCTGGGCCTGGGGTTGGGGACATCTGCATCCTCTCAAGGAGCTTTGGAAAAAATGTCTTTCTGCGCGCTCCACAGGTGGAGACTCCTGGGGATCTGGGCCCAGGGCTCGCTGTCTTTTTGAAAGCACCTCAGGGTGGCTCTTTTGTATGCTGAGATCTGAACTTGCTTCTTTATCTTTTTATCCCTTCCACAAATATTGATTGAGTGCCTAGGGGTGCCAGTCACTGAACAAAACAAAGATATCTGCTTACATTCTAGAAAGGAGCTGAGAAGCAACGACTTATTTTAAAAGATCATAAGTTCCATGAAAAAAAAAAAAAAAAATAGACTAAGAGAAGAAGGTTTGGAAGTCCCAGGGTAGGGTGGAGAGGTGGGAAACAGTATTCAATAAGACGAATTCAGGAATTTCACTAAGAAGGTAAAATTTGAGCCCAGACTACAGGAGTGGAAGAGGAAGCTATGTAATCGCCTGATGGAAGAGCACTTCAGCCAAGTGGAACAGGATGTGCAAAGGCTCTGAGGCACATGCTGTTTTCTCTGGCATGTAGGAGAAGCAGCAAGGGCAGAGTAAGTGATGAGAGGAAGCCAGAGAGGAATGGAATGGAGGATGCTGGCAAATCATACAGGGCCTTGTCCGCCTTGCTAGGACTTTGACCTTGACCCTGAGTAAACTGAGCCATTCTGAGTTTCAAGGTTCTGAGTGGAGGAGTGACTTGGGTTTTGAAGATAGCGGCACCTCAGCTGCTGTGTTAAGAACTTCCTGCCCCTTCAGTAGGGTTAAGCACTGGTCCATTTTGTCCTGCTTGTCGGAACCATAACGTATCTGCTCTTTCCTTCCACAGGGTCCCCACTGTCCCAGTGAAAAACTTAAATGGCTCCAGTCCCGTCAACCCTGCCTTGGCAGGTAAGAGCTACCGTGGGCTGGAATTGCTGGGATAGAAAAATCAGAGTAATGAAACAGGTGGTGGGCATCTGCACAGAGGAGAGAATTTGGATGTTCACAGAAGCAAGCAGGGATTTTAGCAGGAAGGGTTTGGGAGAGAATCGATTGCTGAAAGCCAAGCACACTAGAGAATCCGTGAGTCATGGGAACTCTCTGCTGGAGAGGAGGAGTCAGCTGACAGGGAGAGAGGAATTCGGGGAGTGTTGGGAGTTCATTCTTCAGTCCTTCCTCACCGTGCCCTGCCCCTTCCAGGAATCACTGGGATCCTCATGAGTGCAGCTGGCTTGCCTGTGTGTCTCACCAGACCACCAAAGCTGGTCCTGCACCCCCCTCCTGTCAGCAAGAGCGAAATCAAGTCCATTCCCGGCGTTTCCAACACAAGCCGCAAGACCACCAAAAAACAAGCCAGGAAAGGTACCAACCTCCTTATCCTAGGGGGATACCCAGCATGAAGCCCTAGCTCCCTTCCCACCCAGGGGCATGGCTAAGGTTTTGTTGTGCCTTGTTTTCTGTACCTAAGTGGTTCTAGCTAGCAGACTTTGATGGTTACACTAAAGTACATTATGTACAAATCAGATGGGAAAAAGTTGGGAAATAGAAATATGCAGTGCAAAAATATAGCAACTAAACTATTAGGTATGGCACAAAAAAAGATATGGTAGAAAAGAAAGATCACTTTAGTGTCAGAACAAAAAATGGATTCACAGCCGGGCGCTATGGCGCACGCCTGTAATCCCAGCACTTGGGAGGCTGAGGCAGGAGGATCGCGAGTTCAAAGCCAGCCTCAGCAATGGCAAGGCACTTAGCAACTCAGTGAGACCCTGTCTCTAAATAAAAATACAAAAAAGGACTGGGGATGTAGCCCAGTGGTCAAGCGCTCCTGAGTTCAATCCCCAGTACCAAAAAAAAAAAAAAAAAAAAATGGATTCACAGCCTAACTTTGTCACTTGTTAGTTATATGATCATGTGGAACCTGTTTTTCTCATCTTCATATTGGGGAAAAAGTGTCCACAGTCAATTTTTAGCAGGTATGTCCTGGAAAGTATCCATGAGGGTTGGGATGTAGCCATGGTCTTGTATCTACCTAGATTCTCCAGACCTTCTGGCCACTTGAATCTCCTAAAGGACCCTTTTCTTACCTGCCCACAACCCAGCTACCAAAGGGTTCATATACTACCTTCCTGACACCAAAACACCCTGGCACAGCTCTGTACTGGTGCTTTTGGTCTATAAATCGCAGCAATCTGGGAAGCTGAGGCAGGAGGATCACAAGTTCAAGGCCAGCCTCAGCAACTTAGCAGGACCCTCAGGAACTCAGCGACCCTGTCTCAAAATAAAAAATTAAAAAAAAAAAAAACACTAGGGATATAGCTCAGGGTAGAGCACCCTGGATTCAATCCTGGTGTGGGAAAAAAAATAATAATAATTCTTACAAGAGAAGAAGGACAGTGGGTGGGAAGGACCAGCACCTCAGCTTTGGGCTGTTACATGATCCATTTCCTCAAACCCTTGTCCTACTTTTCCAGTCTATTAAAATTTCCCTGCTTAAATGAACTCAATTGCCAGGCTCATGGTCTGATTGGGAGTGACAGGATTTTACACTTTCCCACTCTTCCTGCTATTATTAATAGCACATATTGCTTCCTTATCTGGCAAAGTGTCGAAGGCCTGTACCTCCAGGAACTTGTTAATTGTCAAAGCAACCCTTTTGAGGTGGGTGCTATCAATCTTCCCCATTTTTATAGAAAGGAAAAAAAAAAAAAAAAAACCGGCTTAGAAAAGTGAAGCAAGTAGCCCAGAGTGGCACTGATCTTGCTTCCTCTGTGGCTCCTTGTGAGCCTGGATCACTCCAGCCTCCTCCTTCAGATTGGATGGCCTCCTAAAGCTCCAGCTCCCAAAGGAATCCCCAGATCTTTGCAGCCTGTCAGGATGCTTCCCAGAGTCTCACCCTACCCTGCTGCTGGGCTGCGTCTGCTGGCCATGACAGCACCGTCCAAAGCCAAGAAGGACTGTCCTAAAGCTGGGGGTCCTAACTTCCTATTTTCCCTTACAAATGTCTTAGAATGGTGTGCCACATTATAAACTGGGGCAGTGCTTAGCAAATTGCAAAATGAATGAGGTCAGACTGCCTAATGCTTGCTTAACGCCTAACCGTGGACAAAGTGCTTTCATTTCTGTTATCTCGTAGGCTCATTTGAGCTAGGCCACGCTCTTTTGATTATAAGGAAGAGAAACTCACTCTGTTAAAATGTGGATTCATTGAAAATAGGCAGAGAGAGGCATGTTAGGGAAGTGGCAGCAAGAATAAAGGCAGATCTGAACACCTCTCCCCTCCTCAAAAAAAACCTCTCTAGCCCTTCTACAACCTGTATGTACATATTCTCTTTCAAATTCTTCTTCTTCTCCTCCTCCTCCTCCTCCTCCTCCTCCTCCTTCTTCTTCTTCTTTTTGTACCAGGCATTGACCCAGAGGTGCTTAACCACTGAGCCACACATCTCCGGCCCCCTTTTAAATTTTTTAATTGAGAGATACTATCTCACTAAATTGCTTAGGGCCTTGCTGAATTGCTGAGGCTGGCTTTGAACTTTTGATCCTCCTGCCTCAGCCTCCCGAGCCACTGGGATGACAAGCGTGCACCACCGTGCCTGGCTTCTTTCAAATTCTTAAATCCAGTTGCAGGACGAACTGCTTGCTCCCTTTGCTGCTTTGAATTTGACTATGACTCTCCTCTCTGGCATGCCTAGGTTGGCCAGGCTGGTTGATCCCTTACCTCTGCCTTGGTAACCCAAGCGATCCATTCGTCCTCACAGGTAAAACACCAGAGGAAGTGCTGAAGAAGTACCTGCAGAAGGTGCGGCACCCACCCGAGGAGGTAAGTGCAGGGGAAGTAGGGCACGGTTCACCTTCCCCATCACCCACGGTCACATCCTCTGTAGTAGTTTTCTGCAGGATGTGGAGGAGCTGCTTCCTAATCCCTGACTGGTACAGAGTTCATCAAGCTGGTGCTCAGGCTCCCAAGTTCAAGGTCAGAGCTGCAGCTGTAGCTTAACCTTTTCCCCTTTAGCAGAGTGCTGATGGAGTCTAAGCTACTTTACATGACAGTTGGAATGTAAGAAAAACAGCGTGCTAAGCCATGTGGACTCACTTTAGAATGGAATTGACATAGACCAGTGGTTCTTAACTGAGATGATTTTGCCCCTGAGGGAACATCTGTTTCAGAGTCTACTGGCATCTAGGAGACAGAGACCTGGGATGCTCCTAAGCACCCTACGAAGCCGAGGTCAGTAGCCACAGCAAACAGGAGCCCCAGGAACATTCCATCAAATGTTAACGGTGCCGAAGTGGAGAAATCAGCCGTAGATTTATTTAAATAACAGCCTCTCTGGCATATTGGAAACACGATTCCTTTACACAAGTTCAGCTTAAGCAAAGCTCGTCAGTGTGTCTATTCACAAGCCACTGGAGGACACTAAAGGAAGAAGACAGGGCTTGGTCAGGGACTGCAATGTGGTTGACAAGCCCAAGTTAACATGCTGACCACTACCAGGAATTATTTCAGGAATTTCTCTGTCGTGTAAAGCAAGACAAAAACGTATTTAGATTGGTAAAGGCACACCCTCCACCCCTGATTTGTAAATTTCCTAGAAGAGGAGGGGTGACAGCTCACCAGAGGCACCGACTGGTCTTATCCAGGCTGGTGAGAGCTGAGGTCTTCACTGCTCTTCCCCCCCTCGCCCCCAACCACAGGACTGCACCATCTGCATGGAACGCCTCACGGCTCCCTCAGGCTACAAGGGCCCACAGCCCACGGTCAAGCCTGACCTGGTAGGAAAGCTGTCCAGGTGCGGCCACATCTACCACATCTACTGCCTGGTCGCCATGTACAACAATGGGAACAAGGTCAGTGTGCCCTGAGGGCCTGCTGCCCTGCCCCTGCTAGGCTGTGGAGGATTGAGAGGGCCCTCCACATACTTCCCCTGGCTGGTCTTGTCTGCACCTACGGCATCAATTCTTCCCCAGACCGCAATGTTGGCAAGACCTGTGTTGGTCTTCCGTTTTGGGCCCTGCTTTGGTGGGTGTGGTGGTCTGAGGGGATGGGCTTCAATCTGACCCTTTTCTGTCCGCCCAGCTTGCATTGCATGTAAATGTGAGGTTTCCCTGCTATCTCCCCACTTCTTACTCATTCAAAACCTACCTGGATTTTAGAAGCTGCTCTGTAACACCTCTTGCTAGTGGGAGGAATAGAGGATGTAGACCTGAGCTTGGGTCCTGGCTGATGAACTGAATGACCTTGGGCCAGATTTGTTTTTAGGCTCTCTGAGATTTCATTTTCCATTTGGAAAATGCAGATAAAACAATACCCACTTCGTAGGGTGTTATTACTATTATTATTCAAAATGATTTCTCTCGTGTATCATGGCTACAAATGTTTCCTCCTTCACCTTTACCTAGCCTATCAAGTTGAAGTTCCCAAAGTGCCAACCTTGGGACTTTTCTCAGTGTCCCAGATAGTCGAGCTCCTTGCAGTCCTCTGTCCTTGGTGTAGGATGCAGCCTGGATTCTGTGTTCACTTTCCTGACCCTGGCCTCAAAGCTGTCATTGGAGCTTCACATTTGAAGAGGTTACTCTGGGTTTAAAGGGCTCTCTTAGCACTTTCTTTCCCTTTTGGGATGACTGTATTCGAGAATGCCTAGTAACAATTTGCTTTTATGTCTGTAATTGCAAAAATGTCTCTCAAGGCACTATCCTTTGTTCTCTTTTGCACTTATGCTTTGAAGCATGTGTTTTTATTTATCAAACACATGAGGGAAAGGGGCCTGAATAGGATGGAGCCATGCCCCCCCCGCCCCCCCAGGCCGTGAAGCCAACTGAGGCCTCAGCAGAGAGTGGGAATAGCAGCCTCCAATGGGAGCTGTTCCTCTAAATGCGTAGAACTTACACGGAGATGTCCCTAAACAGCTCTGCAGAGGATTTACATCTTCAAAGAGTTGGGGGAGGGACGTCTAGGGAAGAGAGCTTTGGTCTCAGCTGTGGGAAAGCCCCCTGTCAGCACATGAGTCCTTCCCACTTCCTTTTTTTTTTTTTTTTTTAATTTTTTAATTTGTTTTAATTAGTTATACATGACAGTAGAATGCATTTATGCACTGTAATATATCATACGTAGGTGGGATCCCCCTTTCTTTTGTGGGCCTGGAAATAGGATTTGCTGTTAGGGACTCCTGCAGGGTCCCCCCACCCCCAACACACCCCCACACACAAGCAGGTGGCACCTCATCCCTTTATATCCCGCCTAGAAATAGGATTTGCTGTTAGGGACTCCTGCAGGGTCCCCCCACCCCAACACATCCCCCCACACAAGCAGGTGGCACCTCACCCCTTTATATCACTGTCTGGGAACTCTGTGCCACCAGCAGAGCCACTGGGGGGCAGTGCAGTGCCGTGGGGTGAGGTGGGGGTGATTTAGACAGACTCACTGGTGTTCTGGCCCTCGCTGGTGATGAGCCCCCCTCAATCTTGCTGTGCCTCAGCTCCTTTATCTGTGAAAGGAGTTCATAATTCCTCCCCAGCTAATGTCAGAAGGTGAAGCTGTTGGGAGACTGAAGCAGGAGGATCGCGAGTTCAAAGCCAGCCTCAGCAATGGCGAGGCACTTAATAACTCAGTGAGACCCTGTCTCTAATAAAATGCAGAAAAGGGCTGGGGATGTGGCCCAGTGGTCGAGTGCCCCTGAGTTCAATCTCCTGTACCAAAAAAAAGAAGGTGAAGCTGATGTGAAACAAGAGTTGTAGACTCTGCTGTAAGATTTTTTTTAAATACTACAATTATAGCATCATTTTCTCCTCTGGTTGTTTATGCAGAACTTACCCTCCATCTTTCTAAGCCTATTTATACTTCAAGGATCATTTGCTTAAAGTCATCTTTATCTTCTCCAACACAGTGCTCAATTTATCTTTTCATAGCAGTGGTTTGCAAACCTGAGTTTATTAGTGTCTTCACGAAATCATGAATATACTGATAACATTTAGATATGCCACTTGCTAAACACAGTCCTATGGATGATCTCATACAGTATTCCAACAACACAGTGAGACAGATACTATTGTTTTTTCTGGCTCTCTAAAGAAACTGAGACTCAGAGAGGATAATGGATTTGTCCAAGGTCACACAGCAAGTAGAAGGCAGAGCTGAGAATCAGATTTCAAGCAGTCTGACTTATGAGTTCACATTCCAAACCACCACACTTTGCAGTCTCTCAGTTCTGATTCAGTGGGCCTGGTGTGGGGTCCAAACATCTTTATTTTTAAGAAGCTTCCAGATGATTCTGATGGTCATCAATTGGGCAATCGCTGCTCTGGAGAGCTTGCTGTTTGTTTCACCCATTTGAGGCTTGGTTATTAGATAATGATCCCTTCGTGGGCTCCCTGCCCTAGTTGGCTGGCCTCTTCATCAATGACAGGGGCCTCCTTTCTATGTCCCGTAGCATGGAGCATGAAGCTATTTATAGAATTGTTCTTTCTGTTACTTTGGAAATAACAGCAGTGGCCTATGTAGCTGTAGCTGGTCAGGATTTCAGGTCTAGTGTGAGGTCGGATCAAGTTTGTCCCCCTCGCCCCTGATCTCTGGGTACCTTTGAGGTTGGGTAGGAAGGTCATTAGCAAAACGGTTTCCCAGATTGGCTCTTTGGACCTTGTCTCCTCAGGATGGGAGTTTGCAGTGTCCAACCTGTAAGACCATTTATGGGGTCAAGACAGGCACCCAGCCTCCAGGGAAGATGGAGTACCACCTCATCCCCCACTCCTTGCCTGGCCACCCGGACTGCAAAACCATCCGGATTATCTACAGCATCCCCCCTGGCATTCAGGTAAGCCCACCCTCAGCGGTTGCCTTTTATAATTTTAAGTTTAAATGTTTGCATTTGAAGTGTTTTATGCTATGAAAAGCCTCCTTCCCACCCTTGTCTCCCTTCTACAGATCTAAGGCCCCCCATCTTCTCCCCCCTTCACTACCATTGTTCTTACTTTCTCATATATCCCTCCAGGATTCTCTGTGCCCAGGCAACAGAAATTGTATCCGCCTCTCCCATTTTTACACAACGATTGACATTTAGGGACATTGTTTTATACTCTGCATTTTTCAGTGAACAATATAGTCTGTAGTTTTTTCCATGTCAGTCCAGAGAGGACTTCCTCTTTCTTTCTCGTGTCTGCACAATAATCCATCATGTAAATAATTTAATTCAACAGTCTTTATCAGATGAGCATACATAGGGATTATTTCCAATCTTTTGCTATAATGAATAATGCCGTGATGAATAAACTTGTACACATATGAACCTTGCCCAGTGTGCAACCCTGTACATGTTTATGTGTAGAATGATTTTCTAGAAGTGGAATTTTTTTGTCAAACAGTAACTTGCATTTCTAATTTGATAGCTACATGAGGTTAGGGGCTAGGGAGATAGCTCAGTTGGTTGAGTGCTTGCCTTGCATACACAGGGCTCTCGGTTCAATCCCCAGCACCACCAAAAAAAAAAAAAAAAAAAAAGCCGGGACGCGGTGGCACACACCTGTAATCCCAGCACTTGGGAGGCTGAGGCAGGAGGATCGCGAGTTCAAAGCCACCTCAGCAATGACGAGGCACTTAGCAACTCAGTGAGACCCTGTCTCTAATAAAATACAAAAAAGGGCTGGGGATGTGGCCCAGTGGTCGAGTGCCCCTGAGTTCTTTCCCGGGTTCAAAAAAAAAAAAAAAAAAAAAAAAATCACACTATTTGATAGCTACACTACTGGCTTTAAGTTTCATGGGCATTTCTTTCCTCTTTGGTTCTTTTAAAGACAGTCCCAAGGAACAAATTTGAACAATATTCCTGACAGCAGATGTAAACGTGGCCCTTCTTCCCATAATGAAGCTTTTATTAAATGTTCTAGGCTGAGACTGGATTCACTTTTTAGCAAATGTTGATTAGTTCACCTCTTTTACTCCCTCCTATTTGCCTTTTTTCATTTAATAAATATCTGCATGTGAATTAAGGACCAGGAATGCCGTTGGCAGTGGAGAAGGCAGGTGCAGATCTGATATGATCCTTTCTCCCAAAGTCCCCATTCTACGGGGGCCAGGAAAACGATAAAGCAAACAGACAAACAGACGCTTCTAAATAATGATAAGTAGTGGGGAAACAACCAGGCCCATGTAATAGCCTATAAAAGAATTGAATAAAACGTGGTTCTTCCTTGGGGGACTTACCAACCTGTCAGGAAAAGATAAGTGTACATCACCAATTAATTTAGAGAGCAAAATTGGGTGTGCACCATTGATAGAAGCTGTGCAAGGCAGAGTGAACAAAGAAGAACTGCAAGTCCTTCACAGTCTGATCAACCTGATTCTAGTTCCTGCCTCGGTTGTGCACGTGTGTGTGAGTGGGGGTTGCTGAGGATTTAACCCAGCGCCTCACACATGCTAGGCAAGCACACTACCATTGAGCTACACCCACAGCCCTTTGGGTTTGTTTTGTTTGATTTGTTGTTTTGGTTTGGGTTTTTCTATTTTTGTTTTTGAGACAGGGTCTCCGCTAACTTGCCCAGGCTGGCCTGGAACTTGGCGATCCTCCTGCCTCAGCCTCCCGAGTAGCTGGGACTATAGGAGTGTGCCCTGGCTGAATCTTTACAGTAATGCTGGTGACTCTGGGGCAGCCACCTGATTTTTCCAAGCTTAGCTTCAGCAGTGCAGCTGGGCACCTAACAGGCAGAGGTGTTGTGCGGGTGAGAGACACCTGTGTGTGCTCATGGGGCACTGGCACAATGCTCAGGTGCTCAATACCTGGCGCCATCGTTATTTGCGTATCCTACTTGTTATGGTAAGGACAAGGACTTGTGTGTGTGTGTGTGTGTGTGTGTGTGTGTGTGTGTGTGTGTGGTGTCTGCAGCTCAGAGGGGACTTTCTGGTGCAGGGCGCTGTCTAGGGGAGCCTTGAAAGTGTGAAGAAATGGAGGAGAGCATTTTTAGTTGGAGGGTATAACAGTTGTGGAGGAGAGAAAGTAGGGAGTTGAAGGCAATAAGGAAGAGTTTAATTGGGGCCCTAAGACTTGCAAAGGGCGACGGAGCATGCTGGAGATGTGGAAGACTAGGCGTTGGTGGAGACGGGCACCAGGCCCCAGAAGGCCTGAGCACTAGGGCTGAGGGTGAAGACCTTCCTGATGAGGCTGCAGGGAGCCCCTGAAGATAGCTGGTTTGTGATTAGATTTTGCACCATCACGTGGTTGGGTTTGTGCTTCAGGAAGGACAGTCTGACGTACAAGCAGAGGACAACCAGGAAAAAGACCAACCAGGAGACGAGTGCAGTCATCCAGGCTCCAGTAATGGGGCTTCAACAAGGGAAAGGCCAGAGCAAGAGAGAGAAAGGAACGGTTGGGTGTTGCTTGGGGGAGACTCCTGGGATGATTCTGAGGCAGCCAGTCGGGGTGGTAAGGACATGAATGAAAATATGGGGGTCAGAGAAATAGTAGGCAGCTTAGGTTAGGTCTAGGGTTAGGGTTAGGGTTAGGGTTAGGGTTAGGGTCAGGGCTAGGGTTAGAGCTAGGGTTAGGGTTAGGAAGAGATTGTGTTGTGGTTTTAGAGGTATGCACATGTTGCCCTGCAGAGTCCCGGATCCTCCAGGAACACCTCAACCTCAGTTCATCTCAAGTGAAATACGTATCTTGGTGGTCAGCACAGCCGTCCTGTAGACTCAGAGGTCCATGGCAGGATGCTCAATGCCTTCTTTGCAGGTGCCACACCGGGTGGGCCTCTGTGAGGAGTTGAGACCTGCAAGTTACCTTTACTGCAGAGAAAAATTCTCTGGGAGTGAAACTCTGGGCCAGGCTGAGGCCAAGTCATGACTACTCTGCTTGGCGACAGGCCCAGAGCACACAGCCTTGCTGGGTCAGTTCCAGGGAAACTCTGCACTGGACATAGAAGCAGCAGCCCCAGTCAGGGGAGAAGCAGTCACAGTCCCGTGGTTGACCTTGGCCCCTCAGTCAGTTGGCCAGGCTTAGTGAGGTAGTGATGTCTTTGAGTATGGAATTGTAACTATGAGGTCCTGCATCTTTAAGAAGACATTGCTGGGGTTGGGGATGTAGCTCAGTTGGAAGAGTGCTTGCCTTGCATGCACAGGCCCTGGGTTCAATCCCCAGCACTAATTTAAAAAAGAAAGGGAAAAAAAAGAAGAAGAAGACATTGTTACATTGTTGTGTCTTTCAGCTCAGGGAAGTTCACCTTCCCCAAGACCCCAATGCACTCCTCACACCCTGTAGATGGCCAAATCAGAAGGGATCTTGAACTATGCTATTAGAAAAATTAAAGCACAGAATTTTTGATCACTGTGCATAAAGAAATAAAATGATCTTGTGGTTTTGTCATTCATTTGTTCCTTCACTCATTCATTTATTCAGCCAGGGCACACTTGCTGATCATCTGTGGGAGAGCTGGTTTTAACAGCTGGTTTTAACAATCCTGTGATTATGATTATTATTATTATTATTATTATTATTATTATTATTGGTACTAGGGATTGAATTCTGGTGCACTTGACCACTGAGCCACATCCCCTGCCCTATTTTGTATTTTGTTTAGAGACAGGGTCTCACTAAGTTGCTGAGAGCCTCGCTTTTGCTGAGGCTGGCTTTGAACTCACAATCCTCCTGCCTCAGCCTCCTGAGCCGCCGGGATGACAGGCGTGTGCCACCACGCCCAACAATGGATATTTTATTGGTTGTATCTAGAAGGGGTTTTTCAGTAGGATTCCATCCCTGCAGAGTTTAGGGTTGCTCAGAAATCATGCACAAACATTTGTATGAGTGAAAAACATATACATTACTACTGAGAGAAAGCTCTTCGCTTCTTATGAGTTGCTCAGAGGGGTCAATGGACCCATCTGGCCTCTGATTAAGAAGACTGGTGTCTTAGTCTGTTTTCTGTTACTATAACAAAGTACCTGAGGCTGGACATTTATCAATAATAGAGATTCATGTGGCTCACAGTTCTGGAGGCTGGGAAATCCAAGATTGGTGTTTGCATCTGGTGAGGGGCTGTTTCTACTCAAGGCGGAAGCAGAAGGACTAGTGGACATGTGGAAGAGGGAGAACATAAGGAGCCCCCTTGCTTTAGAGCAACACGCTTTCACAGTACTTACCCAATCCCTCAAGAGAGAAAGGAGAACTACTTTTAGAAAGGCATTAATTCCTCCCCCTAGCCACCCAACGGCCTCTCAAAGGCCCCATCTGCCAACCCAGCTGCAATGGCAGTGCAATTTCATTATAAGTTTCAGAGGGGACAAACCACATCCACAACTGCTTCTGATTCAATCCTGCTTCAGGTTTTTTTTTTTTTTTTTTTCTTCTTTATTTTTTTTTCCACCAGTAGCCTGAGACTGTACTTTAAATAGGATATTGGGCAACCGCAGTTAAAATATCGTTAGAAGATTTTTAGTCCTGAGTCTCCTGATCCACATTGCTAAAACAAGAAAAGCAACAAAAATTGATTATGATAAAGGAGAAAATCCACAGGAATCATTCAGGCAATTCTGCTTGCAGGGCTCATAGCTTGGGACACTTTGGTCATTCTGAGTCGTTTAGAACTGAAAAGTCTAGACTGTGCCTCAGAAAACCTGGGCTTAATTTTCAGCAAAGCCACTAACATTACAGAGGCATTTAACTTCTCTGGGCTGCAGTAAAACAGTAGATGATGAAGACAGCGATGATGTCATAGGTTTACTGAGCTCTTACCACGTACCAGGCACCAAGTGCACATTCCTATCAAATAGATGGGGAGCAAAGGCCCCAGAATTGGGATCCAACACATCCAGCTGGGAGGGAGCAGCTGGGTCCAAACCTAGCTCCAAGGATGCCCAGTGTGTGTGTGTAATGATTCCTCACACTGCTTTTGGGGGTCTCTTCTGTTTGGACTCTATGGCCATTGTGATCATCATCATTATTTAATGAATACCAGCCTGCACTCCTTTCTCATCAGAATTATGTTGAAAACTCCTCTTTATTTTCTTTCTTTCTGCTTTCAGGGGCCAGAACACCCGAATCCTGGAAAAAGTTTCAGCGCCCGTGGCTTCCCGCGACACTGTTACCTTCCAGACAGCGAGAAGGGAAGAAAAGTAAGAGCGAAAGTTTCAGAGTAGTTCTGGGGACTTTATTTCTCATTTAGGGCCTGAGGTTTTGCTTCCTGCAATGAGAACTGTTTTTTGTTTTTTTGTTTTTTTTTTTTTTTTCTCCTGATACGACGTATAGTAACAAGGTCCTACCTAAGTCAACCATAAGTAAGGGTGGATATGATTAGGATTTATTTTTCGCAGGTGGATGACATGGGGCTTTTGATTTATTCCTCTCCAGATTACTGGCAATAATTCACCTATTTTAGTATCCTTTGTCTAGAGTGATGCTGTTTAAAGGCTGGTCCTGGGAGTAGCATCCATGCTAACCTACAGGAACTTGATAGAAATGCAGAACTATAACCTATTTCGTTTTAGCAGGATCCCAGGCTGATCTCAGCACACGCTGCAGTGTGAGAAGCACCGATCTGGGCATGGATCTGAATTGGTGGGAGATTATTTTATTCTTATGTATTCTTAGACTTGTCCCCAAAAGGGCAGCGGAAACAATCTTTGAGTTCCTGGACTCCTAGTAATTCATGATCAGGCTTCCATAGTTCTATGAACTCTCATTAGAAGTTTAAAAAAAATCTATGTTTGTTTCTCTGTGGACGAGGCCATAAAAATCACAGGACTTTCAAAATCTTTCCTGATCTTAAGAGCGTTAGGAACCACTGGTCTAAAGGAGTGCTGGGAAAACACAGGCAAGAGGTGGGTTTTAGTCGACTTTCTCTCCAAATCTCAGCAGCCTCCTTCCACAGATGCCAGTGGCTATGTGGTTGCTGTGGATCAATGTCTCCGTCTATCTGGGTGGTTATGAAAAAAAAAATAAAAAAATCCCACAGACTGGGTGGCTCAGAAACAGCAGAAATTTATTTCTCTCTGTCCCGGGGGGCTGGGACTCTAAGATCAAGGCTCTGGCAGATTCTGCATCTGGCAAGGGCCCACTTCCTGCTCCTAGACAAAGCCTTCTCTCTGTGTCCTCGCATGGGGAAAGGGGTTAGGGGGCTCTCTCCCAGCCCTCTTTTATAAGAGCATTAATCCCATTCCCTGCAATGCATTTCTGTGACTTCATCACCTCCTCATCTTCTGTCACCTTGGGGGTGAGGTGTCCTCATTTGAATTTAGGGAGCAAATAAACACTCACCTCCAGGCGGCTCCACGTGTCCCCCTGCTCTGGAACGCAGGTTGAAGGAACGACCCGTTCTTCCAGGGGTGGGGACCTGGAGAGAGAAGGGGAAGAGGACCAAGAGAGAATCCGAGAGGACGTGTGGAATCCCATTTAGACCTCCTGGAACCTCTTTTCTTTCTCTCACTTTCCATAGGCCCTATCACGTCATGGGCAGTTCAGGTGAAGGATCGGGTGGTGAAATGCCCATAGGGAGACCCCTTAGGACTCATGGCACATGGTAGGGATATGTCCTCGTCCAGGGAGGAAAGAGACAGTTGGAACAATGAAAGAACCAGCCCTATCATGAGAGTATTCCCAGATAAAGGATCAGGACCAGGCCCGATGCCTATTTTTCTTGAAGATCTAAATTTTTGAGCTTGAGCCTGAGATCTGTGTCCCAACTATTGGTTAAATGTCTCCACTGTAAAGTCCTGCTATTCAAACTAGAATCACGTGAGGTTCCCAAGGGCCACGCTGCCGGCAGGACTCTCTTATGTTAACGACATACCCCGAATTCCCAGGAGCCAGACCGAACACATTGGTCTTCTTGGGTTCTCCCTCTTATCCAACACATCCACTGAGCTCATTCTCCCTGCAGGAACTTGGTAGTTCTAAACCACTTGATTCCTTTTATAAACCTGCCCCACCACCAGCCTAGTTAATGCTTCTTCATCTTTCAATGCCACCAGTTTAGTTATCCCAAAACATAGTTTCCAGCACCAAACATCTTTTTTTTTTTTTTTTTTTTTTTTTTTTTTTTTGGTACCAGGGATTGAACTCAGGGGCACTCGACCACTGGGCCACATCCCCAGCCCTTTTTGGTATTTTATTTAGAGACAGGGTCTCACTGAGTTGCTAAGTGCCTCGCCATTGCTGAGGCTGGCTTTGAACTCGCAATCCTCCTGCCTCAGCCTCCCAAAGTGCTGGGATTACAGGCGTGCGCCACTGCGCCCGGCACCAAACATCTTTGTTTAAGAGAAATAAGATTCAAGTTGGGTACAGAGGCATATGCCTGTAATCCCAGTGCCCCAGAGGCTGAGGCAGGAGGATCCCAGGTTCACTGGGTATGGCGGCACATGCCTGTAATCCCAGCAGCTCCGGAGGCTGAGGCAGGAGGATCTCGAGTTCAAAGCTAGCCTCAGCTTAGTGAGGCCCTGAGTAACTCAGCAAGATCCTGTCTCTGAATAAATATTTAAAAAGGGCTGGGGATGTGGCTCAGTGGTTAAATGCCCCTGGCTTTAATCCCTGATACCGGGGGGGGGGGGGGGGGGGGGGGGGAGAAGAAGATGAAGGATTGTAGGTTCAAGGCCAGCCTGGGCAACTTGATGAACATTTGTCTCAAAATAGAAATTTTTAAAAGGGGCTAGGGATGTAACTTAGCGGTTCTGGGTTCAATCCCCAATACCCTCCCCCAAACCAAGAAAAGAAAAATGATTTAAACAATTGTTTCTTCTTCTTAAAGTACACTCCTCTCTGCTTGACATAAAAAGCCTGCTGTAGTGTGGTTTTACACCTTCCTGTCTTTTCAGTGTCCCACCCTTGTCCTTCACATGGGTCTCACTGCAGAGTGAGGCACGAGAAGAGCTCAGGCTTTGGAACTAGACTGGCCTGGGTTCCCATCCTCGTCCCGCCACTCATAGCTGCAGAAACTGGCATTAAAGCCTTCACATCCGCATGACTTGTTTCCTCATCTGTGCAGTTGTGGTAATCATTTCTGTGTGGACAGGATGCTGTAGGAATTCAGTGAAAGTAGCCTTAGTAAAATGCGGTGGCAGCTGTTGTTGTAATCATCCATGCCTTGGCTCATGTTTATTTGCCATGTCTGCACATCCTCTCTATTAACATGCCTCAGATCCCCCCTTCCTCTGAGACTCTGCTCAGAAGCAGCCTCCTCCTTGAAATATATGCTGATCCCCATCCAAAGCAGACTTTGGACCCTGGGCCATGGAGTCAGGCAGCCCTGAGGTCAACCCCCAACCCCCCCCCCTGCGGCCTGCCACTAGCTGTAAGACCAAGGCAAGTTTTGATTTTTTTTTTTTTTTAATCTTCTGAGCCTCATTTGTTAAAAAAAAAAAAAAAAAAAAAAAAGAGGGGGTGGGGGAGAGGATGATGAGAGTATCTGAATCCCAGTTCTTGTCACCACTGTATTACCCAACGCCTGGCGCTTAGTAGGCAACCTCTTAGAAAATGGTAGCTCCTGTTTTAGAGTTTACTATTATGTTCCTTGGCTTTGCTTCACTGTGACAGAATACCTCAGAGCAATCAGCTGAAAGGAGGAAAGATTTGTTTTGGCTCATGGTTTCAGTCCTTTGTCCTTGTCACTTTGGGCCTTTGGTGAGGCAGAACATCATGTCAAGGGAGCTCGTGGTGGAGGGAAACTGCTTACTTCACGGTGTCAGGAGGGAGTGGAGGGAGAGAGAGAGGGACAAAAGGAGGGACTGGGGACAAAATAAACCTTCCCAGGGCTCACCTCCAGTGACCTACTCCCTCCCACCGGGCCCCAGGGACTAAGGTTTCTCCAATCTCCCAACAACGCTGTCAGTTGGGGACCAGGCCTTTGGCACACAGCCTTTGAGGGGGACATTTAAGATTCCAACTGCAACAACTACTCTTATTACTGTTATGATTCCCCAACCACCCAGTGTGTACCGTGTTTGGAATAGTTCATCCTTCCCAATATCTTCCTTATATGGACAGTGCTCCGACCAAGACTGGGAACAGGATGTGAGTCTCGCTCAACCAAGACTTTGTTGAATTTAGATGAACTAGAACATTCTGCAAACCCCAACACAGGCCACAGTTTCCTCACCTTTAAAATGCGGACCATAATAGCACTTGCGGTATATCTGGCCCAAGTGTGGTGTGAGGACCAGATGGGAGAATAAATATGAGAGAGCCTGGAAGAAGTCAGAGGGCTTTCTCTAAGATGTCACTGGAGAAATATTCCACAATCTTAGCTGCTGGTAAATTAATTCCACCTTGAGGTGGTGGTGGTGAAGGGAAGAAGTTCAGAAGTTCTCAGATCACAAGCATTCCAACTCCTAGACCCTAAGGCTTAAAATGCAACTATTAGGCTGATAGCTGACTTTTTTTTTTTTTTTTTTTTTTAAAGTATTATACTCCGGGCACTAGTATGAAAATGCTTTTCTTGCATTGCTCCATAAGATGTCCACAACCTTTGAGACAGATTATACCATTGCCACTTGATAAATAAGGATTTTAAGCGTCAGAGAGGTGTTATAATTTGTCCATGGTCACAGTTATTCAGTGACAGAGCCAAGACTCAACCTATAGCTCCCTGACTCCAAGTCCCAGTCTCCTTCTCTTTCATTGAATTACTTAGGACTTCGTGACACAGGAAGGGTGGGACCCTTGAGAGGACCCTTCCATCCAAGGGACAGTGTCTGACCAACACTGAAGTCTGCCTCCCTCTCTTTCCGTTGCTCCACAGGTTTTGAAGTTGCTCCTCGTGGCCTGGGATCGCCGCCTCATCTTTGCCATCGGTACCTCCAGCACCACGGGCGAGTCTGACACCGTCATCTGGAATGAAGTGCACCACAAGACAGAGTTTGGCTCTAATCTCACCGGCCATGGCTACCCAGATGCCAACTACCTGGACAATGTGCTGGCTGAACTGGCTGCCCAGGGCATCTCTGAGGACAGCACTGCCCAGGAGAAAGACTGAGGCTGGAGGGGCGTTGAGGTGGGAGGGTCTGTGGGACCACAGGACAGGAACAGGGAGAGTCAAGGTGGCAGTTGGTGCCATGCCCTCCCTACTCCCTCGTCTCCCCTCGTCCTGTCTCTATCCCCCGTCCTGCCCAGACTGGGGGTGCGGCGGGAGGTGGGGGGGATTGCATAAGATGATATAATTCATAAACCTCATTCAACACAAAAGGAACATGGGGTGATGGCCATCCTGGGTCTGTTCCTGTCGAGTTTTCGGTGCTGGGTAGACCAGAACCCCAGCCCGTCTCCATCCCTCAAGTGCGGGGCGTGGTCAGCACACTTAGGGTGTGGACAGTGCACCGCACTGCACGCCTTGCCTTGTGAAGCCGAGGTTCCTGGCCTCAGCTGGCTTCTTGCTGCTTCCACTCTGCTTTGAGAGCGGAGTTTCCGCTTTTCTCTCCTCCACTGGAGGCAGGGAGCTCTCACTGTGCAAGGTGGGTGGGGGGCGCCCAGGAGTGGACCGCTAAACTGCTGTGACATCAGATCCTGGATGCCTGGGTGTGGAGCCAGGAAGCGCTTCTTGCCGATAGGGTCAGAGAGGCAGAGGCCTCTGGGAGTGTGTTCAGCTCTCCTCATCGTCCTCTGGGCTTCTCTGGGCCCTCTCTTCCCCCTCACACCTGGGACCTGTCCAAAGAGGCATCTGGTTCTTTTGCATGGGTGGATGGACTCTGGGATTCTTCTCTGAGGTGGCATCCTGTGATGCTGTTTCCGGCCCCTCTCTGATCAAAAACCAGAGCCCGTGTCCCACTGGGCATCGGCACTGTCCTCAGGGAGAGGAGCCCACAGCCTTCTTCCCAACTCATCCCAGACCAGCTCAAAGATTCCACGAGTTTCATGGAGTCACTGTGAGTGGAGCCCACGCCAGGCCCTGTGCCGTCTGTGTCTGAGCATGTGTGTGTGTGTGTGGGTGTGTGCGCGTCATGGGCCACGTTGGTGGAGAGTCCATCCCATCGTGCCCCTGAACTCTGTCCTGCAAGATGCCAAACCCCAGTTCTGATGGGGATGAAACTGCCAGGGTGTGGTCCCGACTTTCCCTCTTCTTGCCAACCCCTCTCATGATAAACGTGGAACCTGACGGAGGTAGGATTGTGCTTAAGGAGATGTGTTGAAGGGGGAGACCTGGATCCACACCTTTTTCTATTTCTGTTCAAGACTGACTCGGAGCCAACCTCCGTCCAATCTTGTTTCTATGAGGGTTTCTGTCTGTACCCATGAAAAATTTGCTAGTTAAGCCCAGAGAATGTGCTGGGCCCCTCATCTGTCCCGCAGATGGACCTACAACATGGGGAAAGCCTCTAGTTCATTCCTAACAGGGTTGGGACCACATTATGGTCTGGTCCGAAGTGCATCTGGGTTGTATCCCAAGACACCCTGTCTATCTTCCCTCAACATCCTCTTGCCTTTGGCTCCAATAATGGATTGAGGATCAGGGAGAAGGGTGGTGGTGGGGGGGGGGGGCTGCTCAAGAAGGGAAACCCCAATTCTCCTTTTGAAAGTGGGTTCTTTGAACTATGTGTTTGGGGGAAGTTCCTCTGGATACTAATTTGAATTTATATACCTCATGTTTTGGGGGTTTGACGTATATACATATGCATATATATTTCATAAAATTTGGAAGGTTTTTGATGCTGGACAAAAAAAATGAAACAAAAGAACCTTCAACAGTGGTACTTAAGTTAGAACTGGAGGCCGAGTTTTCATAAGAGCAGCTCCATAGCTGCTTTCTATTAGTAGCCCTACAGCCATTTTGACATAAGTGTGACCAGTGGATTCACCTGTCACCAGTTCCTTGGGACTTGCTGGTGCTGAGTCTTTCTTTACTCCCATTTGGCTACAGGGACAATAATCGGCCCCACCAGAGGGAGCTCTGAGAGGAGGAAATATTCCTGCCACCTTAATCCAGTCTCTCCAGCAGTGGGAAGTTATTTTACAGATCAGGAGACTGATCCTGAGTTCACGACCCTTTGGGGGGACGGAGGGGGGCTGGGGGGTGGGTAAGTTCCTACTACAGTCAGGAAGGAAACATCAGAACTAAATGAAAGAGATGTCCCCGCAGAGTGTAATGTCACACTGCCAAGTTATCACATGCCAGAAATCATCCACTGGGCTTCTCTGGGCCCTCTCTTCCCCCTCACACCTGCGACCTGTCCAAAGAGGCATCTGGTTCTTTTGCATGGATGAATGGACTGTGGTTCTTCTCTGGGGCGGCATCCTGTGATGCTGTTTCCTGCCCCTGTAAGGGTCATACCATTGCCACTTCCAGCACCCTTGTCAAGTGTCTTCTGGGTCTTCTAGGTCACGGGGATGAGGAAAAAGACTGAAGGACCTGTGTATAGGAAAATGCAGGAGGCAGTAGGAAGTGAAGAGGAAACAAAGACAACCGGAAATGGGCAGTGGGGAGACACTTCATCAGGCAGAAGGAAAAGGACTGAAGATGATATATAATAGAGTCAGGATGCAGTGGCAATACCACTTTGAGAGAGAGAGTCTTCATGCCTTCAAGCCCTCCGACCCCACCCCAGGTCTTTGAGGTGTTTGTACCCCATTTCTCGACCTCTCTGAGGCTGCTCTTGTTGAACTTTCTGGGCTGAGGGATCTTGGGTTTCCTTTTTAACACTGTGCCAGGCAAGGTGGTGGGGGTGGGGGGATTCCCTTGCCCCTTATCTCGTGCCAACTTGGAAAGGCAGAGTTGTGGTTTCAGTGAGAACCCTGCCAGCAGAGCCCTGTGCACCCACTACTGTGAAGCGGGGTGTTTCCCACTAGAATCCCTACTGTGCCCTCTGGGCCCAAGCAAAGTCTCTCATGCTTTTCTTTTCACGGGCTTAGCACCAGCCGCCTAGATCGCCCCTCCAGAGTCTCCAGGGATGACCAATGGGATCAAAGACAAACCTCCTCAGATGCTCATCCCTTAAAAGGTTATGTGGTGTGTATGTGGTTGCTGTGCCTTTGTGTTTTCATTCCCCTTCCCCTTTTTGTAAAAAATTTGAACATCTCTGTGGTTTTATACTTGGTCAAAAGTGCTCGTTCTGGTATTGCACTGTTGTGTGCATGAGAGGACTGGGGGGAGGCCTATGTGGTGCAAGAAAGGACCTCCGCCCCCTTTCCTTGTCCGTGGTCACTGGCATTTGAGTGGGGGGATTCCAGAAGAGACAAGTGAATGTCCAAATGTAATTGTTCTGTTTGTGAACTGCTGTGTTTTGAAGTTCCTTGGTACTACTCCGAGAGGACATCGCCACCTGGTGCTCATGAGGTGTATGTGCAGAAAGAATAAATGGCAAATGAACAACCACAAATAGTTGTTACTGGGAACCTTCTGCTTTTTGCCAATTAGTGCACCTGAGGGGCATCTGGGTTACTTCCTCAAGTCTGTAAACAACCACAAGCCCTTCCACAAGACAAGGGGAAAATCTCTTTTCTCTAATTTTCTTTGCCCACGTCTTTTCTACCCACACATTTGACCTAACTTGACTCTTTGCTCCCCCAGAGAAATAGACCATATGGTAAGGGAAATGGGAAGGTGAACTTGTGGGAGAAAGGTCATCTTTGAAATCATGAATGTTGACTTCTTAAATGTCCCTCCACCTGACTACAGTGTGTGTTTTAATCATTTTTAGACTGCCATTTTTTTTTCCAAATAAATGTGTATTATTAATCATTCCACTATTGATGAGAACACAAAAATAAAATGCAAATGCAGAACCACCTATGTCACCAAAATCTGTCTCCATCTCTGATAGTCCGTGGGGTGTGGTGTTCTTGGAAGTCGGGATTGGACTTTCCACAGACTCCAGACTAAGATCATCTGTTAGGGAGCTAAAACACAGCAGAGCTTGTGGGTGTGAGCCCCGCAGCCAGAATCTGACTTTGTAAAGCGATTTGATGGATGTGAACAGCACAATCCCGCATTCTGATTTCATATGGATGAACAGTGTCGGACAGAGTGTTCCTTAGTACATATGTGAATGCATATCTCTGTGTAGTTTTGTTCATAGAAATATATTTGTGAAGAAATTTGGATTTCAATGGGCAGTTAATGTACTTAAAGTCTGGCAACCTTCGGCTCTAGTTTGCCTTTCTGACAGTAGTTTTTTTTTTTTTTTTTTTTTTTTAAATATTTATTTATTTATTTGTTTTAGTTGTACACAATGCCTTTATTTTTACGTGGTGCTGTGGCTCAAACCCGGGGCCGCGCACATGCTAGGTGAGTATTCTACCACTGAGCCACAACCCCAGCCCCCTGACAGTCATTTTTAAAGATTTCATGAACTCAATATTTGCAGAAAAGTAGTTAGATTGGCTGAAACATACAAAACACCCAGGGATAGAAACATTGTAATGCTTAAGAGGCAGGGTGAGGGGAAGAGGTTATAGAGATTGGTGTCTTTGGCTGGGCAGGCAGGTAAGAGGGGCTTAAAATCTGTTCTTTGTGTCTCTCTCTCAGTTGGAAACAAATGAGTCTTCTTACTCCCACCTTCCCACAGTCTGGGACAACATGCTATTCAGATGAAGGGCCTGCTGTCAGCTCAAACCCTTGATTGTGAACATCAACAAGGAGAGAACAAAGTATCCTTCATAGAAGATAACTCACTAGCAATATTTGGTATAGCAAATGAATGCATATATTAATGTGGAGGAGCATTGATGTTGTAGAGGTGACAGTTAGACAAGACTGGCATTCAAATCGAGCAGAGCCCCATACACTTCCAGGTGGCAGTGACGCATGCTGCTAGATGTCCCTGGAAACTCAGTCTGGAACTGATAATAAATGTCACAAGTGGCTCTGGATGCCATTTTCAGTTCACGTAAAGACAAGGATTTATCACGTCGGTCCCCTTTCTACCAGGAAAAACACAGGTAAAGCAATTGCTTCCTACACTGTTTCGGTGTTAGGGAGGAAATGACACTTAGGCGTGGACTCTGACTTACTGTCGGAATGTAGTGTGTGTGTGCAAACGCACCCCTGTGCCCAGGCGTGTCGTGGAAAGACAGGAAGTGTCCAGGCCATCCACGGAAGAGGAAGGGGGTATATTTTGGTAACACAGAACACAAAACCATAATGTTTGCTCTATGAAATCAACATCTCCTTTCTGTGCCTTACCTAGGACCATCTCAAGGAGGACATCAGTTAATTGGTTGGGAATAAGAATCCCAATTTCCCATGAGCACCAGAGTCTTTTTTCAGTTTTTCACTGCATGCGTCCCAATAACCTCTTCACCCATGGCCTCGTAATAGAAGTCTGTAAGTTAAAATATATTCGGAGGACTTGTGGACACTAATCAGAAGTCCAAGAGTGGTCTGGTCTCAGGAAGTCCTAATGGTGGGGCAGTTGGGAGAAGGGGAATTGGCTTAGGCAACATCTTTCCTTTCAGATGAGCTGAGGGGAGATAATAGCCCATTGATCCAGAGCCCTCAAAGCTGAAATCAGTGGCCAAGCAGGGCTTCCTGTGTCTCTAGCTCTAGGGCTCTGTCTATCTCTAGGAGCATAAAAAATCAAGACAGCTTTTTAAAACACAAAATAGAGGTGGTGCTTTACAGAAACTCTGACAGCTCCCAGATTGGAAATCAGCGCAGACTTCAGACTAAATGCATAGATTCCAAATTCAGACTTCCATGTTCTCCTTCCCCACTTTTGACACATGCACCAATATGGGAAAAGACACCTCCTCTACATTTTCGTCCCCAGGGTAGCTTTGGCTTAGTGAGTCACGATCGCTCCCTACCCCCCCCCCCCCCCCCCGCCCCCAAACCTTGTTCAAGTAGTTCCTTGCATTTCCTGGCTCAGAGACCTAATTTAAGAAGTCACAAAGTGATACCTGCTTTTTGTTGCATTGACACCTCAATAATTAGGAAGGCAAAAGTGGAGCAGGAAGAAGACGTGTCTGAAGCTGTGGTCGGGGAGGACAGAACCGTTTCCCCAGGAAGATTTAAGCTGGGCTTTGCTGCAGTTGTGGGGCAAGGATGTCTTCAGGGGGTAGAATGTCTGAAGCCAACCTCCTCCTCTCCTCCTCAAGTGACAGGTATTCCATCCTCTTGTATTTCCGGGTGCCATAGATGGCCAAGGCAATGACAGCTGCCAGGACCGTGGTGACTCCCACTGTGATCCCAGCTGCTGCCCCTCCCGACAGGCCATTGCTGTCCTCGTGGATGACTTTCATGGCTCTGCGCAGCTCCAGAGGCTCCCCCAGCCGCCACTGGTGGGTCTGGGAGTCTTTAATCCAGGATCGGGCAATCTCACTGTTTGTCACTACGACAGTGTTGGTGGCCGACTGACTCAGGAGGGGTGGCCTGGTGAACGGGGGGAGCCTGGGGGGGGACAGGGACCCTCCCGTGAAGATCCCAGCCTTGACACAGTAGGACACTTGGCACCCATCGCTGATGAAAGCGAGGTGTTGGCTAAAGCCCCCGGGACACTTTTTCAGAGAGGGAGCCATATCTCTGGATACAGAAGACTTTACCAAGGGGTTCCCAATGTCACAACTGAAGAAGCCACCAAAGGGGACAGAAAACTTGTATCCTAACTCATAGTCTTGAGAAACACATACCTTGAGGCTTGCAAAGAGGCTCAGGGGGAGGTAGCCAACGGGACAGGACTGTGCGTTCGTCATCGGGTTTACGCTCTTACTGCTGAAGAGGCCCCCAAAAAGAAGTCCCGATTTTGCAGGTACTTGGTCACTGACCATGCACCAAAAAGCCCTAAATTCAGCCTTTGCCACCCGGAACACCTCTTCACACACCGTCTTACAGAAGATGACCAGGTGGCACTTCTTCTCACACTCCATGTGACTGTAGCCCTCCTCATAGATCTGAGTCAGCAGATGGACTGGGGAGTAGCCAGAGGGGCAGGAGAAATTGCCAGTGAGTGGATTCTTCTGCTCCAACTTTTGGCAGAGGAGGGTACCCTCGCTCCCCGAGAGCTGAGTGCATTCCTGATAAACCCCACCGAAGGAGAAGTTGGTCATTTTTCCCTCACAGGAGCCATCATCTGTATTGGCCTGAAAATTGAAGTTGGGTGAGTTGGCATCAGTGCACCCGGGGTAGGTGTTGAAGCTATAATAGTGTCTTATGGCAGTTTCCACCGTGTGTGACAGCTTGCTCACCAAGGGACTGGGCAAGTGAGGCAGCATGTCCGGCTTGATGAAGAAATGCAGGGGCAGGCCAGCACGATCTACTGCCACCAGGTGGTTGGTGATACTCTGCTGCCAGGTTTGGAGGGTGATGCCTGGGTAAAAGGGAACCCCTCCAATGCTCTGGACCCTGGAGTTGGTTCGGTTTGCGAGGTAGCTCTTGGTAAAGTCATCCTCGTAAGTGGTGTTTGCTGATGATTTGAAGTTCACAGTGTTTAAGAAGGTAGCTCCAGCAGACACGGACACACCTATATGGCTGTCCTGGCTGTCCTGGAGGAAGGAGGACTTGATGTGGTCCTCCTGCATGAGAGCGGCCCCGGCGTCCACACTGGTGATGACATGGGTGCCGTAGTTGAGGACCAGCAGCTCTGCCAGGTAGGTGGCCATCCTCGTCTGATTGTTCTCCAGATGGTCAGAGATGTCCATGAGGTCCTTCATAAACCCTGGGCTTAGTTCTGAGGCGGGGTCAATTTTGACGGTGTAGATCAGGTTTCTTACCTGAACACGAGTCGTCACAGCTTGGTCCCTCACCTGAAGGGTCTTCATCCTCTGGAATTCAGTGGAGAACTTGCCGTTGACCTTGGAAAAAGCAGAGATCTCCATGTTGATGGACGCGGAGACGCTGCTCTTGTAATTCATCCAGGATTGCAGGATTTCTGAGTTCAACTCCAAGTTGCTCTCTTTCTGGGGAATGGTGAAAATTTCATTGGGGGATGATGTACTGTCCGTCCTCTGTGGTCCTGCAGTTGGTGTAAGTCAACTCCATCACTCGTCCCATGTCCATGTTGCGCAGATTATCCCAGCCCCCTCCGGGGAGGACCTCTAGCACAGGTATTTTCAAGTCATTCTTGCATCTTTGAACTCCAGTCTCCTCTTTCTGTCCTAGAGGCTTGTCTGTTGTAGCGCAGGTCACCGCTGCCCAGAGGAGGATGGCAGCCCTGAAGCTGCTCATGGTGCCGACAGCCCTGGCCCCGCACCAGCTTGAAGCAGCAGCCGGCGAGCACTCTGAAAGATGGAAAAGAAAGCAGCGGCTGAAACAGAAATCTCGACCGTTCTCCTAAAGTCAACAGTTCCTCTTTGGTTTAATGCAATTGCAAAACGGGGAAATGAAAGTTGGTTGGGATATTGAAGTCTATTAAAACTTTGAAAAACTTATGTTCTTCTAGACATGCAAACAGAGTCCTGGGCTTCAGAATTCACTGCCCTGTGTTCCCTACCCGCAGCTGGTTACTCTGCAAGCTGTGGTGGGCACCCGAAAAAATGTGACTCCGTGACTTGCCATTCCCCCACCAAAAGGCTCTGGTTTGGGGTTCTTTGTTCACTTTCTTGGACCTGATGTTTTAAGTTTTGCTTGACTTCTCTCTCCTGGGATTCCAGGGACAGTTTCCTTTTACTGGAAATGCAGAGAGAGGGTAGTGGCCACATCACCCTTACTGAGATACCCCGCCTCCACCCTACTCACACTAACTGTAGGGAAAGCAACCCCTGAGTTTGCCATTAACCTGAGGGTGGAAGCCCACAGAAGAAGGGAGTGAAAATCTTTGACACATTTATCATTGTAAGTGCTGATAGTCCTGGCTTTCAACATGGCATTATCTGAAGGAGAGCTTAATGTGCCCACAAGGATTCTGTTTGCTGTCTGCTGGGAAACCTCATCTGCATTGTTCTAAGCATTCAGAGTGAGGGTGGGGACCCCGCCCCCCCCCCCACCCCGCACTGTGTTGTTGTTTGCTTTCAATTTGAAATGCTCAAGCAAAGGCAAAACACATGCTATAATCTAGATTCTTGATGTTTTAAATTTTTGCTTGACTGTTTCACCCAAAGATTGCTTTAAAAAAACACAGAGCAGACAAGGAATATATGTATATGTGTATAATCTTCCGTGTGTATGCAGTCTGCAATAACTTGTACCTTTGGTATCTCATGCCTTTTTATTCTGTGGTTAAGTGTATATCATAGGCATAGGTACATAAAAAGGGATGTGCCTCTTTATTTGTTTTAAAGCAACAATTCTTTTTTCATTTTATGTCATTAGGAAAACATATGTCATGAATTTCCTTTTTTGTGTTGATGCCAGGTCAGTTAGACCCCATAATTTAGAACAATGTCTCTAGACCCGCTGATCTAGTTCCAGGATTAATTGAAGCCCAGCTCAATTAATTCTTTGGGGTAATTAGAGTGGGTCTTAGTACAGTTAGTGGTAGCCAGGGAATCCAGAGCAGTTAATGAAGCAAGCTCTCAAATTCACTCTCACGTCTTCAAAATCAGACCATAAATCAGATGCAGTGTGGAGGCTGCAGAGTCCTGTCTCCGCCCACAGGTATCACTGTGCTGTCACTTGCACACATCCTAAGAAGCAGGTTCCGAGGAATTGAGTCACCTCTGACTGTCGCTGACGCAGCGGAGAAGTGTTTTAGAAGAAGACGAGGCCAGCTGCCTAGCTTCACAGGCTGAATTTCACTAGTGATTGTTTTTAAACCCCTAATGGCATGCTGTAAATACAGAAATACCACATTCTGGGTCTATTTAGGCCACAGTTATCATGCGTTGGGGAATTGACTTACACCGGTCACCCAAGAAGGCTTGACTTAAGAACCAATGTCTAGTCCATGTTTGGCTAGAGTGCCAAATCTCTGCACAGGATGTTCTGGCTAAGTTTTAATCAGGGAGTTATATAAGTTTATAGCTCAGCAGAGATCCCAGAATTAGAGAAATGACAGTTCAGTCCCTTGAGTACTTTCAATAACTCAATATCTGCATGCTTCTCTTCAAATGTTTTAGGGATGTTGCCTAAAGATGGAAATGCTCTTCTTCTTACACTAGTTGGAGGTGTGCTCACAATTCTTACTCTGTTTTCTCTCTACTAGATCCTGTTGGGACCTCACTCTTCTGCAATGAGAACCCAGGCAAGGTGAACATAGACAATTCTATATTCAGGTGTTCCTCAATATTTAAACAGCTAGTCAGCCGGGCGCGGTGGCGCACGCCTGTAATCCCAGCACTTTGGGAGGTTGAGGCAGGAGGATCGCGAGTTCAAAGCCAACCTCAGCAATGGCGAGGCACTTAGCAACTCAGTGAGACCCTGTCTCTAATAAAATACAAAAAAAAAAGGGATGGGGATGTGATCCAGTGGTCGAGTGCCCCTGAGTTCAATCCCCAGTACCCAAAAACAACAACAACAACAACAAAAAAAACAGCTAGTCATCGTCTTTTTTCTTACTATTTTTGTTTTGTGGTACTGGCAATTGAGTCCAGGGGCACTCAGCCACTGAGCCACATTCCCAGCCCTTTTTAATTTTTTATCTTGAGACAGGATCTCATTAAGTTGCTTAGGGTCTCTCCCAGTTGTTGAGGCTGATCTCGAACTTGCAGTCCTCCCGCCTCAACCTCCGGAAATGCTGGGATTACAGGAGTGCACCAGCATGCCTGGCTTTTTAAAACGTTTCATTTGTTTTTGCTGTAGCCTTCCTCTTCGTTTATATCATAAAAAAAAATTGAAGATATAGAAAAAAGCCAACAAGAATGAAATTATATAACAAAATATCATAATATTTCTATGATTTTAATACATGAGAGGTTTTTTTGTTTGTTTGTTTGTTTGTTTGTTTTGGTACTGGGGATTGAACTCGGGGGCACTCCACCACTGGGCCACATCCCCAGACCTTTTTTTGTCTTTTATTAGAGACAGGGTCTCCCTGAGTTGCTAAGTGCCTCGCCATTGCTGAGGCTGGCTTTGAACCCACAGTCCTCCTGCCTCAGCCTCCCAAGTGCTGGGATTATAGGTGTGTGCCACTGCGCCTGGCTTACATGAGAGATTCTTATGTCATAATGTTGTGATAAAAGGATGATATACATCCAACTTGACCCCAACTATGTAATATATGTGTTATAACGTATATGTTATACCATAGTTATAAATATAACTACATGAACTAATTGACAGTGATTATATCTCATAGGTAGGTTTATAAATTATTTTATTTCCCCTCTCCTCTTTTCTCTGTTTATCTAACTTTTCAACAACGAGCATGTCTTACTTAGTTAAGAAATTTTTGCTGAGAATCTACTGTTGGACAAGATTCAGGCTGGCAGGCCATACCCCCAGGCGCCTTCCCGGAAGTGCCCAACTCTCGCGAGAATTCACCTTTGGCGGCTCCGAGTTCCCACCCTTCCTGATCCTGGCAATACTCGCCTCTCCCGGGAATTCAACCCAGGGCGGGCTCTCCCTTTCTGAGCCAATCCAGACCATACAAGTCAAGCTCCCACCCCTCTGTACTTAAGCCCCGGCTTGTCCAGAACTCTCTTTTTTCTTTTTCGCCGTCATCTTCTCACCAGCTCTCCCCTTCCCCGTCCCCGTTTCCCTTTCTCCCTTTCCCCCTACCCCCCTTTCTCCCCTTCCCTTAATAAACCCTCCCCCCCTGTTTCTACAAGGCCGTCCCGGTGTGGCTCTTGCCCTTCATCTACCAACTACCAAACAGCAATAGGTACCACTTTTGGACTCAGGGGAAAAACATAGCACCCAAAATACATATATATATATATATATATTTTTTTTTTTTTTAATTATTTCTGGAATTTTCATATGCCTAAAATGGTCCAAAATGTGTGGACTCTGTGATTCCTGTGCTCAAGAAAGTTCTGTTCAACTCAGGGCAAACAAGGAAAGGAGAAGTCTAAGGATGGGAAATTTGGGCTCAACCTCAATGGGCCTTCCAGGGGCAAGAAGAGTGTCCTATAATAGTGGGGTGTGAGGAGGTGGGCCAGCCGAGAGCTGGACCAAGTGTTTCCCGTGCACCTTTCCAGTCTTAGTCCTTCCACAAAGAAATCATCTCTGTTTTCTTTTTTAAATTAAATTAAATTTATTTATTTTTTATTTTTACTGAAACGCATATGCAGTCACATATGCTCCCCAGATGGCCACCCTGGGGGGAGGAGTAGGTAAGGGCTGCGGCTAAACGCTGAACTTTGGCCTCTAACAGAAAGAGGCACCCCCTCCACAAAAGGCATATATCTGCCATCTGCCGTGCTGAAAAGCAATTTCACTTCCTCCGACAAGAAGCAAGAGGGAAGTCCCACGTCTGCCTCCTTTCTCAGTCTGAACACGTGCAAACTTCTGACACCCTCTCATGTGGCGTTGGACCATGATTCATGTCTGAGGTTCAGTTCTGCGTAGGCTTGGAATTGGTTCAGGTTTTGCCTAGTTCTGCATTTCACCTGTGCTCTGAAACAGCTGTGTTTGCAGGGACCCTTCCCTTTCTTATGTCCAGCAGGAATCTAGAAGACCTGGCAAAAAACCCAGCAGGCCAATAATCGCTAAATGGATCGGCGGAACACGAGGACTTCACAGACTCTGAAGTTGTTTTTTTTTTTTTTTTTTTTTTAAATATTTTTTTAGATGTTGATGGACCTTTATTTTATTCATTTATTTATATGTGGTGCTGGGACTCGAACTCAGGGCCTCACACATGCTAGCACTTAAACTTCATTCTGGAAAATCTCAGAGGTATGAGTAACAGAGCCTGAGTCTGGAAATTCAGCAAATCAGGTCCAGCCACTGGCCCCAGAAACGAAACAGACAAGGTAATGGTGAAAAGCATGAATCAGTCCTTAGCCCCGTCTTCAAAAGACTGACAATAAAAAAATAAATAAATCCACTTGGGCCGGGGGTGGTGGCGCACGCCTGTAATCCCAGCACTTGGGAGGCTGAGGCAGGAGGATCACAAGTTCAAAGCCAGCCTCAACAATGGCGAGGCACTTAGCAACTCAGTGAGACCCTGTCTCTAATAAAATACAAAAAAAGGGCTGGGGATGTGGCCCAGTGGTCGAGTGCCCCTGAGTTCAATCCCCGGTACCAAAAATAAAATAAAATAAAAAATAAAAATAAATAAATAAATGCGCTTGGCATCTCTGCCTTCATTCTGCATCTGTCTTCAAGGGACAGACAATAACTTTGAGGTTTTATAGAAAGGGGAATGAGGGTAAAGTTTGGGGGCTTGAATATATTGATGAGTATATTTATATTCAATACATTGGTGAATATATTTATCCATACGGGCACAAATAAAACAACATAATTTGGCTAATATCATTCCTTAGTGTTTTCCCTTTCCCTCCCATTCTTCCTCCTCCTGGTCCCTTCCTCTACTCTATTGATCTCCCTTTGATTTTCATGATTCTCCCTCCTTTTAAGTAACTCCATGGATATGGATTACTAAAAAAGAAGAAACATATTTGAAATCAGAAAATACATCACAACTTTCTTGTTTCTGTCTGAATAGAGAGCCCTTGTCTGAGCTGTGAGTTCTACCTTCTGTGTGGAGGTGCCTGGTAGAAGGGCTTCAGAGGCAGGCAGTCATGTCTAAGAACCCCTTCTTCGTAATGTCCCAGTTTTGCAGGACACAGTGGCCCACAACTGAAATCTCAGCAACTAAGGAGGTTGAGACAGGAGGATCACAAGTTGGCGGTCACCCTGGGAAATTTAGCAAAACGTTTCTCAAAATAATTTAGAAAGGGCTGGGGGCTCAACTCAGGGATAGAGCACCCCTGGGTTAAATCCTCAGTACCACAAAAACAAGTGAATCAATCAATTAAAAAATAACTTTCAGCTTTACTTACTTCTGGTAAGGCTGACACAAGTGCACGTCTCAAGTTACATTTAATAGGAGCACTGCCTTTCTCTTTTAATTGTCCTGCATGGCTTCCCTTTGGCTTTTTCTCTATCCTCCTATTTGTACATTTGTCTTTGGTCATACTTCCCTGTCGGGTGTTTGAGACCAAGTAGGTGACCTATATTTTGGCCAAAACCTAACCTCTTCCTTTTCTATGGGTAAGGTCAGCTGAGACTCCTCAGGGGTTACTTTTAGGAACTTTTTGGGCTCCTTCAGTCTTTTCCTCTTCTAGTTATGCTACTTGCCAGGATAGGTCAGGGTCTTGTGACCACATGTGGCTTCCTTTGTAAACACTGCAGACATTTCCTTCTCCAATGACCCTCCTCTTTGCACAATGTACAGGTTAGCTTCCTGTTTTCTAGGGTCCTCACAATCCTGGGATCAGAAGGTTGGTGGTTCACCAGAGTCACAGAACCCTTAGAGGGGTGGGTCCTGTTGTTCCTTGGGTCCTGGCTGACCTTGAAGGACAAGGACCAAAATATTGATTATATTTTTCTTAGCCATTTTATTTTCTGATTTTAGCCTCTGTGTCTGTTGCTGAACACCAGAAAAGTTCCACCAGCCTTAAAATGGGAGTAGTGAGTCCTAATTTTAACTTTTGCAATTTTACAGTTACCCCCCTTTTATTTAATTGGGGTCAGTATCAATACGGGGAGCCAGTAATATCCTATCTGTCCTATAGGTGATGTCTTAATATTCCAAAGTGACTCAGGTTATTCTATTAGAAGTTGTACTTCTATAAAATACTAACAGGCGACAGTTATAATAATTTTTTTTTTTTTAACTGGGGATTGAATCCAGGGTGCTTTATCACTGAGAACATCCCAGTCCTTTTTATTTTTTATTTTTGAGATGGGGTTTTCAATAAATTGCTAAGGGCCATGCTAAGTTGCAGAGGCGGCCTCAAACTTGCAACCCTCTTGCCTCAGCCTCCTGAGTCAACAGTTATAAAGTTTTAGAGGGAAAATACAAACAAAATTAATAAGGGCAAAACCATATTTCTTTGTATAATAGTTCTGAACCAAGAAGCATAATTTATAACATTAGTATTGTTGGATTCCAGGCAGGAGGCTGCGCCTCCCAGGCAGAAGGCCATGCCTCCCCAGGTGCTTTGTGCAAAACTACACCTCCCGAGATCCTCAGCATGACCAGCAAACCTGACCAGCAAGTGCCCTGTCCACTACCTCCTGACCTCTGGTAGCCTATAGGGCAAGGACTCACTCCAAGGGGGTTTTATGACCCCCACTCTATTTAAGCCAGCCCCGAACTGAAATCGCTCTCTGTGTTCGCGCTTGCCTCTGTTCCTGCCTGTCCCTGATCCCGTCCATCCCTTTTCCCCTTCCCTAATCCCCTTCCCTTCCCTTCCTTTCCCTACCCTTGCCCACGTGGCACCCCAATAAACCCTTTTATTTCACTAACACGGTGTTCCCGGCTAAGTTAACTATGTTCAGCATTTTTCTAACAAGTATACCTTTGATATCTGATTAGCATCCACAAAAATCTATAATTTATCAAGTCGATCACATATAAACCTAAATCAAACAGAAAGGTTACAAGATAAGAGCACTTAATTTCCTTTTTTAGACACCTATCAAACATTTGCAAGCAAAAGTGAAGTCTAAGTCCTTGTTACAAATATATAGATATATATTATTTATTTATTTATTTATTTTTTGGTACCAGGGATTGAACTCAGGGGCACTCGACCACTGGGCCACATCCCCAGCCCTTTCTTGTGTATTTTATTAGAGACAGGGTCTCACTGAGTTGCTAGTGCCTCGCCATTGCTGAGGCTGGCTTTGAACTCACCATCCTCCTGCCTCAGCCTCCCAAGTGCTAGGATTACAGGTATGCGCCACCGTGCCCGGCTCAAATTATATTTTTATATATGTAATATAGTATGTTAAATTTACATATGAACATACAGGTTTACAAATACATATATGTAATAGATGCATATATCTATATCTATCTAGAGAGGTCTTATAGAATTAGGAAACCAAGAATACCTAAATTTATATTTGAAATTAAAGGTTAGTATTTTAACTTACAAATGATTCACATTTATAAGTGTTTATTCCATTTATATCTACCTTAATTACCCATTTTAACAGCTATTTTTAGATTTACCATGAGTCGGGCATGGTGGTGAACACCTGTAATCCCAGCAACTCAGGAGACTGACGCAGGAGGATTTCAAGTTTGAGGCCAGTCTGAGCAACTGTCTCAAAAACATAAACAAACAAACAAACAAACAAAAAAGAACTGGGGATGTAGCTCAGTGGCAAAGAGCTTCTTGGTTCAATCTCCAGTACCACCACCCTACCACCACAACAAAAGCATTTGTCCTACTACCCCCTCCCCCCAAAATAAAATAAAATAAAAAAGCTGGGGATGTAGCTCAAGCTCCTCTTCCTGCTGATAGGCAGAAGCACAGCTTTTGGGACAGGAGTCCCCTGTTATTTCTCCTTTGTTAGCAAAATAATAAACCTTCTTTTTTCCTTTTTCTCAAAACCGTGTCCTTGTTCTTGTATTAGCTTCTGGGGCAAGAACCAAGCTTTGGGCAACATTGTTGTTGTTCCTATTATTATTTTGCCAAAGGAAAAAAAAATCTAAAAGCAATGGATATTTCACTTTAAACATCTTAACAGAGAAAAATACAAGCCTCATTGGCAGATAACCTGGGCAAAAAAAAAAAAAAGTGTGTCTTTATCTTACTAACAAATTTATATTAACTTGTTTTTTAAAGATTTACCTAAGTAATATAAACTAAAAGGTATTTGGGTTTATGTCTTTTTAAATTTGTAAGTGCTTATTTCTTTTTTTTTTTGGTACCAGGGATTGAACTCAGGGGCACTCAACCACTGGGCCACATCCCCACCCTTTTTTGTATTTTATTAGAGACAGGGTCTCACTGAGTTGCTAAGTGCCTCGCAATTGCTGAGGCTGGCTTTGAACTCGCGATCCTCCTGCCTCAGCCTCCCAAGTGCTAGGATTATAGGCGTGCGCCACCATGCCCGGCAGTGCTTATTTCTTTATAAGCTGATTTCATACAATGTAGACAAAACACACAATACACACGTGTACACAAATATACATAAAAATAGTAAACAAAGGTTTTATAGCTCTTGTTTAGATTCATCATTGGCAGCTTTTAAAAAGTTAGCTGCTGACAAGATTACTATAGCTCTAAGCAATTCTTGATCTTAAATCTGCATTTCCAAAGGTGTGATTTAGTTGAAACAAGGCAGAAAATTTACATCTCAAAGACAGAAGTTAGTACAAACATTGTTCTAAAGGGCATAGACAAAGTTTTAAGAGTGAGGCTCAAGCAGACCTAAATTAATATCTTTTCCTATTTGAAGAGTTAATCAAGCCCAGAGGGGAGGCGAAATGTCTGTAATCCCTAGCAACTGCTGAGGCAGGAGTTTCCCAAGTCAAATTCAAGGTCATCCTCAACAGATTAGGGAGGCCCTGAGCAATTTAGTGAGACTGGGCCTCAAACTTAAAAAAGAAAATAAAAAGGGCCCGGGACTTAGCTCAGTGGTAAAGAACTCCTAGATCAATCCCCAGGACAAAAAGAACAAGAACAAGAAAAAATTAATCAAAACAGAGAGGAATCCTTACAAAGTGAATTTTCTTTTGTATAGCATGAGAGAAATCATATTTTGGAGAATTATCTGGTTGATAAGTCCTTGCTTTATTTCCTAATGACTCTAGATCACTGTGCAAGAAAATCGATTTTGGAATATTAAATGTTCATCATTTTTGAAAAGTTGAGGCCCCTTAATCATTGACTGTAAAATCAGCTAGCATGCTAGACGGGATTTGTCTCCAAATGTTTTCTCCATTCTTGAGTTTATTTCTCATTTTGGTGGAAATGTCACTTCTCCCAAAATTTCAGCCTTCTGAGCTAACTGGTGGATCTGTGGTTTGGATTCGAAAAGGCAAGGTTGCAATGACCAGGAGAAAAAGACAAAAAGCAAAAAGGGAAATTTATGTAAAGGAGTGACAGGAGAAAAAGACCAAATAAATGCTAATAAGCAATGTTCTGATAAGGGTTCTGAAACAGAGGTCATCCAAGCCAACCAGCCTGGAACAAAGAACCCTTAATCAAGCAAAATAAATTTCTAGTAGGGATTGTGGCAGCCAGCCATCAGATTCTTTTGGCCTTTATCATCAGTCATCAGAAGCAGACTAACAACCAGACTAACAGACAGCAGAACCCGCAAAACAACTGCATTGAACCAGAGTGCACTTTTAGGTACAGAGGACATACTGCACTACAACAGTAAATCACCTTTTACTTAGTCATAGGTTTAGAGCTATAATTAGATCAGAAAGTCAAACTTCTTACTAGGGGACAACTTCACAGAATTAGTACTTTCCATTCTTATGCAAATGACAAGAGATATCCTCAAACCAACCTTGTTTCTCAGAGAAGTTAAAATTCCTTCCCTAGGCCAGGCAAGGTGACACATGCCTGTAATCCCAGCACTTGGGAGGCTGCAGCAGGAGGATCACAAGTTCAAAGCCAGCCTCAGCAATGGCGAGGCACTTAGCAACTCAGTGAGACCCTGTCTCTAATAAAATACAAAAAAAGGGGGGGGGGCTGGGGATGTGGCCCAGCGGTCAAGTGCCCCTGAGTTCAATCCCTGGTACCAAAAAAAAAAAGTTCCTCCCCTGCTACAGAATCCATAGATCAGAATTCAAACTTCCCTCTTAAGCAAATGGCCGAAGTCCAAATCGGTTGAAAAGAAGCCAGGTAGGCTCAAATGATCCCCAGATGACAAGGAGAAAGGGTGAGGTCCAATGTGTAGTATTCAGAAGAACTTACCCAGGGTCAGATGTCCAGAGCCCAGAGGGTTCAAAAGTTTGTTTCTCCGTGTCACCAAATAATGGTAAAAAGCAACCAATTCTATTCCAAAGTGAAAAGAAAGGAAGAGATCCTGAAATAAATATAATTTCAGCAGCTGCTTGGGTCCCTCCTTTTCTGCCCTTTGGGTTTGAGGTCAGCTAATTATGAGTAACTAATGCCAAAGGGCATGCTTTCTCCTGGTGGGGTTCCTCAAAGCTGTTACCAGAGCCCTAGGCCAGAGGTCTGACTCTGGGCATCCAACAGATCAGGTCAAGCCACTTGTCCCCAGAAACAAATAGAAAGGTAAGTGGGAAAAAGCATGAAAGGCATTTTAATCAGTGCAGCTACACCCGGAAGACAAGGGGACCCACATTATCAGCCCTGTCTTCAAGGGACTGACAATGGTTTTGAGGTTTTATAGAAAGGAGAAGAAGGTCCAGAAATGAGGTCCTAGCTGGAGTCTTCACACAGCTGCCAAAGCTAGCGATCTTGGTCAGCTGTGGTCTGTCCATCATCATCTCAGAATTGGTCAGGTAACTAGGCCTAAGAACGTTGCTCTAGCCTGAGGGGTGGCCTTCCACTAGTCACGAGATGTTTGTTGATCTGACTTCTCCTTTCTGGAATCCAAGGTGACCGGGAGCAAAGAAGACCATGCAAACTGAAGGCAGAGATGCCAAGTCCTTAATGCTCCTTTCGTCATTTGTGGGACATTTCCAGGCAAAAGTGAAGACTCTAAGTCCATGTTACAGTATCAATGAACAAAGTGACAAGTTGACTTTTTTTCCTTGTTTTTTTTTTTTTTTCAGTTTTACATGAAAATAGAATTGATTTTGACATAATCAAAAGCACAGAATATACTTTGTTCTAATCAGTCCCCAGTGTAACAGTGTCCACTTTATGCTTTCAACACAGCCCTTGCTGCTCTGCCACTGAAAATTATTTTCAAGATGAACACGTTTCTTCCTCTCTTTTTCCCTGCTCCTCCCTTCACCCCCCTCCCTGCTTATCTCAGGGAATGGATTACCTTCCTTCCCCATCTTAGGCAGAGTTATCTGTCCTGGAGTACACAACAACCACAGGAACCAAGTAATCCAGACTTTGGGAATGGCACCAGAAGATCTCAGAAATGACCATCTCCCAAATTAACAAGTGAATGACAGCTCCAACAGAGAACATGGGGAAAGTAACCTTTGAATCATCTCTCTCTCTCTCTCTTTTTTTTTTTTTGGTACTGGGGATTGAACTCAGGGGCACTCGACCACTGGGCCACATCCCCAGCCCTTTTTTTGTATTTAATTAGAGACAGGGTCTCACTGAGTTTTCTAAGTGCCTTGCCATTGCTGAGGCTGGCTTTGAACTCGTGATCCTCCTGCCTCAGCCTCCCAAGTGCTGGGATTACAGGCGTGCGCCACCGCGCTGGGCTCTGAATCACCTCTTTAAAAAGGCCCCCCTGTTCCTGCTGATGGGCAGAATTACAGCCTCTGGGACAGGAGTGCCCAGTTTTTCTCCTTTGCTAGCAAAGCAATGAATCTTCTTTCCCCTTTTTCTCAAAACCATGTGCTTGTTATTAAATTGGCATGGGGATAAGTGTTGGATTCCAGGCAGGAGGCCACACCTCCCTAGGTGCTTTGTTAAAAACTACACCTCCCAAGATCCTCAGCGTGACCAAAAAACCTGACCAGCAAGTCCCCTGTCCACTATCCCCCCCTTGACCTCTGCTGGCCTATAGGACAAGGACTAACTCCAAGGGGGTTTTATGACCCCTACTCTCTATTTAAACCAGGACCGGACTGAGCTCGCTCTCTGTTCCTGCCTCTCTCTGTTTCTGCCTCTCTCTGTTCCTGCCTCTCTCTGTTCCAGCTCTCCGTTCCCGCGTGCTCCAGCTCCCTTTCGTTCCCCGCGGTTCGTCCCCATCCCCTCCACGTGTTTCTTTGGTAATTCAATAAACCCCTTTCCTTTTCCTATACGACAGTTGCAGCGTCCCTCCTGCAAATTTCTCTAACAATAAGGACCCAGCTTTTGCCATACCAGTATTTCCCCTTCTCCTTCCCTCCTCCCTCCCCCTCTTTCCTTCCCTCTACACTACTGATCTTTTGGCTATTTACCTGTAGTTTTTTTTTTTTTTTTTTTTTTTAATTTGTGTCTTGTGTATGTGCATGACGGTGAGATTCACTGTGGCATGTTGATACACGTACATAGGGAATTTAGGTCAGAGTCATTCCACTGCCTGTCCCCATCCCATTTCTCCTCCCTTCCCTTCATTCCCCTTTGTCTACTGATATTTCATTCCTCTTTTTTTTTTTTGCCTCCCTCCCCCAAATTAATTTTTAACCTGATGATGAACACTTATAATCCCAGCGGCTCAGGAGACTGAGGCAGGAGGATTTTTAATTCAATGCCATCCTCAGCAACTTAGTGAGATTCTGTTTAAAAATGAAGTATAAAGTTACCTTAAGCAACTTAATGAGATTCTGTCTCAAAATAAAATGTAGGTGCTGGGGTTGTGGCTCAGTGGCAGAGCACTCGCCTAGCATGTGTGAAGCACTGGGATCGATTCTCAGCACCTTATATATATGTTGGATAAGATTCAGGCTGGCAGGCCATACCCCCAGGCACCTTCCCGGAAGTGCCCAACTCTCGCGAGAATTCACCTTTGGCGGGCTCTGAGTCCCCACCCTTCCTGATCCTGGGAATACTCGCCTCCCGCGGGAATTCAACCCTGGGCGGGCTCTCCCTTTCTGAGCCAATCCGGACCATACAAGTCACGCTCCCACCCCTCTGTACTTAAGCCCTGGCTTGTCCAGAACTCTCTCTCTTTTCTTTTTGCCGTCATCTTCTCACCAGCTCTCCCCTTCCCTGTTCCCCTTTCCCTTTCTCCCTTCCCCCCTTTCTCCCCTTCCCTTAATAAACCCCCCTTTTCCCACAAGGCGGTCCCCGTGTGGTATTTTGCCCTTCAATATAAATAAATTAATTAATTGAGCTATAGCCTCACATGCACAATGCCCTGGGTTCAATCCCCAGTACCATCAAGAAAATAAATAAATAAAATTTTAAAAATTAGTTAATTAATTGAAATAAAGGTCCATTGACAACTTAAAAATATTAAAATAAATAAAATGTTAAAAGAGCTGGGAATGGTGCTCAGTGGTTTAGCACCCCTGGATTCAATCCCTGGTACCAAAAAAAAAAAAAAAAAAAAAAAAAAAAAAACCAACTTAAAACAAACTAACTTGATAACCTGATTTTTTTTTTAATCTTTATTTTTATGTGGTGCTGAGGATAAAACCCAGTGCCTCATGCATGCTAGGCAAGCACTCTTTCACAGCCCCACAACCTCAGCCCCTTACCCGATGTTTTGAGAGCTGCTTTGTCAGCTCCTTCATAGAAGCAGTTCTTCCCACCAGGATTGTCAGTCTGCTAACCACAAAAACAACAGCAGTGGTTTCATGGTTCCTTCTACTCTGAAGGGTAAAAACCGAAGGCCCATGGGAAATTTTGTAAATTCCCATTAAAAGCTAGGTCACATTTTGACAGCCCAAACCTGGTATTTTCTTGCTTATTAGGACTTTTTTACCTTCCCTCTTTCTTGTGTGTGTGTGTGTGTGTGTGTGTGTGTGTGTGAGAGAGAGAGAGAGAGAGAGAGAGACACTGGGTATTAAAGCCAGGGCCTTGAGCTGCTGGGCCAGCTCTCCACCAGAGAACTACACCTCAGCCCTGAACCAACCTAGATGCCCTTCAGTAGATGAATGGATAAAGAAACTGTGGTACGCACATACAATGGAATGTTACTCAGCATTAAAAGAGAATAAAATCATGGCATTTGCAGGTAAATGGATGGAGTTGGATAATAACATGCTAGGCGAAGTAAGCCAATCCCCAAAAACCAGAGGCTGAATGTTTTCTTCATTCCTTTCTTCCTCTTATTATCCCTGTCCTTTTTTTTTTTTTTTTTTTTTTAATCTTGTTATTGACTACTTCCTTTGTATTCTTTTTCTCCTTGCCACTTGAAAATTTAGGTTTGGAAAACACAGTGTAATTTAAAGTGATACTTCCATTGTAAGAAAGAAACTAAAGAAGAAGGAAATCCTGATACACAGACTTTTGTTTGACTTCCCTCCTCTCACTGTTTGTTTGTTTGTTGTTGTTGTTTTTTCTGTTACTGGGGATTGAACCCAGAGGTGCTTTACTACAGAACTATGTCCCCAGCCCTTTTTATATTTTTATTTTGAGATACCACACCTGACTTGGCTGCCATGTTTACCACCAGAACTTCAGATGGGCTTTTAATTGAAACAAAGTAAAAGTTACTATCATTTTTCTTTCTACCTAAAATCACCATGAACACGTTAAGCAAAGGCAAGTGAGTTCAATGAGGTGGTTCCTCCATCACAAGATTATATAGAGTTGAGCGCTTCGGGCCCTCTACTGAAATATTCTTCTTGTGTCTTTTATTTTTTGGTAATCTAAATATGAGATTAAAAGTCTGGACAGAGTCAAGCATGGTGGCGCACATCTGCAATGCCATCTACTCCAGAGGCTGACACAGGAGGATCCCAAGTTCAAGGCCAGCCTCAACAATTTAGCAAGACCCTGTCTCAAAATAAAAAACAGAAAGGGCTGGGGCTACAGCTCAGTGGTAAAGCACTCCTGGGTCTAATCTCCCAGTACTGAGGGGGGGAAAAATGTCTAAACTGGGTTGTGGAAATATCCAGTACCCAGACTTTGTTCTGCTTCCCATTGTCACTCAAATATCTCAACTGCTGGCCTAACATGCACAGATGTGAAAAGTGAGGTTTCAGAATGGAAAAACAGAAAGCATCCTGACTCCTTATGTGACGTCAGGCAAGTTCTGGAGTCTCCCTAAACTTTCACCTCCTCCACTATGAACTAAAGAACAGCATCAACTTGAATGCAGCAGATAAAGTTGCTAAGAGGATTGACTGCAGTCTTTTGTGAAAATGTCTCCACGGTACCGGCAGGAACCCAATATAGTTCAGCTTCCAGCTTTGCTGAACTTGCTGTGCAGTCTCCAGACTGATTCCGTTGTTCAATCCTTCTAAAATAGGAATGGGGAAAAGAGCATGTTATATCTCAGGAACTTGACTTTCCCCTTGGTCCATGAAGGCAGAGCAGGAACCTGCATGAAGTCAGAAGGGTTGCCTGAATATTTTCTGCTAATAACCTCGGCAAAAGCATGTATCATTTTAAGAAAAACAACCTGGTCTCTGTGGGTTCATGACACCGGTAAATTAGAAATGATTAACTGCACCTGTTATCCTGCACATCCTTTAAAACAAGTGGACAAGTTTTTTGGTTTTTTTTTTTTTCTATAAATGATCAGCTATGTAAATAGTTCAGGCTTCACACCCAAATAATTTCTGTGTTTACTTAGCTGTGTCCTTGTGCTGCAAAGGCAGATGCTATGTAAATAAATGCACAGGCCTCATTGTGTTCCAATAATTCATCATTTGCACAAATGAATGGGCTGGACTTGGCTTCAGATCTGTAGTTTACTGACCCCAGTTTAAAATGATAGAATTATAGAATCCCTCAATGAGGAAGAAACTGCCCCCTAGCCAGGGCTTGAGTCTCCTCTAATACAGCCTCCCAAAGTGGATATTCCACCTTTGCTTAGGTTCCTCCAGAACATGGTAGTTTTCTACTTCCTGTCTGTGGACAGATCAATTCTTTTTTTTTTTTTTTTTTTGTACCAGGGATTGAATTCAGGGGCACTCGGCCACTGGGCCACATCCCCAGCCCTTTTTTGTACTTTATTAGAGACAGGATCTCACTGAGTTGCTAAGTGCCTTGCCATTGCTGAGGCTGGCTTTGAACTTGCAATCCTCCTGCCTCAGCCTCCCAAGTGCTGGGATTACAGGCGTGCGCCATCGTGCCCTGCCAGATCAATTCTTAAATTTTTGTTTTAACTGATCCTCGATTGACTTTCTGATCCTCTGGTGATTGATAGTGCTCTTCTCTACTAAGGTGACCTTGACAGAGACACTGCCAGTGATCCAAGCAAGAGAGGTGGCTGGTTCTTTTATTTATTTTTTAATTTATTTACTCTAGTTGTACACAATACAATGCATTTATGTTTACGTGGTGCTGAGGATCGAATCGGGGCCGCGCACGTGCAAGGCAAGTTGCTCTGCCACTGAGCCACAACCCCAGCCCGGTGGCTGGTTCTTATGTCTGCGAGTGAAAGCTCTACCTTGTTTGCTAATTGCAATATTGGAAGAACACAGGACAAGGGTCCCAGAAGTCCTCTGCTGTGCTAATTATTTCTTTATTACTAGATCATGGGGAATTCAGTTGTTTCCAGAGGTCAAGGCGGATAGAGCAATTGGTGAGTTTGGAGAAACACCTGTTAACCTACAAGGAAAAACCTTTTAATATTTCCACACTTCTTCCCATGGGGAGAGTTTTGTTGAAAAGTTTCTATAAGACAGAGAAGAATCCCATTCTGTATGGTAACTTCAAAGCAGGAAGTCCCCAGGAGAGTTACAGGGCTTTCTTCAATTTTAACCTAACATGAACTGGGCATGGTGGGGCACACCCAAAATGCCAGCGACATGGGAGGCTGAGACAGGAGGATTGCAAGTTCAAGACCAACCTCAGCAACTTAGGGAAGCCCTAGCCATTTAGGGAGACCCTGTCTCAAAAAAAAAAAAAATAAATAAATAAAAGGGCTGGGGATGTAGCTCAGTGGTTAAGCACCCCTGGGTTTAATCCCCAGACTGGAAAAAAAGAAGAAAAAAAGTTTTTTTTTCATTTTAACCTCACATGAGTGAAATATTAACAAGCTTGAGGATTGTAAAGTATGTAAGAACATCGTGGCAAGGTGAACTGGAGGCAAATTCAAATTGGAAGAGGTAGGTTTTGAGAAACATGTAGGCAAATAGGCAGCTTGAGGCAGTTACTCAGCCCCGAAGTGCTCTTTCTACGTGCTGCAGGCTGGGCAAAGCATGCTGTTTATTCAAATCAGCTACTTACCCAGGCCAGTTCCTGCTTGTTGTTTTTATTTCACTTTAAATATGATTTCTTCCTAGAAATCTCTCTGAATCCACAGACCTATGCTGTATATCAATCAGACTTACTTTATGTTCCTCCCCAGACTCCTGCAGCAGTGCTAGCAGATTCTGGGCTAGGATAATTCCTCTGTGAAGATCCCCATCTCTTCACCTTCAAACCATTTGCCCCTTGTCCCCAGGAAGAGGCTGCATTCTGGCAGAGTCTTCACCAGCCCAGTAGCTTCTTCTCAAGCTCAGCAAGAGTAAAGCTGCTAGATTTAACAAATACAAACACAGGACAACCAATGAAGTTTGAATTTCAAATAAAGGATGACTTACCTGGTCCGTTGATACATGTCTATAATACCAGTCACTAGGGAGGCTGAGGCAAGAGGATCACAAGTTTGAGTCCAGCCTCAGCAATGTAGTAAAACCCTGTCTCAAAATAAAAAACAAAAAAAGGGCTGGAGATATACCTCAATGGTAAAGCACTCCTGGATTCAATCTCCAGTATTGAAAAAATAAAAAATCAATAAATGGTGACTAATTTTTTTTTTTTTTAACAAGCGCATGTCCTCTGTAACATTTGGGGAATGCTTATACTAAAAATTCTTCATCGTTTACTTATACTTCAAATGTAATTGAGCACCATTTATTGTGTCTGGAGACCTTAGACAAGGATGACCTCAAGACAACCTATTTGGTCCCATTTCTTCCAGGGTCAGCTAAAGCATGGAGTCCCTGCATTGTGGCATCTGGCTTCTCCAGCAGCTGGCCAGAGGAACTGGATGAACCTGAAGGGCAGAGGACTTAATTCTGTATGGCTGTGAACACTGTGAACACTGATGAATAAGAGACAAAAGATGCCTTAGGATCTAGCAGGGAATTTCCTCTTAGTCCTCCAACAGGTGGATCTGAGGCCTGGTGGTTTCCTGCAGTTTGTATGGAGTCATTTGTATGATTAAACTACTATTTGTGTGAGGGCTGGGGATATAGCTCAGTTGGTAGAGTGTTTGCCTTGCATGCACAAGGCCCTGGGTTCAATCCCCAGCATCACCAAAGGGGGGGGAAAAAAAACTCATAACAACAAACCTGCTTGTGCCCCAGTATAGTGGAACCCCCTTTCTTTACAGAAAATCCTAACTGGGCTTCTCCAGAAATCTTCACCATGGCTGATTTTAGGACTGTCAGCGAAAGCGTCCCTATAAAAAAGTTCAGTGTAGATAAACTTCCTATTTTCCTGTTGCTCTATTCCTTGGCCACTGGCCTGGAAGAAATCAGCACTCCAGGTGCTGGACGCCCCTTTACTTGTTTTTCACAAACATGTATCCAGTGTAGTAGTTTGTAGAAGTGTGTTTGCAAATGTAAAGTGTGATAATAAAAAGGACAAATTCTTTGACAAGGCCTCTGGTCTTGAGCTGGAGCTTCACAGAGATGTCAACATTTCTGAGATAAGAGACGTTACCAACTGGGCTCCATGGTAACAGCTGGCAGGGGGAGGAAAGAAAGGGGAGAAGGAGCTGTTCCCTTCTCAGGTGTGGTCCTTGAAGGGTTAACTTGCCCAGAACAGTGAAAGAAAGAAAGCTGCTTTTATGTGAACTTCTGTAAACTGTGAACTTCTGAGCCCCTCCCCTTACATGCTGACTATAAAATTCTGAAACTACCTGAACTCGGGGTTCAGGGAATTAATTGATTACAGCGAGAGCTGTACCCCCTGGACTGGCTGCAGCCAAAATAATAAAACTGTTTCCTGTTATTTTGGTGCCTTGTCTCGTCTGTCCCTACAACACTAGGTTTGCTTCATCTCTTCCACACCTAATCTCCCCTTCCCCCTCACATTTCCTGTCCTTAGGACTGCACCTCCCATTAAAACAATAATTAATACAGAGCATTCACTGATAGCACGATGTCTTTCCTTTTTTTTTTTTTTTTTTTTTTTTTTTTTTCCTTTTTTTCTGTACAGGGATTGAACTCATGGGCACTCAACCACTGGGCCACATCCCCAGCCCTTTTTTGTATTTTATGTAGAGACAGGGTCTCACTGAGTTGCTAAATGCCTCGCCATTGTTGAGGCTGATGAGGCTGACTTTGAACTCATGATCCTCCTGCCTCAGCCTCCCAAGTGCTGGGATTACAGGCATGCACCGCCCACCTGGCTTCCTCTTTCTTTCTTTTTTTTTTTTTTTTTTTTTTTTTTTGTGGTACTGGGAATTGAACCCAGTGCCTTGTGCGTGCCAAGCAAGCACTGTACCACTGATGCCCTCCCTACTCATGTGTTCCAGTAGTGCTCTTTCCATTAATTACTCTGGATAGTAATCGAGTTGTCATTTGACTCTCCTCTGGGCAAGGCCTGTGTCTTTGGTTCATTGTTTTATTGTTGGAACACGGTACCGTGTTTGGTATGTAGTAGATAGTCAATAGTTCTGCTAATATTTAATCAATATCTGCTAATAATGAATGAATAGAGAAGTGAATAGAGCAAACAAATGTGACAATATATCTCAAACATTTCACTGGAAAAACTGGTCATGTCTGGTTGGGAATAAATCCTTAAGCCCACGTAGCATGATTATAGGGCTTTTATTTCAATTTACCTCAATATTCGGTAGTACATACTGAGTCTAGCAGGGTATTTTTTATTATTGTAGAAGAATTTGATTTTCTGGTCTGAAATTATAGCTTTGGTGAACTTGGAACATGTAAACTTGATATCTTACATAATAAATAAAATACAAGAAGTAGTATGCGGTGTTGTTGTCCAAAGCAACTGCCGCTTGGAGCAACGAAGCCACGGGAAGAAGTTCAGAGGCGAACTGGAAACAAACAGGCTTTTTATTCTGATAACTTCTCTCTCTGGCTCTAACAACAACTTTAACACACCGTCCACGCTCCTCCAACAACAACCACACACCAAATGGCGCCTACCTGATCAGCAATCTCGGCTCAAGTCTCTCGAGATCCCAGGCCAAGTCCCGTGAGACTACGGAAGGCGGCAATGCCCAAACATCTCCATGGCCCGTGGTCAACCACAATCTTAGCCATCTCCCCAAAGAGGGCTCCTGCATTTCCCCCCTTTTGTTTTAAAAGAGGGGATGCTCTAGGACGTCTATGAGCAACCAACATTCTTACCCATCATCAGATAATCAAGGCTGTGCCCTTGACTCCTGTCTTAGGTTGATATGTCGGCCACATGAGACTGTCTTGTGCGACTGTGCCTGTCTTAGGTTGTCCCCCTCTGGGGATCTTACCCGTCATTGGCTAACCAGCCATCCAATGGAGCCCTTCAGGATCGACTGTGTATGATGACTAACAACCGTCCAATTGTGAGAAGATGTTGCGGCTTTAAGGTGACAAGCTTTTTGGTGACAAGCCAAATTGCATAGCATATCAAATTGTTTAAACAAATCAGCTGCCCTAAGTTTTATCAAGTAACACACTGAATTTTCTAGACAAATACCCGCAAGGCATTGTCCCGTAAAGTCCCAAACAATGAAAGATCAAAATGTCCACTATTATAACATGTTGATCTAGGAGGCCCCATGCATGTAGAGCAGAGGCCACACTGTTGGTGAGGTTGTTTGATGCTTGAGCAGCAGGGATGCTTGTGGCGACCGCGATCCCTGCAGATATAGCAGCAGCTGTCCTTTTTATGTCTAGACAATGCCACTGGCAAATCTTCAGGGCCTGCTACCTAGAAACTCAAGCATCAATTATTAAAGGAAAGGCAGTGTTATTGCAGCACTGAGTCAAGAGTCGAGTTGTCAAACTAAAAAATAGAATTATTAGATTAGAAAATTAAAGTTGATTTCTGCTCACACACATTGTTGGTTTGAGCTCCCACAAAAATAAGCTGGCAAAATATCATATTCAAAACAAAACAAAGAAAGAGCTGAGGGTATTTACTGTATTAAAGATAGATTAAAGAAAAGCTAAAAGCACTTTGGAAAAATAATTTGTTAGCTGGAACCCTCAAGTCTCTGCATACACAGCAATCCTTTACCTGTTGAAATAATTGAAATTAATCAGTTATTAAACAAATGAAGTTAATAACAAATAAACAACCTTATGTCAAAACACCAAAATATCAGATTACACAGCACTAGTCATATTTTTCGCTAAAGAGAAGTCCCAGGGACACCTATAAATCAAAATTGAAAGTATCTTTACTTATAAAATTATTTACCCAAATTGAATATTGTTAAACTAAAATGAATTAAAGTTATTTGGATCCATATATATATTTTTTTTTTCATAAGCGCTTTGTTATTTGTGACGTCACACTGGACAGACGCACAAACATACAAACATATATTTGTGACGTCACATTAACATGAAATGTAGACAAATGTACAGACATAAAGACATGTATAAAAAGAAAAAAGAAATACAATTGTGTGCACACTAAAGAGAGATCTCCTCGTCCCGGCCTGGAAGAATGACACTTAAGTTGTGACATATTTTGAAGGACTCTTTTAAGGGAATCATTCCATATCTTCATCTTGTCCTCTTGATTTTGTACCTTTTTTATTAATCTTGATTCCTCAACAACTTCATCTTGATCCTTTTGATGTGGCACCTGCTTTATTAATCCAGATGGTATCCATATTGGAGAGGATTCATGCTTTGGGAAAACACAAACAGATCCTCTCCCCCAAATTAATACTGGATCAGGACACTTCCACGTACGTGAAAGAACATCCTTACAGTAAACCAAAGGTTTATGTTGTTGCTGTGGGTTCCAATGTCTGTCTCCAGCAGAATAACCATCAGAGTCTAAAGTTAAAAAATTTAAAGTAAACAGGGCAACTGCCAATCTGTCCTTAGGATTTTTCCAGTTTCCTTCTTTCTGTTTTAATAACATAACTTTTGGTGTGCGGTTTGCTCTTTCAATAATGCCCTGACCCTGAGGATTGTATGGGATGCCTTTTTTATGGGATATATTGAATTTTGCTCAAAATTGTTTGAAAGATGAGGACGTATATGCAGGGCCATTATCTGTTTTAAGCATTTTGGGGATGCCCAATGCAGCAAAAGCTTGCAAACAATGAGATGTAACATCTTTAACTTTTTCTCCAGAATGTAAGGAAGCAAAAATCATGCCTGAGCATCTATCTATGGTCACATGAATAAATCACAATTTTCCAAAACTTGGCTCATGAGTAACATCCATCTGCCACAAATGATTGGGCATTAATCCTCTAGGGTTAACACCAAAATGAGGATTGGACAAATGTGTCATACAAGATTTACAATCTTTTACAATTGTTCTGGCTTGCTCTTTTGTGATTTTAAACCTACGTTGCAAAGTGGTGCTGTTGATGTGAAACTGGGAGTGAAATAAAGTAGCTTGGTGGAATGCTGGAAGTATAAATATTGTTTTTGTAAGTTCATCAGCCTTTGGATTACCTTCATGGAGGGGACCAGGCAAATTAGTATGTGCTCTAATATGGCCTACTAATAGAGGTTCTTTTCTTGCCCACAAAAGTTTTTGTATTTGATAAAACAATTTAAAGGCTGGAATATGAGGTGCTATTGGTCCTGCTAACTCTAATTTTGGGATGGCTTGTACAATATAGTGGCTATTCTGAAAAAAATGTTTATGGGCTGATCCCTAAAATTTTCCAGAGCTCTTACCACAGCTTCCAATTCCACTAGTTGAGCTGATTTGTGTGCAGTTATGTAAGTCATATTTTCTTTTTTAGTGACTACTGCAGGAGTACCATTCGCGGACCCATCTGTAAATGCATTAAATGCCTTAGGAATAGGTTGATTTTTTATTACCTGTGGAAATATAATAGGATAATTAATACAAAAAGATAATATAGGAGACTTAGGAAGGTGATTATCAAAATTTGCAGAGGTAGAGCATCTAGCTATAGCCCAGTCATTATTGTTGAAGCATAAATATTCAATCTGTGACGATGAATAGGGAGTAATAATAGTAGCAGGGTGAATGCCAAATATGTTAGTAGAAGTTTTAAGTCCTTGAAGAATAAGTTTAGCCACCATGGAGGTATAAGACTCAATTATGCTTTTAGGAGAGATGGGCAAATGTATCCATAATAAAGGCCCTTGTTGCCAAAATACTCCTGTGGGTGTATATTGTGAAGAAATAATAATCAATATCAGCGGTTGAGTTAAATCAAATCTGTTACAATGAGCTCGTTCAATGGCTTTTTCTACTAACTTTAAAGCTTTCCTAGCATCTGGAGTCAGTGTTCACGGTAAGGATGGATCAGGGTCCCCTCAAATGATATCAAATAAAGGTTTTAATTGGCCAGTAGTAAGGTTTAGTGTAGGGCGAAGCCAATTAATGTCTCCCAGTAGTTTTTTGGAAATCATTGAGGGTGGTTAAATGTTCTTTATTTATTAAAATTTTTTTGGGGGGGGGTCTAACAAAAGTATCCATGATTTTAAATCCTAAATATAATATGGGAGATCTGGTTTGAACTTTTTCTTCTGCTATATATAATCCGTATTTTTTAAAAATTTTCTACCATGTCACTGAATATATTAAATAAGATTTTTTGATTAGGGTGGGCCAGTAAAATATCATCCATGTAATGTAGACACATGAGGTTTGGATATTTATTTTTAATGGGTTGGATAGCCTTGTCCACATATATTTGGCAAATGGTGGGACTATTAGCCATTCCCTGCGGCAAAACCTTCCATTGATATCTCTCATCAGGGCCATTATTGTTAATAGAAGGAACTGAAAAAGCAAACCTGGGGGCATCCAGAGGATATAGGGGAATAGAAAAGAAGCAATCCTTTATATCAAGACTAATAAGATGGAAATTTTTTGGAATAGCTACAGGATTTGGAAGTCCAGGTTGAGTAGGGCCCATGATTTGCATGATTTTATTAATTTGTCTAAGATCATGTAATAATCGCCATTTTCCTGATTTTTTCTTGATCACAAATATGGGGGAATTCCAGGGAGAGGTGGAAGGTTCTATATGTCCTGCTTCTAATTGTTCCTGAACTAGTAGGTGGGCCGCTTGTAATTTCTCTTTAGATAGGGGCCACTGAGGGACCCACACTGGCTTATCAGAAAGCCATGGTATTTTCAAAATTATTTTCTCAGTGGCCCCAAAGAAAAATGTCTTTTTCCTATATGATAATGATTTCTTTTAGGGTTAAGCTTACCCTGTACTTTTTGATAATGATTTCTTTTAGGGTAAAGATTACCCTGTAGATTTTCACATTTAACACCTGCAGGTTTGGTTGCAAGGTGTACTCCCATTTGTTGTGAAATATCTCTTCCCTATAAAGTAACCGGTAGGTTAGGTAAAACATAAGGCTGAAACGTTCCTTTATGTCCTTCATCATCCTCCCATTTTAAAATCACCGCACTTTTTTCTGGGAGGTTATTATATCCCAAGCCTCTTAAACTGGTTGAAGCTTTTTGCAGAGACCAGTGTTTGGGCCATTGCCATAGATTAATGATGGAAGAGTCAGCTCCAGTATCTATAAGTCCCTCCATTTCTATTCCTTGGATTCTTATTTTACACATAGGCCTCCTTGTACAGTCTCGAACCCAGAAAACCATGGGTCTCGAATCAGTGGAACAAAATCCTCTATTGTTCCTATTTAGAGGCACATTCATTTTAAATGAATTATGTAAATTTGGAAGGAGGAGCAGCTGAGCAATTCTATCTCCCTGATTAACAGAACTTATACTTTGGGGTGAACTAAGCATTATTTTTATTTCCCCTTTGTAGTCTGAGTTTATTACACCTGGGGTCACTTGCAAACCTAATAAGCTTTCAGGACTTTGCCCGAGAATAAGTTCTACAGTCCCTGAGGGAAGAGGTCCCCTGACTCCTGTGGGAATCAGTTGAACCCCCATTTCAGGTGTTAACACTATTTGGGCGGTGGAACAGAGGTCTAATCCTGCATTTCTTCCTGATCCTCTGGCGAGGGAGTGGATGGATAGTAGGGATTGTGTTGGGGAAGCATCTGAGTGGATGCTTGAGGATACTCCTCCTCCAATGCCTCGTACATTTGTGGGCCCCGGGACATTGGGCCCCGTGCCCCGTTTTTTGAATTCCTGAACAAAGGATTTCCATGGATGTCAAATTTTGAATAGCATTTATTGGCCCAATGATTTCCTTTCTTACACTTGGGGCAGCAACCTGGAGCATGGTATGAATTTGGTCTTATTTCTCTTTTGGGATTTTGCCTAGAATACCTGATTGATTATGATAATTTTGCCTAGAATATCCTGATTGATTATAATGTCTAGGTTGAGCCCTTGTGAAATTTTGAGGGGCAGCATCTCTCACAGCTGCTGCAATCATATTCCCTGTGACAAAGGCATCATTTATATCTTTACATAGTTGTATATATATGGAAAGATCCTTTTTATTTTTCCATGGCCTGATGGCTTCTTGGCAATATTTATTAGCATTTTCATATGCTAATTGAACAACTAATGGCATAATTTGATCAACGTCTTCAAAAACTCTACCTGCAGTTCTCAAAAGTCGATCAGCAAATTCAGCATATGGTTCATTAGGTCCTTGAATTACTTTGGACAAGCTACCTTGTAGATCCCCAGGTCCCTGTACAGTTTTCCATGCCTTTAAGGCAGCTGCGTTTATCTGAGCATATACTCCTGGGGTATAATATTTTTGAGCCTGTACGTCTGCGAATTGCCCTTCTCCTGTGAGCATTTCTATATTATGGTCTCCAAACCCTCAGCTGCATTTCTTTTAGCTGTTTCTATACAAAGTTCTTGAAATTGCGATAGCCAAACCAAGTATTGTCCCCCACTTAATGTTGCTTTACATAGACGTTTCCAGTCTGAGGGGGTTAAGCTAAAGGTGTTAAGGGACTCCAGTATACTCAACGTGAAAGGAGCTTGGGGTCCATATGTCATTACTGCCTCTTTGAGATTTTTTATTGTTTTGAAATCTACTGACTGGTGGCCCCTCTGTCCATTTTCATATTCAAATACTGGCAGTTCCCAATGTATCTGTGAGTTACCCTCGAGAGCGCATAAGCGCTCAGAAAGACTTTTTATTTCTATTTCTAGGGTATGCAAACGCCTAGTGATACCCTTCATATTTTCTGTAATGGATTCCACCCATGGGGGAGTGGAGGACACAAGTTCCTCCACTTGACGGTCCCTTATCTTGGTCTTCCTTAATTTCCTTTTGTTCATTTTCTCAGAATCACTTTTACTTAATTCCTCCTCACTACTACTACTCTCATTGGTCCTAACTGACTCAGTAACATCCTGAGTCCCAGGTTCAATTGAGAGCATGTATCCTTGAACTATCTCTAATAAATCTTGAATAGCTTTAGCAGCTCGGATCTTTGTCATTTTTGATCCCGCACTGATACTATCCTTACTGGTCCTAACTGACTCAGGTGAGGCCAAGCTTTCATGATCACTTTCACTTTTTTCCAAATCCTCCTCACTAATAACTGACTCAGCTATATCAAAGAATCCATCAAGAGCCTTGTACACTTGGGTCTTAGTTATTTTCGAACCCATTTTAACCGCTCTGACTAGAGACTCCTGCGAGTTTCCTCAGTTCTTACCTGCCGTGCCGATTCCCCGTCCGGGCCACCACCATGCGGGGGTCTATACTCCAAAGGATTTTGCCATATTTACAGTTGGTCTGGTCTTCAAGGCTCGGGCCCTGTAGGACTGAACCATGACCATCTTCCATACACACTGTGCTGCCCATTCTGGACAGGCATTTTCAGCTAGCCAGGCTGCCCAACGATTCTCACCCCTCTCCCTCTTCCCAATCCTCCCACAGAGGTGCACAATCATGTGTTGCTTAACAATGATGATAATTTTGAAAAATGCATCATTAGGCAATTTTGTCCTTGCATGTACATCACAGTGTACTTAAACCTGGAAGATAAAGTCCTTCATCGTCCTTCATCAATTCAATTTCATCTCTAGTCAATCACTGGGCATGGCCTCTTATTGGCAGCATTAGCAGTGGGTAGATTTTGTATACGTAGGAGCCACATAGAACGAAACGACAGGAGATTCAACCTAGCACAAGAGAAAACGATGCAATCAAGATGTGTAAGACTATTGCTGGAGAAACTTTGCCTACTGATTCACAGTAAACTTTAATTTTTATTTAGTTTTTTTTTTTTCTTCCTTTGATACTAGAGATATTACCACAGAACTACTTCCTAGCCTTTTCTTTTCTTTTTTTGAGACAGGATCTCATTTAGTTACCCAGACTGGCCTCCTTGAGATCCTCCTGCTTCAGCCTCCCGAGTAGCTGGGATTACAAGCATGTGCCATAGCATCTGGCCCTTTATTTTTTTTTTTTTAATAAAAGGAAAGTGCTCTAAAACAATGATTTAAAAAATAGGATAACCTGGCATAGTGGCACTTGCCTATAATCCTAGAAATTTGGGAATCTGGGGCAAGAGAATCATAAGTGCAAAGCCAACCTCAGCAATTTAGCAAGGCCTTGCCTCAAAATTTAAAAAAAGTTAAAAAGTTTGGGAATGTAGGTCAATGACAGAGCATCATTGGATGCAATCCCCAGTACCAAAAAAAAAAAAAAAAAAAAAAAAAAAACAAGAAAAAGGAAGAGTAGTGTAAATTCATTAACCAGCAATGTAGTCATTTATTCTCCTTAGTAAGTATTAATAAAGTAGTAATACCATACACAATTGCACGATGGCTGTGATGTCACTGTACTCCTTTTTTTTTTTTTTTTGCACCAGGGATTGAACCCAGTGGTGCTTAACCACTGAGCCACACCCCCAACCCTTTTAAAAAATAGACTTTATTAGAGAGCGGGTCTTGCTAAGTTGCTGGGGCTTGTTTTGAACTCACAATCCTCCTGCCTCCGCCTCCCAAGTCACTGGGATTACAGGCATGTGCCACCACCCCTGGCTCCACTGTACTCTTAGGGAATCACTGTGGCCTCTGTGGCCCATGGTGACCTCATAAGCAGTGTGAGGCAGAGATTGAGGAGAAAAGAGGAAGCTGGCTTGCTCACGTGGGTAATGCTTTCATCATACTGGTAGTCAGGAGAAGGACTAAGGAAAGCAAGGGATTATAGGAAACAGGAACAGACTAGTGTGAGCAGATAAAAGGAGGTACCTTATGTGTAAGATTCCTAGCATCAGAGCTCTGCTGGTGAGAATCGGCTTCCTCATTCTGGGTAGGCGTACCTGTCCTTTATTTCTCCTGGTCTCTCTTGAAATGAGGCTTCTAATTTCTGCCTCGGGGAAATGAGGGCATCAGGGGACAGAAAGCCTAGCACAGAGCTAGCGAGGAGGCTGGAGACTCGGATTCTATTCCTCATTCTGCCACTAACCAGCACGGTGACTTTAGGGAAGTCACTCCCCCATCTCGGAGTCTGCCATGCAACACAGGGAGGTTTGCTGAGGGCCTTTCCAGGGTCTGCATGGTCCCCAGATCTGCCGTCCAGTACAGCAATCTGCTTCGACTAAAAGCTGTGGCTCCAATGCTTTCCTAAAGCAATCGACGAATATTTTCTTATATGTCGGTCATGACATGCAAATTTCCCCCTTAGTTATTTCTGCTGAAGCTTCCCCTTGGTGCCAGGTTTCCTTGTGTGGTTTGTGATTTATGAGTCTCCAGCTTGTTCTGCACCAGAGTTGTTTGCTGCGGGGAGTGGTTTGCTTTGGCCTGCGGCATGGTCCTACCAAGGTGATTTTAGCTTTTCCTCTGCTGAGGCCCCATACTCACACTGACCCAGCATTTATGTCAATTTCTTGGTTTGGGTCAATGTGAACAAAGACCTACATCTGTGAGGACACAAGCTTCTTGACTCCCAGGACAATTCCAGCACCCCTTGAACACTGGACACAGGACCAATGGCCTGCACCCCTTCCCACAGTCCTTAGAGCCCTAATACCCGGCCATTAGGTCTACAATTGGCTCAGAAAGCCCCTGAAGCATGGGGGGCTTCAGGACCCACTTACTGCTCTGATTTTGAGTTCTCTTTCATTTCTCAAATAGTTCCCTTTCTTGGTTTTGAGCTTGAGTCTTGGACAATTGTGTCTGTGCCTGAGTGTGGGTGGGGGAGTTTCCCTGGGTTAGTTCAACTGGAGCAATTCTCTTTTCTTAGCTGTTTTATTTGGTTATCATTTTTTTATAAATAAAAGAGTGGGCACACAGTGTAGTGTCAGGTGTTGACACTTTCCTGTTCTCTCTCTCTCTCTCTCTCTCTCTCTCTCTCTCTCTCACACACACACACACACACACACACACACACACACACACACACACTCTGGCTGGTCTTTCTAGAGGCCACAAATTTCATTTCATAGGAGGATCTCTGACTGCAAATGCAATCTGCCTTTCCCTCTCCCTGCAACCCTAGGAAGGTGAACAACAGCTGTTCTCACCAAGTGATGAGCCCAGGGCTTTTCTTGAGAGAGGGGAGAGAAAAAGGGGAAAAATGCTGGGGACTGGGGTGGAGGAAGCTCTGGAGAGTAACTCTCCTAGCAGCAGGACATTAGCAAGAGCCAGGTCTTTGTTCCCTTTTGCTCCCCTGGCCTGTGTGTGAGGTGATGTGAGTGGATTCCGAGTGTGGAGCAGCGTGCGTGGTTAGCACATGGGAAAGAAGGCACTTGGAACTCAGTTTGAATCCTAACTCTGTCACTCTTGCAAATTGCTTCCTTTCTCTAGCCTTTAATTTGCTCATTCACAAAATTAAAGGGTTGGATTAAATGTGAGAGTTATAAGCATTTTTTTTTCCAGCCGTGGAATCTGTGTTTTCAAACATAAGTTTCCATAGAACTAATGTATAAAACATAAAAGAGCCAGGCGCAGTGGCGCACGCCTGTAATCCCAGCGGAGGCTGAGGCAGGAGGATCACGAGTTCAAAGCCAGCCTTAGCAATGGCGAGGCACTTAGCAACTCAGTGAGACCCTGTCTCTAATAAAAAAAAAAATACAAAAAAGGGCTGGGGATGTGGCCCAGTGGTTGAGTGCCCCTGAATTCAATCCCAGTACCAAAAAAAAAAAAAAAAAAAAAAAAAAAAAAAAAAAAAAAAAAAAAAACCATAAAAGAGCAGGTGGAACAGGGGTCAGACCCCAAAGGCCAGTGGCTTGAATTCCCTCTTACCCCTCAGGATCCTGTGCAGAACCCTGGGGCACATTCATATCATAGGTTCTCTCTCTCTCTCTCTCTCTCTCTCTCTCTCTCTCTCTCTCTCTCTTCCTTCCTTTCTTTTTTTTTCCAATAGAGGCATTATAACTGTGATGAGAAGGAAGAAAGTCTCTGTAGCTATAAAATTCAGGGGACAGAACTAAAGAAATATGATGTCTCTGAAAACAGGAAGTTGGAGTTGCCAAACTACAGAAGCAAAGATTTCCAGAACATACTGCATTCTTCCTTCTGGAACTTTTCACCTCCTTTCAGATAAGCTGTCAACAAGCTGCAGCTGACTGTTTTATGATAAGTGGAAAAATTGCTGGGCTGGAAAGGACTTCTGTCATTAGCCAGCTGTGAAATATTAACAAATTATTTTACCTCTTGGAGCTTCAATTCTTTCTTTGTAAACAGGGGAGTGGATGTGGTTTGTCACAAGGAAGTCACAGCTCTAAAAATGTTCTGCAATGTAGTCAAATGAATAGTTTGCTACCCCCAAAATTTATTGAGCAAGTACTATGTGTCAGGCACCACTTGCTTGGTAACAGGAAGAGAGACATTGAACAAGTTACATTATGTGAACAGGAAGTGCACAGTGGAAAGGGAACACAGAGGGAAACTTGATCTAGCCCAGAGGTCAGGGTGGTCCTAAGACAGGGAGGGAGAGAGGGGCTGGGAGAGGAAATAAAGAATAAAAAAGGCATACAGTTCGACATAGAGATGAGTCAGAAAGAGAGACATAGAGAGGAAGAGAGAGACTGAGAAAGAGACAGAAAAAGGCAAAAACAAAGATAGAAATAGAGGCAAAGACACAGAGAATGGAGAGGACAATGGGGAAGAAGTTTGGACAAGCACAGATTGCAAGCTGAGTGTATCTGGAGAGGTTAGAGACGCAGCTATAGGTTTCATCACATATTATAATCATTTTCTGTTACTGTAGGAATAAATAACCGCAAATTTAGTGAGTCAAGGCAACATGAATTTATTTTCCTAGTGTGTTGGAAATTCCCTCTGGAGTCTTCAGAGGACAATCTATTTCCTTGCCTTTTTCAGCTCCCAGAGGCCAACCCCACTCTTGGCTTGTGACCCCTCCTGCCCCTCCCTGAAGCTGTTTGCTCCCGTCACCACATCCTCCAGCTACGGACCCGCTTTTACATCGTAGAAATTAATGCATTCCCAGGCTCTGAAAATTGACGTCTGGGGGGTGGGGGAGTGCCATTTTTCAGGCACCACAATCATTATTGACAAATGACAGTCAAAGGCTTGAATGCATGTGCTATTCGTGCCTTCCAAAGCAAGGAGGGTAGGATTTCCTGTGATTCTTTCCGATGACACTGAACTCATTGCCTGACAATGAGAATGAATAGGCATAGTTTCCCAAACCATTCCCTAAGACTTGCCAACTCATGCCACATTGCTTACGGAGCCCATACCGTGTTCTTGACTATCACCATACATGGTTCTTCGTTGTTAATAAAAATCATACTGTGGGGTGTTCTGTTTCCTCAACACTCTGTCCGTGGGAATGGTACAGTGCGATGTTTAAACCTCAGCACATAGAACACGAGTCACGTAGCATTTGTTTTACCAACAGTTTCGCTATTTTCCTGGCTCTACTCTGCGTGTCTAAAGGCAGCAGAATGGGTTGGTGTCATTGAAGATAAAAAGTACTTGTGTAAGCCAGGTGTGAGGGTGCATGCCTGTAATCCCAGAGATGGGAGGCTGAGGCAGGAGGATCACGAGTTCAAAACCAGCCTCAACAAATTAGCAATATCCTAAGCAACTCAACAAGACCCTGTCTGGAAATAAAATGTAAAAAGGGCTGGGGGCTCAGTGGTTAAGTATCTCTGGGTTTAATCCCCTGTACCAAAAAAAAAAAAAAAAAAAAAAAAAAAAGAAAAGAAAAAAGAAAAAAAGAATCTGTGCAAATGTTTTTCAAATTCTCTTGATTGATTTTGAGCAATGGATAAAGGGGTGAGCATCTTCATGACAATTTGATTTTATGCTTTGATTTAAGAATGGGTTCCAGCGCTTGGCATTTTGGAGCAGGTATTAGAAAAACAAGTTTGCTGACTTCCATGAAAAGTCATCACCATACGTTCTCTGGTTTTAGCAATTTATTTTTTTTTCTACAGTTCTAGAAGCTGTATAATAGAAAGGAAGCTGTGCTATCGTTAGAACTATTATAAATAGAATCACTGGAGTCAAAATAATGAAGGGGTATTTCCACGTTACTATGGGTGAGTTGCTGCATATTAGGTTATGTCGCTGTTCTGTGGCTTCCTTTGAAAAATTATTTTCCTTTTTATTCTGAGTCCAATAAATCATTACATATAGATGCAAAACAAAACCCTGAGGGTTTGCTTTATATATATTATGTATATAGGGAGCCCATTCATTTTACAGTTTGCAAAATTTCTTTCATATATATTATTAAGTCTGAGCCTCACTCAAACCTATAGAGATCATTTATACCACAGAAGAACAGCTATTAATATTGTGTGAATTATGTCCACTTTATCTTAAAAGAGACATCATTTGAGTAAGACACCAGAGCACAATTCTTCCAAGTCCTAAGCTTTCGAAAGTTGGCATTTATGATTGCTTTCCCTCTGGTAGCACTGAATTGAGTTTTCTGACATTTGTGATCAAAATAACTATAATTAATTAATTTCTGAATGTATTATCCTCATAGATAAAGTATGTTCTACTTTACTCCAAAATGTTGAAACAAGTATCTTTCAAAAATATATGAAATAGCCAGGCATGGTGGCACTCTCCTACCATCCCACCTACAGAGGAGACTGAGACAGAAGCCAGCCTAGGCAACTTAGCAAGATCCTGTTGCCAAAAAACAAAACAAAACAAAACAAACAACAACAACAACAACAACAACAACAAAACAAATAAAAAGGGCTGGGATGTAGTTCAGTAATTAGAGCACCTGGGTTCAATCCCGGTACAGGGGACAGGAAGAATACACACACACACACACACACACACACACACACACACACATTAAAACAACAGTGAAAAGAATAGAGCTGCAGAATTGAGTCACTAATAAGGATAAAAATGATCTCCATTGTGACCTAAATTCTTGTAACAGATGGGCCACAAATTTTACTCAAAATTTCCCAGTGGACAATGTGCAAAGAGTTCATCTTTTCATGTTCAGTGATATAATTCAGTGTTGGGAATATGAAAACAGAAAAAATGTTGTCCAAGAAGACAACTGTTACCAAATGGATTTCTTCTAGAGTCCTCTGACATAAAGGATTCTTTGTGGATGCAGATACAATGTTGAGTGCAAAACCCCACCTATCTGGTTTATGGAGGGTTAGACTTTTGACCATCAATCCCTCCTCCTAGTATCCTGCTGCCCCGCCCACATATTAATACATCTTGATTGGTGGCTGCTCAAGGCTGTTGCCCCTTGCTAGATCTTTTTTTTTTTTTTTTTTTTTTGTGTGTGTGGTGGCTGCTCAGGGGCACTCGACCACTGGGTCACATCCCCAGCCCTTTTTTGTATTTTATTTAGAGACAGGGTCTCACTGAGTTGAGTGCCTCGCCATTGCTGAGGCTGGCTTTGCTTGCCTCAGCCTCCCAAAGTGCTCTTACAGGCGTGCGCCACCGCTGCCCCTTGCTAGATCTTTGAGCACTGCTTGCTGCTGACTGTAGGTGCAGTAGCTGTAAACTGGGGTGGAGCCTCCTTACTATGCTTACTTTTGGGAAGCATTATTAATCCAATCATTCATTCAGTTTTGTTTTAACATTTTGGTTCTTCCTTGTTTCATGGTCACTTATGAATAAAACCAGTTATAAAAGTATTCCCTTAAGAAATTCATATTTGAAGCCGGGCTCAGTGGCTCACGCCTGTAATCCCAGCCCTTGGGAGACTGAGGTAGGAGGATCTCAAGTTCAAAGCCAGCCTCAGCAATGGCAAGGCACTCAGCAACTCAGTGAGACTCTGTCTCTAAATAAAATACAAAAAAGGGCTGGGGATATGGCCCAGTGGTCGATTGCCCCTGAGTTCAATCCCCGCTACCAAAAAAAAAAAAAAAAGGAAATTCATATTTGAGCCAGGTGTGGTGGTGCACACCCATAATGCCAGCAACTCGGGAGGTTGAGGCAGGAAGATCACAAGTGCAAGACCAGCCTCAGCAGCAACTTAGCAAGGCCCTAAGCAATTAATGAGACCCTGTCTCCAAAAGGGGTGGTGGGTGGGGGCGCTGGGGATGTGGTTTAGTGGTAAAGCACTCACTCCAGGGTTTAATCCCCAGTAATGCCACCCCCCCAAAAAAAAGAAATTCATATTGAACAATGCTGCTTTAAATAGACATTACTCCTGCTAACTAACTTAAATGATGATCTTATCGAAACTAATCTTAGAGAACAAGTCAGTTCTCCTTCCTCATTTTGCACTTAAAATTGTGCCTGACTTGAGAATATACTTAAGCAGCTTTTGACAATTTGCTTCAATGTTTTCTCCTTTGTCTTTGACTGATGTGAGAATGTGCAATTTCAGCTAAGGACTTTGGTGTCATGTAGACAAACATTTAGGATTTCCTTAACTTGTCAACATATGCCCCTTGTGTATGCTGCTTAGCCTCTTTCCTGAGACTTACAAATCTCACTTCAGATAAAAATGATTAAAATCCTTATCTCAGAATGATGACTATAACAAATAATAATGCATCGTATATTTCAAAATTGCTAGAAGAGTAGATTTTAAATGTTTTTTCCATACACAAAAAAGATGAGTGTGAGGTAATGAATTTGTTAATGAACCAGTTTTAATCATTCCACTTTGTAAACATATTCAGACATGTTGTTCTCTATAAGGACATGGAATTGTTATTTATCAATCAAACATAAATTAGATGATTTTAAAAGTTTTTTTTTTTTAAATCTGTAACCATGAGGTCATGAAAACTAAAAGAAACACTGTACAGAGAGTATACAGTAGTATGTAAACATCTCTGTAGTATACAGTATGTTGTATGTAAATAAGGACAATAAACAGCCCAATCTACCAGGGTTCTTAAAAGGATTAAAAGAATACCTATAAAGAATTCCCCCAAAGGAAACGAATTTGTTGGAAAATATTGTCCATTGCCAAGGGTGTGAAGAGATAGGCACCCTATTACATTGCAGTCTGTGCCCTAAAAGCAACAGTTCAACTTAGTTTCTACCATAAAATTTGCATACCAGCATGACACAGCATGTACAAACATGAATATTGCAACACTTTTTAATAAACTGGCAAAAGCTGGAAACCACCTAAATGTCCATCAATAGGTGAATAGGTACTTACGTTTGGTATGTAAGTTCTATGAAACAACTAAAAACTGAGGTAGAGCTATATGTATTAACCAGAAAAGCTTCAAAAAATAAAGTGGAATTTAAAAAAATGAGGTATAGTGAGCATTCAGTATGATACCTTGTATGTTAATGCACACAGTCACATGAAGCAGTGCTGTGTACCTTTAATTGATTTATATATACTTTTTTTGTTTTGTTTTGTTTTGGTACTGGGGATTCAGCTTGGGGACACTCAACCACTGGGCCACATCCCCAGCCCTTTTTTGTATTTTATGAGAGACAGGGTCTCACTGAGTTGCTAAGTGCCTTGTCATTGCTGAGGCTGGCTTTGAACTCGCGAGCCTCCTGCCTTGGCCTCCCAAGTGCTGGGATTACAGGCATGCGCCACCATGCCTGGCTCTATATATGCATTTTAATATGCAAAAAATGTAAACTTTTTAATTAAAATATTTATTTGTGGTAGCATGTCTTTTATTAAATATCTTCATGAATATGCTTAACAGGTATTAATATAATACTATGTTGATGACATTGGATGTGAGGTTGTGGGGCAATACACTAAATTTTACGTAATTTGAAAATTAAATAATGATTGCTAAAGCACTTAATATCACTAGCCAGTGGTTTAACTTAAATTATTGCTATTTGGTTGTCTTTATTTTTTTAATTGACACATAATAATTATACATAGTCATGGGTTACAGTGTGATAATCTGATGCATATATATATAATGAATAATGATCAAAATATGGTCATTAGCATTTCGTCTCTGTAAGCATTTATAATTTCTTTGTGTTGGGGGTTTTCAAAATTCTCTTTTGTAGTTCTTATTGTTGTTATTGTGTTTTTTGGTACTGGGGATTGAACTCAGGGGTGCTTAACCACCGAGCAACATCCCCAGCTCTGTCTTTTTTTTTTTTTTTTGGTACCAGGGATTGAACTCAGGGCCACTCAACCACTGAGCCATATTCCCAGCTTTACTTGCTATTTTATTTAGAGACAGCATCTCACTGAGTTGTTCAGCACCTCACTTTTGCTGAGCCTGGCTTTGAACTCACGATCCTCCTGTCTTAGCCCCCACAGCTGCTGGGACCGAGCTCTGTTTTATATTTTCTTTTGAGACAGGGTCTTCTTGCTAAGTTGCTTAGGACCTCGCTAAATTGCTGAGGTTGGTCTTGAATTTACAATCCTCCTGCATCAGCTTCCCAAGTGACTGGGATTACAGGCATGCACCACCACACCTGGCTCTTTCTAGTTCTTTATAAAATATATAATACGTTATTATAAACCATAGTCACTACTGTGCTGTAGAACACTGGAGCTTATCCTACATCTATTATCTAACCTTTTTCCATCTTTCCTTCCCCTTACTCTTTCTGTCCTCTAATTGGAGGCCCTCTACCCTCTACCTCTGAAGTCAGCTGTCTTTCCATGTCTGGCTTATTTCACTTAACATAATGTCCTCCAGTTCCAACCACATTACTGCCAAGATGGGATTTCATTCTTTTTAATGGCAGAATAATGGTCCATTGGTGTACATACCTCACTCTCTTCATCCATCCATCCTTCTGCGGATACCTTGGTTGTTGATTCTATTTCTTGGTATTAGAAATAGTGCTGAAATAGTCACGTGAATGCAGGTCTGTGTCTTTGATATACTGATTTAATTTCCTTTGTATGTACGCCAAATAGTGGGATAGCTAGATCATATGTAGATCTATTTTTAGTTTAGTTTTTTTTTTTTTTTTTGGAACCTCTTTACTTTTTTCTTTAGTGACTATAGAAAAAAAAATGGAAATTTACATGCCAACCTGTGAGAGTCATTACTTTTCAAGCAGTGCTGAAAAAACTGAAATTGAGGGTTATGGTTAGAAAAGACTTTTTTTTTTTAACCTATAGTGTTTGAATTTTCATTTTTTCAATTTTTAAAAAACAAGGAATCTGTGTATACATTTTAGGATCGAAATTCAACTTTTAAAAATTGCTGTGCACAATACCTGGCATGGTATAAGCCTCTAGTGAGTATTCCCTTCCTTTAGCATAACATGTTCAAATTATCTACTAAGTGGACTTGGGCTTATTCATTCATTTAGAAAACACGTATTATTGTCATTATTATTATTATTATTATTATTATTATTATTATTAAGTACATTTTTTCCCCAGCTCTGTCCTATGCTTTAGGAAGGGAATAAAGAAGACAGTATTAGCAGGAGATATAGCTCAGTTGGTAGAGTTCTTGTCTCACATGCACAAGGCCTTGGGTTCAATCCCCAGCACTGCATAAATAAATAAATAAATGAAGATAAAAGGAGGAGGAGGAGGAGGTATTAGCAACTCAGGAAGAGGACAAAAAAACAAAAAAATCTCTGAGGTGTGGACAGATGAATAGAGGATCCTGTAGGAATGCCCTGCTGAAGGAAGCTTGACAAAGACATGTATGTCTAAGTCAGAGTCCCCACCCCATCACTGCCAATAATCCAGGTGATCATAGTATAAATCAAGTGATCTATCATTGTCAGTGTATTAAGGCAGAATATTTATAGCCAAAGTAGATGTGATCAGATTGCTTGTCATAATTTACCACGGGTGAAACACACAAGAATTAAAGAAACCAGACTTCAAAAATGTTCTTTTGTTGTTGTTCAAGAACTATCTTGTAAAATAGAATCAGAGAGCTGGGCGTGGTGGCACATGCCTGTAATCCCAGCTCCTCAGGAGGCCTGGGCAGGAGAATTGCAAATTTGAGGCCAGCCTTGACAATGCAGTGAGACCCTGTTTCAAAATAAAAAGAACTGTGGCTATAGCTCAGTGGTACGTACCCCTGGGTTCAGTCCCCAACACTGACAACAAATGGCAGCAGTTCCAAGTCCACAGTCAGTTCACTGCCAACCCCCCGACTTGGCTGTTCTGTCTCAGATCATGTTTTGAAGTGGGAACCCTCCAGAGAGAATGCGTGGAAATGGAAACAACAATGCCAGAATCATAGCAGAGCTTGAGGTCTAGGGAGACAGCAGACAGGATAAAAAAGGTAGCACATGAAATACGACTCAAGCGAGGATGCGACGAGAACAGCAGGAGTCGAGAGCCATGCAAGGCCCAAAACCAAGACTGGTCTAGGAGGAGGTGTGGAACCAGAGCTTGCCCTTATCCCTGCTCTTTCCTCACTATGACTTCATGGCTTTGGAGCCTTTGGTTTGGGCACAAACATAGTTTAGAGCTACCCCAGGGATCCTGTGTTCTAACTAACCATTGCAGACCTCATTGCAGCTGGGGGCCTTGGGCTCCTAAGCCAGAATCGGCTTTCCTGGTCAGTACCAGTCCTTGGGTAGAGTGGGGATCCAAGGCAAGGGAAACAGAACACTTGACCCAATGGATCAGTGGATGGGTAGCAGCAGTGTTGCATTGTAGAGATCTTTGATGAATGTGGTAGTTTGGGGACCATGATCCATCTGGCCCCAAGACATTGTGTCCTGACCAGCTTACAGCTTTACAGCTTACTGCTTTACAGCTAAGGACTGTTATAGAGAAGCATATTTATTTTCTATTGCAAGCTCTACTAGTCCATGACAAGAAAGCAAAGCTCTGTTAAGCCAATTGTCTAGTAGATATGTTAGGTTAGAGATTTTCTTTGAAACAGTATCTTTAATGTATAATTCAGATTCTCTAAGCCACTCATTATTATCTATATTTGGGGGAAAAAACTATGCTTATTTTTAACTTAAGGAACTATGTGTTTTTTCCTCTTCTTGAGTTTTTTCAACGCATCTTGGATCTCCTTGTTTCGCAGACTGTAGATGATGGGGTTCAGCATGGGGATCACTGCTCCATAGAACACAGACGCCACCTTACCCTTGTCCTGTGAATAGCCAGCACTAGAATGGAGGTATGAGAAGAGACCAGAGGCATAGAAGAGAATCACTGTGGTCAGATGAGAGGCACAGGTGTTGAAAGCCTTTATCCGCCCCTGGGTCGAACGGATCTTCAGGACTGCAGCAATGATGTAGCCATAGGACACCAACACGACAAGAGCTGATGTCCCACCAACTGCACACACAACGAGAAAATTCAACACCTGGCTGAGGAAGGTACGGGAGCAAGACAAGGCCATCAGGGGTGGCAGGTCACAGAAAAAGTGGTTCATGACTCGCAGTCCACAGAAACGGAGCCGAAATATGGAGCTGGTTTGGACCAATCCAGTGAGGAATCCTCCCGCATAGGCTGTGATGGCCATCCCCGTACAGATGGCAGGTGACATGAGGGCTGGGTAGAGCAGAGGGCTGGAGATGGCAGCGTAGCGGTCATATGCCATGGCTGACAGGAGACAGCACTCAGTCCCTCCCATCGCAATGAAGCAGAAAAACTGAGCAACGCAGCCCTCAAAGGAGATGGTCTTCTGCTTCCGGAAGAAGTCCCAGAGCATCTTAGGGGCTACAGAGGAGGTGTATGAGATGTCAACCAAGGACAAGTTACCCAGGAAGAAATACATGGGGGACTGGAGGCGTGGCTCCATCCCGATCAGGACAATGAGACCCAGGTTTCCAGCCAGAGTCACGAGGTAGATCCCCAGAAACGACAAAAAGAGGACAACCTGCAGGTGTGGATGCTCCGAAAATCCCAAGAGGATGAAACTGGTCATGGTGCTGACGTTCCTTCCCACAGCCATGGAGCAGCTCTCCGCTGCCTTCAGAGCCCCCGAGGGAGGTTCCTGGGGCAAGGAAAACCCAGGTGAAGAAACCAGTTTGCTCTGCCATGGAATCATAGACTCTGAGAATCAGAGGACACGCTGTGAGGCAAATGTCCTGTCTCTGCGGCAAGAGCAAGAGCATGCATTGGGTCTCTTATGGAGATCATTGTCAACATTGCATTTGTTTATGTAAAAGTGACATGTCCCTGAATAGCCTCTCTGCCATTTTTACATTCTCTGCATCATCACCTTCTTTGTCAATAGCACCAGGTTCCTGAAGGGATTGGTTAATGGTACTTGGACCAAAGACTCCTGTTTTCAGTTGCCCCAAACATTGTAAGTAGATTATTACATCAGTCAGATTTAGACTATCTATTCTTTTGTTCTCATGCAAAGAAATATGTCAAAACTCAAAACGCTTAGAAAGGCGATTTTGTGTTTCCTATCAGGATAGTTTGTTCTGACCAGCTTTCATGAGGGGTCACCAGTGTCTCCTCGATGCTCTTTTAAGCAGTGGAGTGAGGCACATAGATCTGGGGAAACCTGGAATCCCCATTGGAAACTAAAAAGGGGCAGGGGAAAAACAGGCTTAACACTGAGAAATCCTAATGCTCGTCCTGCCCAATCGTTACCCACCGATCAAAACACTTGCGTTAGTATTTGGTAGATCTAGATACTGAAGATGTACAAATTAATCCATCGTTATTATTAAGTTCAGAATGCTCAACACAATGCATGGGACAGGCAGAAAACCAGGTCAATATTAGCAGAGCATGACAAGTATGTTAGAAGTATATATGCAGTGCCCCCCAGCCTAGACACGGCAGGTGGCATTTTCAGAGAGGATTCCAAAGATGAGTAAGGAGATACCCGGATGAGAATTCAGGAAGTGGAAGGGCTGAGAAGTGGTTCAGAGATCCTCATATCAAATGGGGGAGAGGAAGGGGAAGCGTTTGCAAGAGTCCAGGAAAGTGTTTGAGGGACATCAGAAATACCAACAGGACAGGAGCACAGGGTAAATTGGATTAAAAGAACACAAAAGAGGTGAATTTTGCTGGAGCGCTGTAATCTCAGCAGCTCAGGAGGCTGAGGCAGGAGGATCATGAGTTCAAAGCCAGCCTTAGTAACTTAATGAGGATCTAAACAATTTAGTGAGAACCTGACTCAAAATAAAATATAAAAAAGAGCTGGGGATGTGGCTCAGTGGTAAAGTGCCCCTGGGCTCAATCCCTGGTATCAAAAAAAAAAAAAAAAAAAAAAAAGACATAGAAGAAATAAATAAAGCTAAGTGTTTTAAAAGTGTTTAAAACTAAGTGCTGAGTGTTATGAAATAAGCCAGCACATATTATAAAGACTGGCAATAATGTAAGTAGAGGGCATGCAGTGATGGTGACCTAGCCATTCTTACCATGCACCTGCCTCAGCAGCAGGTGTGGTAGAGAGCAGACCCTGGGTCAGGAATGTTCAAGCCCTGGCAGTGCTCATCACTGGTTAAGTCATAAAATTATTTCTTTTTCTTCCCGAAAGTTTGCATTTGTTATTTTCACAGTTCATCCTCACAATCAGTGGAGCAGTCCTATTATTGTGCCCATTTTATGATGAAGGGAAATCCCAAGAAGAGATGTAAGAGTCATGGCGCAAGGACCAGAGACCAGCTCTATGTGATATTCAAACCTTGCTTTAGAGGATGATGAATGTGAAGATGCTGCATAAACTGAAAATAAGTGGTGGAGGTTCTGAGACCATGGAATTATAAACAAATCACTATTATAAGGAAATGTCTATGGGACAAAATCCATTTCTATGTATTTATCTTCAGATGATTCAGGTAAAGTTAACCAGGCTATTTATGTAGCAATCATGTACAATAATTGTCAGCTAGCTTTTATCACACTCTAAAAATGTAATGGAGTAGGAACCATAGATTCTTAGAGATAAGAAAGAAAAGAATCATGATGAATCTTGCTAGAACATTCTTTTGAGGATAACTGAAAATGTGCAGAAACTTTTGGGGGGTGTCACAAATTGCTCTGCTCTGATGGCTTTGAACTTGCAATCCTCCTGCCTCAGCCTCCCCAGCTGCTGGGATTACAGGTATGCACCACCACAACTGGGTCTTCTGTGTTTTCTTAGCATAAGTTCTGGGAGGGCATTATAACCTCAGTGCTTTGTACAGGGCATGGGACTTGGTAGACCTCAAACAATATTCTGAATGATTTCAATTTGAAAGTAAAAAAACCCCACATATTACAGACAAAAATTTATTGAAGTTATGAAAGACCAGCAAGTTATTAAGTGTTTGGGCTAAGATTTAAACTCTCAGTTCCCTGACTTTAGAGGCTGTTCCCTTTCCTAAATGCTAGGAAATCACCTGGCCATGGGTCTGGGCAAATCGGTAGGACTATGTTACAGATACAACTGCAATAGATATGATCCTTCTCCCATCCCAGATGAGTGGTCAGGACAGATTCTCCAAGTCCTGAGTTCTGAACATGATGATGGACAGTTTTCTTACCTCAATCTTGCCAAGGCTATTTACATTGCAACAGGTTCAAGGTACATAGCACAATAAAGAGGAATGTGGAAATTCCCAAACAAATATTGTATTCGAGGTACAGTGTTTATTTGTAGTTCAGATGATTTTGTAAGTTTGATGAAGGAAACCTGGAAACACTGAAGTGGGAAAGGGAGATATTGTCTACACTGATTATTAGCCCACCACCACCACCACCACCTGTCAGGGTGCCCTGCATATGACAGATGTCCATTCAGTATTTTATTCACTGGCTAAATAAAGGGTTACCAAATAGTTATTATAGAGACGCTGTAAACTTGCCCTATCCCAAGACCACTGGACTTGGTCTATTTTAAGTGATGCATTGATGTCTAAAAAAATTCTGAGAATATATCTCAAATATTGAAATAATAAAATATCAGCACTAGAAGCCAGCTAGGCTCAATTTCCCATTACAGATAATAAAACTAAAGCCAAAAGAGACAGAGTGAATGTCTGTACAGTGGATCGCTACCAGAGGTGATGACAGAATCAATATCTCAGTCTTTAGTAGTTCTTTCTGCTCTTCCTCATTCTAAAACACAAAGTCTCAAAGGTAACTAAAGAGGACTCAAAAGAAATTCGATCTTTGTTTTGAAATTTCAGACACACTCATGCTCACATCCATGAATCTACAATAGCAAAGAAAACACTAGCTGGAATGTTAAGAAAAACAAAAACTGTTGATTCAAGGTCCCATTTCTCCTACTTTTATTTATTTATTTATTTTTACTGTGTGACCCTTGGAAAAATAATTTGGCTCTGTGAATCTTAAGCCTCCTAACTTCTGTATGTGCAACAGGGGATTACTTAGACCAGTGTTCTCTAGTTCACATATTCTGTCCTATTTCTATTTTTTTCTATTTGTAAACAGTAGAGACCTTTTCCAGAAACAAAAATCTCAGAATTCTTGAAAGCAAAATAGGTGAAGTCTAGCTCCTCTCAATAAAATCAGAGCAGTAGGGTGGAGGGTCTCAGCATCTTTCCTGCTTCGCCTTCCACACCTTCAGAGGCCTCTCTTACTCTTCCATCCTGTGATTTTAGGATTCACTAGTAACGAGTGTGAGAAAGAGAAAAGGGTAGACTCACCTACAACACTTAATATCCTGTGCTTCAGGTAGATGACTAAGAACAGACGCTTGGAGCAAGAGCAAAACCCATCTCTGCTAACACCCAGAGCCCAGGTCTTGACCAAAGGGGTAAATAAGGTCAGGATGTAGCCACCAAAAGAAGGACTCACTGGGGCTCTAAAAGAAGGCCAGTTCTCTCCCAGGTACCACTGGGTCTCTGTAGGTAGTTGAGTATGGCATGTCTCAGAGAGCACCAGCGGACAGCTTGGCTGGCTGCCTAGCCTCAGGAGTAAAGAGGATGACAGCTTTGGGCAAAATTGATTTCCATTGGCCCTGCTTCCATTATATTCCTGGCCCCTGATCTGGTTCCAGAAAGATCTCCCTGGAGTCAGTGAAATCCAACACTGGTTTTTGTTTCCAAAATAAGTAACAATTTCAGACAATTGCTTTACCTTTGTAACGCCATGGATATTTTAAAGAACCTCTCTGAGCGACTCCAAGGGTAGAAACTAGAACTAGGTGAGAAAAAACTTAGAGAGAGAGAAAAAAAAAGAGAAAGAGGGGGGATTTAGGGAAACACTAGTACAGTCTAATAGGTGAATGTATGTCCCAGGAAGAAGTAGGTTCCCCATCACTGAAAGTGTGTCCACAGAGATGGTACACTTGACAGTGAAGGGGTTTAAGATTTAAAAGAAGCCGGGCAGTGGCGCACGCCTGTAATTCCAGCACTTGGGAGGCTGAGGCAGGAGGATCGCAAGTTCAAAACCAGCCTCAGCAATGGCAAGGCATTTAGCAACTCAGTGAGACCCTGTCTCTAATAAAATACAAAAAAAAAAAAAAAAAAAAGGGGGCTGGGGATGTGGCCCAGTGGGCCAGTGCCCCTGAGTTCAATCCCCGGTACCATCTCCCCCCCCCAAAAAAAAAAAAAAAGATTTAAAAGAGAATCTGAATTAGTTGACCTCATATGCTCCTAAAAATCCTAGGATTCAGCAGGGCACAGTGGCACATGCCTGTAATCTCAGCAATTTGGGAGGCTGAGGTAGGAGGATCACAAGCTCAATGCCATTCTCAGCAATTTAATGGAGACCTAAGCAACTTAGTGAGACCGTGTCTTAAAACAAAAAATAAAAAGGGCTGGGGATATGGCTTGGTGGTTAAGTACCCCTGGGTGAATTTTCCTGTACTGTTACAGGGGGAAAAATAGAAGAAGAAGGAGAAGGAGAAGATTCTAATTCGGTGAAATGAAGAGAGAGAGAGGAAAGGGCATAGACAGGTGCTAACATTTTTGATTCTGGGGAATTGGGTCTCAAGAACATTTGATTTCATAATGTCCTCAAAGCAACCACCAAAGGAAAACATTCTTAAAGCCATTTTTAGATGAGAAGAAGGAATGCTGGAGAAGCTGCCTTTCACAAGTCACAGAGATCTTTTTTTTTTTCTTCCAAATTTACGTTTTTATTCTAAGTTGTTAGAAATGACAGCAGAATGCATTACATTTCATATTACACTCGTAGAGCACATTTTTACATATCTCTGGTTGTATGCAAAGTATATTCACACCATTCGTGACTTCATACATGCACTTAGGGTAATGATATTCATCTCATTCTACCATCTTTTTTTTTTTCTTTACCCTTTTTTCCCCTCCCCTTTCCTCCCTCCCCATTGGCCATTCTAGGGTTCCTCTAATCACAGAGATCTTATGGTAAATCTGGAATTTGAACTAAGTTCCTCCAGCATCAAAAGCCCATGCTCAGTCCATTACATGTCACAAAGACCTGAAAAATGATGGCAATGAATGGGGTATGGGGGGAATCACATAAGAGCCCTTATCTTTCAAAAGATCTGTGTGCAGGGGGTGGGGGTGGGGGTTAAAAGAAAAATAGCCTCTTGTTGTTTGACCAAGGTCAGATTTCCCTCATGGACATGTATTGTTTTTGACTTATCAAGAATTCAACTTGAAAAGAGTTAAAATGTACTTGTGTGTCTTGGGGAGGGCCACAGAAGGAAGTGGGCATTGTGTAAACCAGGGGGACACTGGGGCTTCTTTCAAGGATCTGTGCAAGGCGGTGGCCACACCCTGTTTGTGTTGGCAGCTGTTCAAATTGCATCCAGATGAGAAAACTCAGATGCAGTTTCCTCCTCCACCCACAACCCCACCAGCCTCTCTTCTGCCAGGCCAGAGTCACCCACTGTGAAGCCCAGCAATCACACCCCTCCTCCAACCCCAGCTCTTGGTGCTATGCCTACATTCTTGGGGGCTCCTAAGGCTTGATGCTCGGGGAAGGATTGCCATGGTCAACCCAGTAGTTTGTATGTAATTAAACCTTTTCTAGGAAAGAATAAATAAAACCCAAACCTTAAACCAAAACAAGCCTTTTATTTATTCCTACTCCTTATTGCAGAGCGAGGGGTATACGGATGGGGTACTAAAAGATGGTGGTGCTTTCTAATCCCTGTCCCCCTTCTTCCCTCCTTCAGAAAAGATTCTCTGATGTTTCTTTGAGATTTAAAACCTTGTCAGTAGAATCAAGGAGGCCTTTTCTTGTGCTGTCTCCACAATTTGTGCAGAGGGTTGGTCAGGCGATTTTAGCCTGCTTGTTTGTGGTTAGCCACAGTTTTCTAACTGGTCTTTTGTTGGTGGTGGTGTTGTTAGTGCATTTTAATTACACCAAATAATGGGTTTCATGGGGGCATATTAATACATGCAAATAACCCTTACTGATCTTTTTTTTTTTTTTTTTTTTTGATTCTCTCAATCCAGTCCATCCTCCTTAAGCTGCAGATGGCTTTCCCTAAAACCGATATATGCAGTTGTGCCAGTCCTTGCTAAAAAATGTTCATTAGTTTGTTGTTGTCCTGATTCTCAAAGTCTCAACATCCAGTGATGATTGGGGATATCAAAGAGGAAAAAAAAAAAAATGAAAAAAAAAGAAAAAAAAAGATCATTGGATGTAGCAAGAAAGATGGCAGGTCTTGTCTTCCCAGCACAGTTTCAATAGGATGGTGAGAGTGGAGCCCATCAGTCTCAAAAGAATATCTGAAGTCAGGCCTGGAGGGAATTAAGGCCAGGTACTAAAGAAAGCCATAGGCCAGTTTACCAGTGAAAGAAAAGAGGAAAATGAATCATCGGTACAGTAGTTGGCAATGTCAAGTGAAGACATTCTTGAGGTTCGGGGAACTGGAACAGGTTTGGAGACAGAGGCCAAGCTCACAGAGAAGGAAACTCAGGTTCTCAGCCTTGGTTATTCACCAGACTGATAGATGGCAGATAGGCATGAGTGACAGGAACGTGAAGGTTAGGGAATAATTCTATAGACTGGGCCTACGTGCTGGCCTTCCACATGTTTTCTTTTAGAAAGCAATTTCCCCAAGGCCATTGTGGCCCTGTGCTGCCTTAAGCCAATAGGACATTACATTCCTTAACAAACAGCCTGAACGAACACCTTGGTGATCTTTACACAGACCAGACTCCAAGACTCAGGAAGACAGGACAACAAAAAGCAAACCCCACCAACCATGAAATCTGTAAGAAGAAAGTTCTAGTTAGAACCAGTCAGCATAGGCCAAAGTGACCAAGGGTTACCTTTAGATCTTTAGCACATCGTTTTAATCTCATTATGATAATAAAATTCCCACCCTGTGGGTTTCACTTGGGTACCAGTGGGTAAAACCATGGTCTATAGGGACTGAAAAATCTGACACAATCCTATTGTCAATCAAAAACTGAGAGAGGGTACCTTGGCGGGCCTCTCTAGAGACTTCCTTAAGACCCTGATAAAGAGCCAGGTGCAGTGGTGCACACCTGTAATTCCAGCAGCTCAGGAGGCTGAGGCAGGAGGGTCATGAGTTCAAAGCCAGCCTCAGCAACTTAGTGAGAACTTGTCTCTAAATAAAATATTTTAAAAAGGCTAAGAATGTGGCTCAGTGGTTAAGCTCCCCTGAGTTCGGCCAGATTAAAACAAATTAAGTCTGCTTAAGAACGGAGGCCAGTGATCATAGGAATAGCAGGACATCAGGATCAGAATGAGGTATGTTTAGAGTAGGAGAGAGTGGCATGGAGGATAAAATCATAGCCAATTACACTTCTGCTTAAAACTGGTCTTGTTTGTCTTTGTAAATTGCTGTTTTATTTCACTAAAAATAACCTGAGGCCAGATGTAATCCCACCTGCAATCCCATCAACTCAGGAGGCTGAGGCAGGAGGATTACAAGTCTGAGGTCAGCCTAGATAACTTAGTGAGACCCTGACTCAAAATAAAAAATAAAAATAAAAAGGGCTGGGGAGGCATGTAGCTCAGGGGCACAGTGCCCCTGGGCTCAATCCCTAGTACAAAAAGAAAAAAAAAAAAAAAAAAAAAAAAAAGAAAAGAAAGCTTTTTTATTTATTTTTGTGGTACTGGGAATTGACCACAAGGGCACTCTAACATTTTGTTTTGAGACAGGGATTTGAACTTGCACTCCTCCTGTCTCAGCCTCCCAAGTTGCTGGGATTACAGGCATGTACTACCATGCCTGGATCATTTATTTATTTTGCTGGATCCAGGGTAATTGGGAGAGAGTGTTCTCTGAAATTTTTTTCTGAGTCTTAGAATAGATCTATAAACCAGTAGTTGCCCAACCACATCTGTTGGGCATCTGTGGCACTGTGCAGACTGTGCCTATTGTCGATCCTTTGAAGAGACTCTGATCTTCTGATCCCCTTCTGGGAAGCCACAATGCCACAATGTCCCCCTGCTGAGGGAGCCCACCCCAAGCTTTGCTTTTTAAAGCCTTTCTCTAAAAAGCCTTTTTTGGGGCCAGGAACACCACCGGCAAACATGAAGCTATTGGGAATCCTGCATGCAGTGGACTCTCAGGCGTGGCAACACTATGCTGCCCCCTAAAACTGAGTTGCAAATAATGTAACTTGGGAAAAATACAACCACTTTAAACTCGCTTCATGTTAAAAGCAGCATTTTGTTGGCAGGGCTCAATTTCAAGGACAAGAGGCAGCTATTATTGGAGGTAGGCAGTGGGTTGATGAGTGTTTACTTGAGAGGATGCGCAGCTGAGCCCAGATGGTAGGAAAGGCCTGGTCTATGGGAGGCCATAAAAATGCAGTCAAACAGAAGATACTTTGTTGTATGTGGATGTTGGTGGTTGGGGAGGTAGGATGGGAAGAGAGGAGGGAATACAGGGTATCAGGCATTTGGTTGTTCTGTTGATTCTTAGTACTTAAGTACTTAGTACTGAAAATATAAAATTCGTCTTGAAATTCTCAGCCAGGAAAGGCAGAGAGAAATTTATATATTTATTTTATTTATATATTCTTTCTGTGCCTTGCCTATGTTGTATCTTTGATTGAGGTCTCAAGACATTAATCTTCCAAGTTGATCACAAATGGTTTAGGGATCAGCTTCAAAGCAACCACACCTGGCAAGGTATGGCCAGGAATGGCTTCTGACTCATTCACTTATGGATTTTCTTCAATACCAACATTCAAGCTCAGCAATGCAGGAAACATTTCAAGATTGACTTCACCTCACTCTGACGATGTCATTTTTGCCATGTTCTTTTCAAGTTAATATTTATTTAGCCCTCTGTGTTTAAGGGCTCTGGGACAGGCCTAGGGGCATCCAGAAAGATAACTCAGATGGTAAGTCAGATTCCCTGGCTTTATACCATCTTGACCTCTCCTCCACCAACTCAAAACCCTGCACTTCCCCAAGCCACATGATTTGGTGGCCCCATTGTTAGACCTCACCATAATGGGAAAACCAAAATTTCAAACTTTGACATTGCTCTTCACCAAAACTTCCCTTTTTATTCTGTTTTGCAATTCTCAATGAAACTATTTCTGGTTTTCGTGACTTCTTTTTCTTTTAGATGCTCCCAAATTTCTGGACTCATCAGCATCCCCACCCTAACTGATTCCTGCCACCATCTCTCACATTTTCTCCTCCCTTTCCCAGTGATATCCGTAGCGTGGTCAGGCTGTCATGGGCTCACTGTTTAAATGTGACCTCTCATCTCACCCAGGCATTCACTGCTCCACAAAATCTCTCTGGAGCATCTTGTGGATTCCACAATCATATTTTCCAAAGCCACCCCAGGATACCCTTTCCTGACACCCTCAACTAGACATAATTTCTCTCTTCTAAGCTCTCACAGCTTATGCTAACCTCGTGGCTCTTGTCTCTCTGCCTCAGAAGAACTGGGTCTACTTGTGCCATGTCTCTTTCATATCTCTTAGATTGAATTCATTCATCATTTTATTTGGGTGCCCAGCACAGGGCTTGGAGTGTCTGGCATCAAATAGATGTCCAGTGACTAGTTCTATTTTTTTTTTTTTTTTTTTTTTTTTTTTAGTTGTAGGTGGACACGGTACCTTTATTTTTATTTGTGTGGTGCTAAGAATCAAACCAGGGCCTCACACATGCGAGATGAGCGCTCTACCACTGAGCCATAGCCCCAGCCCCTTTTATTTATTTTAGTTGTAGGTGGACACAATACCTTTATTTTTATTTGTGCAGTGACTAGTTCTTGAATTAAATGGGACAACTTTTCAACAAAGAAACTATTTTTTTTTTCTTTATTGTGTTTCTGGTGTTTGAGCCCAGGGCTCTACACATGTTAGGCTAGCATCCTACTCCTGAACTACACACCTGACCAAAGGGAAAAAAAAAATTTTTTTTTTGAACCAACAGTTTCATCAGCTGCAAATTTGGAGGGAGTGGTTTAACAGAAAAGCACAATAAAATGTGCAATGAGCGTTTTCTATTGCCGAAAAATGCATCAACATACACTTAGCAGTTTAAAACAATAAACACATATTTTCTCATAATTCTATAGGTCATAAGCTCAGCACAGCTTAGATGGGTTTTTTGCTGATGACATTCCTCCTGAGAGCATCAGAAAGAATACAGGGATTGTTCAGGGCCAACCTCAAGCAGTGTGCCATCATATAAATTAGGGAGGAAAGTTATTTTACTGTCATCTTTGCAATGAGAAGTCATAGCTTGAAGTTATTTGGAAAGTTTGTCATTTACTTCATGGAGAAAATTTTCTTATTAGTCAGAATTTTTAGTATTTTTAAAATATTTAAATATGTCATAATTTGTATATTTTTATATTTATCCAAAGGCAAAGGGGACTAAGAGGTTGTGGACCATCAGGATGAAGAGAAATTCTGGGGGCAGAGCACAGGTAGATTTATTTAACCTCTATCAGACATGCATGTCAAAATATTTGTTAGAGATAATCCCATCTGAAGTGGAAACTATTTCAGAAAAAGTAGATACTGTTCAGGTCATTGTGGAAGCTGTGCTAACATTCTGTCCCATTGGATGACATCAATGCTCCTCTGTGTCTGTCCCTCATCTGTGCCTCATTTGCTAGGTTACCTTCAGCAAGTATGAGTTGAGCTTCTGCTTCCTCACCCATAAGGTGAGGGGCAGATGGGTATAATTTTTAAAGCATTACACACATGAAAGTCTGTATAGCACTGTCACTACTCAGACCCTGGCCTTGTCTGTGAATGGTTGTGTTACTGCAGAATCTTGGGATGGGCCTCCCTCTACTGGTTAATGAGAGACTAACAGTGTTTCACATATTGGTGTCTCCTAGTGACAGTGACAGATAAAAGAGATAAAGAAATCTTAATTCCATTTTACATGCATTTCATATTTGTTGGCTAATTTAGGCTTCTTCATAACTATGTGATATAATCTTGATGGTCAACAGGCAACCCAAGCTGGTTCAAGTCAGGCATTTTTTTTTTTTTTTTTTTTTTTTTTGAGACAGGGTCTCTCTAAGTTGCTTAGCACCTGGCTAAATTGCTGAAGCTGGCTCAAACTTTCGATCCTCCTACCTCAGCCTCCAGAACTGCTGGGATTACAGGGCATGTACAGCCATGCCCAGCTTTTAAGCCATGTTTTAAATGCATAAAGAGTACTGGCTATTTCAAGGAGATCTATTGTCAATCTCTTCATTCCTACTTCTCTGTGTGAGTGTGTGCGTGAGTGTGTGCGTGAGTGTGTGGTGCTGGGGATTGAACCAAGGTCCTTGTTGTGCATTCGAGGCAAGCACTCTACCAACTGAGCTATATCCCCAGCTCCTCATTCCTACTTCTAACCAAAGGGGCTGCCCCTTTCTTCTTCCTTCTGTCCTCATTTGGCTGTATGCCAGGATAAGTTCTCTTGGTGACATCTGGTCCATGTCACAGCACAACAGAAGGAGGAATTGCTGAAACCCCCCAGGAGCATTGCCCAATTACGGCTCTACCAAAGCTTGAGGTCTGAGATGGTGCAGGGTGAGCAGGGATCTGACAAAGATGTTGGGCTTGGATATTTTACCAAGTTTCTTAGTTTAAGTGTGTCCTCTTCTGTTGGTAAAGGAAAGAGCAGTTTCATTTGTATGTGATTTGCTCAGAAACAGAGAGTGCTATTATTTTGTTCGATTTAAATTTTTTTCTTAGGACCTTACATCTTTTTCTTTTTTCCCTTTCATAACCAGATCTCTAAGGCATACCCAGCTCAGAAACAGTGCCTTCACCATTTCTGAATGTCACCTGTGGTTCCACACGTTGAGTACCCTACCTTTCTCCCTCCCTCCCTTCCTTTTCATTGCATTGAAGTAAACTTTGCACACCATAAAATTCATCTATTTAAGGTGTGTGGTTCAGTGGTTCTAGCTTATTCACATTTTTGCAACAGTTACCACTCTCTAATTTCACAGACTTTCATCAAGAGAAGTCCCACACCCATTCATACTTTGTCCCCATTCCTCTCCACTCCCTCAGCCCAAGGCAACCCCCAATCTACTTTCTGTCTCTCCAGATCTGCCTATCTTAAGCACTTCATGAAAATGGAGTAATACAGTAGGTGGTCCTTTGTGACTGGCTCTTCCATTTAGCATGGTGTTTTCAAGGTCATCTATGCAGAAGGTGTCAGTACTTCACTGCTTTTTTGTGGCCAAATAATATCCTATTGTACAGATGGACCAAGTCTCTCTATTTTGGTTTATCAGTTTTCAGTGCTTCAAGTCACCAGACCTCTGACTTATTCTTGGTATTTTCCCCTCTGGAAAGAACATAATTCTTTCTGGAGAAGATTTTATCTGTGTTTCACCACAGCTGGTCCCAACCATCTTATTCTTTTTTTTTTTTTTTTTAGTTGTTGATGGACCTTTATTTTATTTATTTGTATGTGGTGCTGAGAATCGAACCCAGTGCCTCACACATGCTAGGCAAGTGTACTACCACTGATCCTGATCCACAACCCCAGCCCCTGTCTTATTCTTTTTAATGATACTTTCAATATCTGAAGACTTTGCACATTTTTTATTCTTGCTAGTTTTCAGTTATGGTGGCTTGATTCTGCATATTGTAATTTTTTTTTTTTTACTATGAACCATTTTTTCATTTAATTTCTTAAACAGGATCTGGGAGAATTCTTACTTCTTTACACTGAGAGTATAGCCTTGTTGGTTTTCTGTACAATCACCTTCAAGACCCCAGGACATACCCTGACCCTAGCCCATCACCACCCAGGTGGTCTCCATAGCAGAAGCTCAAGGTCTGCTACTTCAGCTGGACTCTCCTGAAGAAAGACATTAGGTCACTTGTTCACTTTCCTGGTGTCCTGGTTTCACTCCACCCAGGGCTTACTTATTGCTCATTTTCACAGCACAAGTGAAAATACATATAAATATGATTTCTATTTTAGATCTAGCATTTCAGTTATTTCAGATAGGAGGACCATGTTTTATTACCCTAATGCCACATGCAGAAATCCTTGGTAAACTTTATTCTATTATTCTTTTAACTATATTTTCATTTCCCCTTCTTTTTTTTTAAAAAAAATATCATTACCATTTATTGCATATTTTAAGTGAGATAATCATCGTTTCCTTGAGGTCCTTACGGGCCTGACATTACCATTTTTCTTTCTTTCTTTTTTATAAATCCCTATTTCCTGGTGTATTTTGAGGTTTGTGTAAGTCAATTTTCATTGAAAGTTTATTTGGAAGAATTGTTTAGAGTCTGGGTTTACACTGTCTCTTAAAAACCTTAAAAGAGGACTTGTATTTGGTTCTGGCTAGTATGGACTGAGGACACTTCCTACCTGAGACTGCTTTATATTGTCACTGCAAGATTCCGTGACCTATACAGATAGTGTGAATTCAGACCCTCAGCTTCCATTGGGGGTGCGTGGTCGCATATTCTCAGTTTACTTCCCCGTGTACCCAGGACACAGTCTGAGACAGTCGAGATCTTCTTTCTTGTGAAATTGGATCTTTCCCTTTAATTTCCTGTCACACTGAGGAAAGGTCCCCTGGACTCTCAGATGTATGTCTGGGTCTCCTGTCAGACTCTCAGGCAGTCCCTGGCTTGGTCTCCCTTTTTCAAAGTCTCAGGGTCAGGTGTCTGTCAGAAAATAGGCCTGATATTTCCAATGTGAAAGACATCTTCAGAGCTGCCTTTGCTTTCGAGATTCCTGATGTTACTTAGTACATATTTGCATACTAAATAGTTTCTTTCCTAGCCTGCTTAGAAAAGTGTTTTAAGATATTTTCTAAAAATAGATTTCATCTGCCAGGCACAGGCGCACATGCCTGTAATCCCAGCTACTGGGGAGGCAGAGTTAGAAGGACTGCAAGTTTAAGGCCATCTTGGGCAACTTAGCCAGACCCTTTCTCAAAACAAGATATGTATATATTTTCAATATATATCTTTGTTTGCAGCATTGCGGGTACATTTACACTATCTTGTCTGCCATAATAACAGAATTGTAACTTTTTCAATATATGGTCTGAAGGATTACTTCTTTTCTTTTTCTTTTAACTCTCCCAGGACTGGATAGCACCATAAAAATTCCCTTGTTTATTCACTTACAAACAATCTCTATTTAGTTCTAAAAATAAAATACTAAAAAAATAAATTTGAGACCAAACTCCTTATGACATATTTCCTTGGCAAAGAAGTTAAGTCAAAATCTAAAATTATACTTCTCTCCACATTCCTGCCTCAATTGATTGGAATTTGCACAGGCACCCTGCGGGTTTGAAGTCTGGAACAAAGTAGTCATTATACCACTTGTGATGTAGTGCATGAGAAAGACCAATGACCTCGTGTTCAGTCCCATTTCCTTTGGCCTGCAATCTGAAGTTCCAAAAGAATGTGCAAGGGTCAAAAACCAAAGACCTGAAGGTTGCCACTTTATACAAATTGATCTACTAACTGCCTTGTTGAGTCCTTGGTGGTATAGGAGAGGAGAGTCAACTGTCAAGACTAAAAGCAGCCATGGGATTTGCATGGCACTGAACCAGTCCCAGAATTAGATGGGTTGACTTGGAATTCTGCCACAACATCAGTGAGAGTGAATCACATTAAATGCATTTCCCTTGCATAGTCTAGAAACTTCCAATCCGCTGGGTCATTAGTCTACCAGACTTTGAATCAACAGTGGCCATGAAGAAACACTTTCTTCTTCTTACACCTCTTAAGAGCATCTTTAATTTCCTTGTTCCTCAGACTGTAAATCAAAGGATTCAACATGGGAATCACCACTGTATAGAAGACTGATGCCATCTTGTCATAGCCCAGAGAATCATCAGAGCTGGGATGCATATAGACAAAGAGTCCTGATCCGAAAAAGAGAGTAACTGCTGTCAAGTGAGAAGCACAGGTATTGAAGGCCTTGGATCTGCCTTCCACTGAGCTGATCTTCAAGATGGTGGCAATGATATAACCATAGGAGACCATGATGACTAAGACAGATGTCACACCAAAAATCACTGCTATCACAAACTTCATGACATGCAGGGCAAAGGTTTCAGAGCAGGATAGGACCAATAATTGGGGCAGGTCACAAAAAAAATGGTTGATGACATTTGGTCCACAGAAATGGAGCTGAAGTAAAGCACACAGTTGGATCAATGAACCACAGATGCCAGTCACATAGGCTCCCACCACCATCTGCACACAGAGGGTGGGGGACATGATGGCTGTGTACAGCAGGGGATTGCAGATGGCGGCATACCGATCATAAGCCATGGCTGCCAGAAGACAGCACTCAGTCAGACCCAGGCTGGAGAAAAAGAAGTACTGCATGGTGCACCCCAGAAAGGAGATGGATCTATGCTTCTGGAAGAAGCCCGAGAGCATCTTGGGGGTCGTGGAGGTCACATAGAAAAAATCTAAGAAGGATAAGTTGCTGAGGAAGAAATACATAGGTGTATGAAGGTAGGAGTCCATCCTAATTAGGATGATGAGGCCCAGGTTCCAGACCACTGTTGAGAGGTAAGTTCCCAAGAACACTATAAAGAGAACAGTCTTGAGCTTGGGAAAATCTGAGAATCCCAAAAGGATGAATTTGGTGATTGTTGTATTATTCCTTCCTCCAGTCATTGTCTTGGAACTTCTTGAATCTGCAGAAAGTTTCTTGGGTTAAAAATGGACTACTTTAATATTATTAAACATCCTTATTTTCATATAATTTCATAGATTTAGACAAATGTTTATCAATTGTCAAACTAACCTTGATAACATAAAACATATTTTTAGAACTATTGGAAATTCCATTTTTCACCTACTTTTAATAACTTGTGCTGTAGTCTTGCAATTTTTTTTCTAAACAGATATACACGCAAACATAGAGATGTTGCCAAACTTTTGTCTGAAAGCTGATACCAATTTTTAATACTATCAAGATTTTCTGACAATATTTCTTGCCATCCCATTATCAGCACTGCCCATACTATATAGTATTAACCTTTGACAATATTACAGGTAAAAATTATTTCATTGTGTTTCATTCACATTTACTTTACTGACTTGCTCTATAGATAATTTTTACATTTGTTTATTAGGTTGTTCATTATTGGTTTTAGGAGCTCTCTACTTAAAGAATGATATAATTCATTGTCCCTCATACCATGACAATTATTTTTCAAGTCCATAATTTATTATTAACATAGTTTATATTGCATTTTACTATACAGATTTATTTTATTTTTAGGTAGTCAATTTTGTGTGATGTTTATGGTCCTGGTCTTGGTATTATACTGAAAAAGATTTATTCACATGATCCAATAAGACTTTTCCCCACATTTTCTTTTAGCTTTTTTTAATATTTACATTAAAAATTTGTGGTGCATTTTAATAATTAACAGGAATTATAAATCTGAGATTTTGGTTTTGTTTTTCCAAATTGATTGCCACTCATCCCAACCCAATTAATTAAATAATTTCTCTATTAAAGTCACCTTTTGATAAAGCCATTTGTGGAACTCTTATTGTGCTCATTCTGCTCAATTTTCTTTTTTTTTTATTTTTATTTTTTGTGATACTGGAGATTTAGCCTACATGTGCTCTACCACTGAACCACACTTTCAGTCCTTTAAATTTATATATTTATTGATTGATTTTTTAAAAATTGGTTCTTTTTAGTTATATATGACAGTATTTATTTTTATTTTGAGACAAGGTCTCACCAAATTGCTGAGGCTGGCCATGAACCAGCGATTTTCCTGACTTGGCCTCCAGGTGTGCACCACCACACCCAGCTATTCTGCTAAATTTTTAGTCTGTTCATGTGCCATTTGTTCAGTCCTGCACCAAATCTTTAAATTTCTTATACTCATATTTTATTAATAAATTATAGTACTTTTTTTTGTACCAGGAATTGAGCCCAGGAGGGGTTAACTACTGAGCCACCTCCCCATCCCTTTTTTTTTTTTTTTTTTTTTTTTCCTATTTTGAGACAGAGTCTCACTGAGTCTTGCTAAGGTGGTGAGGCTGGCTTTGAACTTGCAATTCTCTGCCTCTGCATCCCAAGCGGCTGGGATTACAGGCATGTGCCACTGTGCCCAGACGTACATTTTGATAACTGTGAGACATCCGCTCATTTTTCCACATTGAGATCATTTTGATGGTTCTCATATCTATACCTTCAGACCTTTATAATGAATCTATAAAAGTAAACAAATGTGACCTTATTGCATCTCACATTTTGCTAATTTGGGGAGAAATAAAAAATTTTCATTTTGCTCAGCTGTTAAGTAAAATGATAGAAGAAATAACACCACATTGTAAATCTAATCCTAGGGCTATTGGACTTGATGGAAGTGACTGTGTGATAGATAGGCTTGAGCTGACAGGCCACCTCCCCCAGGAAAATTCCACTAGGAGCAACCTGGTTTCAATTTCCCCAGGCAGGAGCCAATCAGCTTAAAGTTCACTCTGTTCCCCCGGCAGGAGCCAATCGGCTTAAATGTTATCTTGTTTACTGGGAAAAGAGCCAATGGCGTTAAAGGTCACTCAGCCACCCCCTCCCACAGAAATCCCTACTTAAGTGCCTGCCTGCCTGGAGCTCACAACACAACAGCTTGTCCCAGCAAAGAGGAAGCAGCCAAGGAAGCAGCTGAAGCAACCTCTCGTCCCTGCGGAGAAGAAGCAGCGGCTGCAGCGGCTCCAGACACACCGTCTCCAGCCCGTTGGCAGCTGCCCCAGCCGACAGCTCTGGAGACCGCGGCCGGCCAGACTAGGCACCAACCCTCCGTCCAGAGCTTGCATGCTTCCCTCTCCCTGACTCCTCTCTCCCCACCTCCTCTCTCCCAGTACTTCTTCTGCCTCTGACCAGCCATAGAGGCTGGTGAATAAATCTCTTGGCTGCACGGTTGTCTCTGGTGTGATTTTTGCCCTTCTCTGAGTCTAGTGACACATACTGAGTTCCAACTTCTGTCCCTGCTTTGCTCTGACTGCTCTGTGCCTTCTGTTTCCTCATTGCAAAATGAGATAATCGTAGCTATTTTCCTTGCATCAAAGAGACTTTTTTGTGCTTAGAGAGCAATAATCGTGGCAGAAAAACACATTGAAGCCAGGCACCTGTAATCCCAGCACTTGGGAGGCTGAGGCAGGAGGATCGCAAGTTCAAAGCCAGCCTCAGCAATGGCGAAGCACTTAGCAACTCAGTGAGACCCTGTCTCTAATAAAATACAAAAAAGGGCTGGGGATGTGGCCCTGTGGTCGTGCCTCTGAGTTCAATCCCCGGTACCAAAAAAAAAAAAAAAAAAAAGAAGAAGAAAAAGAAAAACATATTGAAAAAAGAATAATCTGATATTCTACATTATTAATGTGATTTTAATACTCAGTGAAGAGGATTTAGGCTTAACCTGGAAAGAGAAGATCACACCAAATCAATAGCATCTATCACTGTACCCAGTTGGCCTCAAAAAGATTCAGACTCCATTCCAACAGTAAGATCTGAGCATATACAATGCTGGGACAGAAAGATTCCATCAGCTTCATTTATAATGCTTTTATATTTTAAGAAATTAAGCAAAAGATTCTTTGGATTCTTTGGAAACATTACCATGGTATTTCCATACTATGTTTTCACGTCTGTTCTCAGGATACATTTGTTCTGGAGATCCTGAATCTCCAAGATTATTTTTGAGATCTTAAGAGATGTTTTCAGTGAATTTGATCTGGTTTTGATCTTTGACTTTTTTTTTGGTACCAAGGATTGAACACACTGAGTTACATCCCCAGTCCTTTTTATTTGTTTTAGACAGAGTCTTGCCAAATGGTATAGGACCTTGCTAATTTGCTGGCTTTGAACTCACAGTCCTCTTGCCTCAGCTTCCCGAGCCACTGGGATTACAGGCATTCACCACCAAACCACGCCTAGCTTGATTTTTCACATTTTTTAGTGAAAAGAGTTTTTTTTTTTTTTTCTTGTTACTGGAGATTGAACTCACAGGTACTGGGCTACTGAACCATATCCCCCAGCCCTTTTTTGTATTTTATTTAGAGACAGGGTCTCACTGAGTTGCTTAGTGCCTCACCATTGCTGAGACTGGCTTTGAACTCACGATCCTCCTGCATCAGCCTCCTGAACCACTGGTATTAGAGGCGTGTGCCACCACCCCAGGCTTGGAAAGATATATATTTTTTTTAAATAAAAAGGTAGGAACAAAGTAAAATGCACATTATAATATACTTTTGCTAATTCTCTGATGAACAAGATAAATTGAAATAAAAATATTTAGATAATGCCTGCTGCTGCTGACAATGATAATGATGATAAATAATATTCAGTAGTTGTCCGGCATGGTGGGACATGCCTGTCACCCCAGCAGCTCCGGAGGCTGAGGCAGGAAGATGCACGTTCAAGGCCAGTGTCAGTGACTTAGCAAGGCCCTAAGCAACTTATAAAAACTTGTCTCAAATTTGAAAATCAAAAAGGGCTGGGGATGTGGTTCAGCTGGGGATGTTAGATTGATGCCAGTATCAAAAAATTTAAAAACAAACAAAAAAGAACAATAATACTCAGTAATCCCAGTAATAGAGAAAGGGTCCATAACTGAACAAATAGAAAGGCTATTTCATACTGATTCCTGCAGTTATTTCTACTTCATTTCCTTCTATGGTCTGCTTTCACTTCCCATGGTCCATTCAGGATTAAAGATACAGCGTGGAGTGGTAAAATAAACGCCACTCCTTCACTTTCCTTTAAGCCTGGGTTAGATCCGCTGCTCTAGTGCAGTTTAATCACCCATGACATCAAGGGGTTGACCTCAGCAGCAGTGCATCCTGAACACATTAAGGAACAAAATTACCATTTTTCTAAAGCTTTTTTTTTTAATGATGGAAATTCACTGCAGAAACAATGTTTTCAGAGCCCCATAAAAATAAAATGTATGTAAAAAACAATTTTAGCCATTTGAAAATAAAAGCATGAAACCAGTTGTTCAATATGGAAATGCTGTTTTCTCTACTTTTGGAGAACTAACAAAGAGCAGTAATAAACTATTCATATGCTTCAACCCAAGGGAACAGTACATGGTACCAAGAGCAGCTGAAAACTCAGTTAATGAACAAAGCATAATTCCACTATTCTTGCTTTCTTTCTCTCTTAATACGATGTTATATTTTCTAAATAAAATTTTATGTCCCATGAGCCAAATGGTTTGATTTATCCCTCTTTCATAATAAAGCCCAAATTAAATCATTATGTATTAGTCACAGAAATTGTTTGTTGTCTTGCAAATAATACAATTTCTGTGGAATACCTAACATCTGCAAGATGCCAAGTAAGACTGTCACTTGGGAAGCAGTAGAAGGAAGATTAAATAAGCTCCTGAGACTTTAAATAGCTCCTGAGACAATTCATTATTGTTCTTTGTATATTTACAGAAAGACAAAGAAATAGGTGTTTCAACATGAAGAGATAAGTATGCAATGTATAAAGTGTATTTTCTTGCCTACTCTGGAACTTTCCCTAATATGAATTTGGAGTGCCTTCTTCTAATTCCCACTGTACCTACATTTTTTTCTGATACAATAAAAAATCTTATTGCTCTTATTTTACTTTTGAGTTTCCCCATTAGACCTTAATCTGTACTTTCAGGCAGGGATAAATTGAGAAACAATTTCATTAACACCTACTATGTCAGTTATATATTGCTGTGTAAAAAACCAGCTCAAACATATTTGCTTCAAACATGAGTGAGTTATCATTTCTCACAATTCTCTGGGTTGACTGGATAGTACATAAGCTGGCCTCTCTTGGGTCCCTCTTGTGGCCATAGACTGCTCAGATGACTACACTGTCTAGTCAGATGGGACTGGGCAGTCTAAGACAACCTCCATCACTTGATTTGGGCTTCACCTGGGATGCCTGGAATGGCTGAGGTTCTTTCTCTCATAGCCTTTCATCCTCTATTCTTCTTCTTCTTCTTCTTTTTTGGTGGTGGTGCTGGGGATTGAACCCAGGGCCTTATTGCATGTGAGGCAAGCACACTACCAACTGAACTATATCCCCAGCCCTCACCCTCGATTCTTCTAAGTATCATTTCAGGATCCTAAGACAGCAAACTTCAATAGCAAGTGCTTATCTGACCTTTGCTTGCACTATACTTTTTGGTGTTTCATTGGCCAAATTAGGTCACATGGACAAGCAAAGACTCCATCTGGTGGGGGACTATAAAAGGACATGTGTACAGGGAAATGCAATTCACTGATGTCCATTAATGTCACAATGGACAGCATCTAGGTTTAAATCAGTGGCTGAACTGAATATTATAGGCACCTGATAAATATGGTGAAATTAGAGAAAGTATTTGCTCTCTATAAAGGGAATTGCCTTTTTCAAACAAACAGCCAAAATGTCTTCAATCAGAAGGAGCAATGAGACACTGTCTCCAGAAGAGACAGCAATCATTGGTTGCTCTTGGCTTTTGAAATGGGGAGAATTCAATATATCCTACCTCTTAGGAGGTCTAAAAGGAGACTAAATGCACCAAGATGCAGTAGAGGTACTTGATAATGTACTGGCACTTGCCTATGTTTGGGTAGACATTAGGAATATTCTAGATTGTTTTAACAAAATATTCCTTAACATAACTTCAGACACAAATATGTTCATCATAAATAATGCTAATATTTTACTAATTTCTCCCTTACTACTTTCATCTTGTACAGTAATCATAATTTTTATCTTCCTACGTCCTTTCAACGTGAGTGATGTTTGTTCTGTTTGCTTAATTATCATGATGACCATTATTATGATTGTAGAAAACCTCTTCATTTTGATATGTGCCAGACACTAACTTAACCCTGGTTAACTTTCTTTACTCCATTCAGTAAATGGAGAAGAAACTTCAATGTGAGACCTTTCAAAATACTCTGCAGTGCTTGGCAATTCCAGAACCCGGTAATCCTGGTAATCAGGAGGCTGAGACAGGAGGATCACAAGTTTGAGGCCAATCTGGGCAACTTAGTGAGACCCTGCCTACAAAATTAAAAAGGGCTGGGGCTATAGCTCAGTGGTAAAGTACCCCTGGGTTCAATCCCTAGTAACAAAAAAAAAAAAAAGAAAGGAAGGAAGAAAGAAAATACTCTGCAGTATAACATAACAACAACCAGAGGTAACACTTAGTTAGCACATAATGTATGCTAGATACTAGTGAATATTGCACGTGAAAATTAATTTGCTTAATTATTACACACACAAAAAAGCCCAAGGAACAGAAGATAAACAAGATGTATAAAATTATATATATATATATATATATATATATATATATATTTTTTTTTTTTTTTAAGTGCTCTGGCAAAACAGTTGAAGAGAATGGGGAGTGTTGGGGAACGAAGCCTACTTCAGTTTAAGCAGCTGATCCCAGTAGACCTCATTGAGGAGTGACAGATGAAAAACGGCTTAAAGGAGCCAAGAGAGGTAATAACTGATGGAAAAGCATTCTAATAAGAAGGAACAGCCTTTGCAAAGGCCTAAGGCTGATAATATCAGACAAGTTCAGAGACTGTGAGGATGGCAGGGGAGAAAATGAATAGGAGACAGAGATCAATGTAAAGAAGACTATTGCTGAAATCCAAACGAGAATTGATAGTGGCTTCATCAAAGAGCTTGCAGCCTCTAAGGGATTACAGACACCTAAGAAATAATAACTAGGAAAGGAGATATGTGTTAGTAGGATGAACATCAGAATAAGGCTTTCAACTAAAGATCTCCCAGTGCATGTTATTCGTGATACTTGAGTAAAAGATATGGAAAATAAAGGAGAGTTGTTACTATTTCATAGGAAGCAGGGCTTAAGGACTTTGGGGTCAGATAGATATGGTTTCAAGTCCCACATCTCTGCCACCTGTGTGCTTGTAGACAAGCTGAGCTCCATGAAGCCTCAGTTTCCTCATCTGTACAATAGTTACAATGCTAGCAACTTCCTGATTTCATTTTTCGAGTGTCTGTCACATTGTAAGTTTGCAGAGGTTCTTCCTATAATTAGTTCACAACAATGTACTTAAAAACATACTTTCAGCCTTGTTCAGGGGCACATGCCTGTAATCCCAACAACTTCAGAGGCTGAGGCAGAAGGATGGTGAGTTCAAAGCCAGCCTCAGCAATTTAGTGAGGCTCTGAGCAACTTAGCTGCCTCTAAATAAAATGTAATAAAAAGGTCTGGGGATATGGCTCCATGGTTAAGCACCTCTGGATTCAATCCCCAGTGCCAAATCATCATCATCATCATCATCATCATCATCATCATCATCTTCAATATCCTTCATGGTTAGCCTTATTACTGAAAGATGTCAATTACACTTTCATCTTTATCCTGAGTTTCGCGCTCACGTCAAGAACAAATTTACTTGTTGAGAGATACCACTGGTTATCAAAAACTCTTAATGAACTGAGAAGGACTTTTCAAAATGTGGTTTTGAGTATGATCCTGAATAAATATCAACCTCAAACTAGACTTGGACAGGGTCAGAGGTTTAAATTGACAGTACTTATTTATTGAGTGTGTGACCTTAACTAAGTTACTTAACATTTCCAAACCTTGATTTATTTACTTGTGAAATAGAACATAAAGATTATTTGGAGGGCTGTGGTCAGGATAGCATGAAGTCTTGCATATAAAATGCTTTACAAAATTCCTGACCCAGTAGGAGATTGCTTTATCATGGTTACTGAAATTACTATGAAATTATCTGGGACATAATAGGCTGTCTATAAATGTTCCATTATTTGCTGTTCTCCATGACCCAATTTATACCCAAACTAGGGAATTTTAATTTTAATTTTATTTTTTGCAGTACTGGAGATTGAACTAAGGGTGCTCTACCACTGAGCTACAGCTGCAGCCCTTCTCTTAGAAATTATTATTATTATTATTATTATTATTATTATTATTATTTTGAGACAGTCTCTAAGTTGCTAAGGCTGGCTATGAACTTACAATCCTCCTGCTTCAGCCTCCTGAGCCGCAGCAATTACAGGTGTGCTCTACCACACCCGACAATTTTTATCTTATATTGTCCCAGAGACATTTTCACATATCCTGGGTTAAGCTAGTTCCTTCCTAATCATGAATATTAGTCCCAATACAACAGCACTGCATATACTGAAGTTGATATGGTTGTAGTTTTCTATTATTTTAAGATAAAATAAGTATATGCCTTTTAAATTCAAAATGTGCTCAATGCTTATTTCAAATGAATTGGTCATTACATTATTTTGTGTATGAAAACCTTATGTATTCAGCAACAGATATTTCATTTTCACTCACCTTCCCAACCACTGGGTGAGTTTAAAGTCTTGCCATCTCTAGGCACCCAACAGAATGATACATGGACAGTTAAAACTTTCCAGCACTGCTGGGCGCAGTGGCGCACACCTGTAATCCCAGCACTTGGGAGGCTGAGGCAGGAGGATTGCGATTACAAAGCCAGCCTCAGCAATGGCGAGGCACTTAGCAACTCAGTGAGACCCTGTCTCTAATAAAATACAAAAAAGGGCTGGGGATGTGGCCCGTGGTCGAGTGCCCCTGAGTTCAATCGCCAGTACCAAAAAAAAAAAAAAAAAAAAAAAAAAAAAATCCAGCCCTTTTCAAAAAGTATGGAGGACTAATAAGAACATTTTGAAATAGTGAAGCCACTTGGCTAAAAACTCAAGAAAACTGGTTGATTTGCCTATTTACTCCACTGTACCCTGGGTTAAATTCTGGGACTAGGAAGATACAGAAGGTGAATGCAAGTTTGGGGTGATGATTAAGAAGTATCTAGTCAATTCACTTTTGTGGGAAAGAGTATGACAGGAGGTTTTCATGGCTTTCTGGCCACATCCCCTTCCTGGTCCAGAGTCACATGCTCTTGGTCCTGGGGAAAGTCATTGAACACTTACTTTCTACCATCTTCCAAAAAAATCTTTCTATAGGAAGATGTTTCTCCTCCAAACTCTGCTTCGTCCGTGCAATCTCCTGGTAAGAGAATTTCTTCCAAAGAGGACTCACTTAAATACCTCCCTAGTTCCAAGATGTAAAGATAATAACTAATTATGCAGTCCAGGTAATTGTTCTCTAGTGTGATGACAGTAGAAAAAGTGAGAGATTTCCCCTGCCAATTCCATTTTCATTTTATGAATACATCATTCAGAAAATGGTTTTAGACCAAGGAATCTCCAGAATAGGAATGCACCTGTATATCATCTTAATCTGAAGCTTTTCATCATGAATTGGTTTTTATGTCTTTTTGGTTACATATAGAATACTCTAATAAACATGTTTCATTCAAAATATTACCTATACTTAAATTATTCACAAACTCCATCATAAACTAGAGTATTGATGGTTATATAATGTTTTGCTTCAAACATTTCAGCTCTGTTGGATTGTTTTCTCTACAGGATTTGAAATGGAATATAAATTTTTACTACTAAAAAAACCAATATGCAGTTTCAACACTTCAGATAATTTTCACAAATAAATTTCAAGAAAGAGCCGGGCGCGGTGGCGCACGCCTGTAATCCCAGCACTTGGGAGGCTGAGGCAGGAGGATCACGAGTTCAAAGCCAGCCTCAGCAGTGGTGAGGCACTTAGCAACTCAGTGAGACCCTGTCTCTAATAAAATTCAAAAAAGGGCTGGAGATGAGGCCCAGTGGTTGGTCAAGTGCCCCTGAGTTCAATCCCCGGTACCAAAAAAAAAAAAAAAAAAAAAAAAAAAAAAAATTTCAAGAAAGGAGCATTACTCTATTATTTCAAACACATTTTTCTAGTTTTCCATTTCATTTTATTTATAATTTACCAACATTATGAAAATCTATTTTACAGTGAATTTTATTGCTCAAATTTTTTTCCCATTGATTTTAAACAATGTTCTTCCCTGTACAGAGGATAGATAAGTATTTACTAGTGTTTCTTGATTTTTTTTTTCTTGGCTTCAGATTTTTTAACTACTCAAATGATCCAGAATTGATTTTAACTTATGGTTTAAGGAGCTGATCTTTTCTTAAGTGCCTTGCCATGTAATAGTCTAAAAAAATCATTTATTTGTCAATAATTTACAACTTGCATATCATATATTACATATAAAGGCCAAGAGCCAGTTTGGTTTTTTTTTAAATTATTTTTTATTCTAAGATGTTATAAATGATAGCAGAATGCATTACATTTCATATTACACATATAGAGCACTTTTTTACAAATCTCTGGTTGTATCCAAAGTATATTCACACCATTCGTGACTTCATACATGCACTTCATGCACTTGGGATAATGATATCCATCTCATTCTACCATCTTTTTTTTTCCTTCACCCTTTTACCCCCTCCCTTCACCTCCCCCCCATTGGCCATTCTAATATTCCTCTAATCCTCCTATGCTCCCCGTCCCAACCCGACTGTGAATTGGCCTCCTTATATCAGAGAAAACATTTGGCATTTGGCTTTTTGGGATTGGCTAACTTCACTTAGCATTATATTCTCTAACTAAATCCATTTTCCTGCAAATGCCATGATTTTATTCTCTCTTATTGCTGAGTAATATTCCATTGTGTGTATATACCACATTTTCTTTATCCATTCATTTACTGAAGGCATCTAGGTTGGTTCCACAGTTTAGCTATTGTGAATTGTGCTACTATAAACATTGATGTGGCTGTGTCCCTGTAGTATGTTGTTATCAGGTCTTTTGGGTAAAGACCAAGGAGTGGGATAGCTGGGTCATAAGGTGGTTCCATTCCAAGATTTCCAAGGTATCTCCATACTGCTTTCCATATTGGCTCCACCATTTTGCAGTCCCACCAACAATGTATGAGTGTGCCTTTTTCCCCACATCCTCTCCAACATTTATTGTTGTTTGTGTTCTTAATAGCTGCCATTCTGACTGGTGTGAGATGAAATCTTAGAGTGGTTTTGATTTGCATTTCTCTAATTCCAGAGAGGTTGAGCATTTTTTCATGTATTTATTGATTGATTGTATATCTTCTTCTGAAAAGTGTTCAGTTCCTTGGCCCATTTATTGATTGGGTTATTTGTTTTTTTGGTGTTATGATTTTTGAGTTCTTTATATATTCTAGAGATTAGTGCTCTATCTGACGTGCATGTGGTAAAAATTTGTTCCCAATTAGTAGGCTCTCTGTTCACCTCACTAATTGTTTCTTTTGCTGAGAAGAAGCTTTGTAATTTGAGTCTATCCAATTTATTGATTCTTGGTATTAATTCTTGTGCTACAGGATTCTTATTAAGGAACTTGGGATCTAATCCAACATGTTGGAGATTAGAGCTTACTTTAGTGTCTCTGGTCTAATTCCTAGATCCTTGATCCACTTTGAGTTGAATTTTGTGCATGGTGAGAGATAGAGGTTTAATTTCATTTTATTGCATATGGATTTCCAGTTTTCCCAGCACCATTTGTTGAAGAAGCTATCTTTTCTCCAATGTACATTTTTGGCACCTTTGTCTAATATAAGATAGCTGAAATTATATGTGTTAGTCTCTGTGTCCTCTATTCTGTACCATTGGTCTACTGGCCTATTTTGGTGCCAATACCATGCTGTTTTTGTTACTATTGCTCTGTAGTATAATTTAAGGTCTGGTATAGTGATGCCACCTGCTTCACTCCTCTTACTAAGAATTGCTTTAGCTATTCTGGGTCTCTTATTTTTCCAGATGAATTTCATGACTGCTTTTTCTATTTCTATGAGGAATGTCATTGGGATTTTGATTGGCATTGCATTAAATCTGTATAGTGCTTTTGGTAGTATGGTCATTTTGATAATATTAGTTCTGCCTATCCAAGAACAGGGTAGATCTTTCCATCTTCTAAGGTCTTCCATAATTTCTTTCTTTAGTGTTCTGTAGTTTTCATTGTAGAGGTCTTTCATGTCTTTGGTTAAGTTGATTCCCAAGTATTTTTTTTTTATGTTATTGTAAATGGGGTAGTTTTCCTCATTTCCCTTTCAGAGGATTTGTCACTGATATGTAGAAATGCCTTAGATTTATGGGTGTTGATTTTGTATCCTGCTACTTTGCTGAATTCATTTATGAGTTCTAGAAGTTTTCTGGTGGAATTTTTGGGTCTTCTAGGTATAAAATCATATCATCAGCAAATAATGATAATTTGAGTTCTACTTTACCTATCTGTATCCCTTTAATTTCTTTCGTCTGTCTTATTGCTGTGGCCAGCATTTCAATTACTATGTTGAATAGAAGTGGTGAAAGAGGGCATCCCTGTCTTGTTCCAGTTTTTAGAGGGAATGCTTTCAATTTTTCTCCATTTAGAATAATGTTGGCCTGTGGATTAGCATATATAGCTTTTATGATGTTGAGATATGTTCCAGTTATCCCTAGTTTTTCTAGTGTTTTGAGCATGAAGGGGTGCTGTATTTTTTCAAATGCTTTTCTGGATCTTTTGAGATAATCATATGGTTCTTATCTTTGAGTCCATTGACGTGGTGAATTACATTTATTGTTTTCCGTATGTTGAACCATCCTTGCATCCTTGGAATGAACCCCACTTGATCATGGTGTGTTATATTTTTGATATGTTTCTGTACCCGTTTTGCTAGAATTTTATTGAGAATATTTGCATCTATGTTCATTAAAGATATGGGCCTGAAGTTTTCTTTTTTTGGATGTGTCTTTGCTTGGTTTGGGGATCGGGGTGATGTTGGCCTCATAGAATGAGTTTGGAAGTACTCTCTCTTTTTCTATTTCCTGAAATAAATTGAAGAGTATTGGTATCAGTTCTTCTCTGAAGGTCTTGTAGAACTCAGCTGTGTATCTATCTGGTCCTGGGCTTTTCTTGGTTGGTAGGCTTCTGATGGCATCTTCTATTTCGTCGCTTGAAATTGGTCTGTTCAAATTATGTATATCCTCCTGATTAAGTTTGGGCACATCATACAACTCTAGAAATTTGTCAATGCCTTCAGTGTTTTGTATTTCGTTGGAGTACAGGTTTTCAAAATAAGTTTGAATTATTTCCTGTATTTCCGTACTGTTTGTTGTGATATTTCCTTTTTCATTGCATATATTAGTAATTTGAGTTATCTCTCTCCTTCTCTTTGTTAGCCTGGACAAGGGTCTGTCAATTTTATTTATTTTTTCGAAGAACCAACTTTTTGTTTTGTCAAATTTTTTAAATTGTTTCTTTGGTTTCAATTTCATTAATTTCAGCTCTGATTTTAATTATTTCCTGTCTTCTACCACTTTTGGTGTTTGATTGTTCTTCTTTTTCTAGAGCTTTGAGATGTAATTTTAAGTCATTTATTTGTTGACTTTTTCTTCTTTTGAGGAATGAACTCAATGCAATGAACTTTTTTCTTAGAACTGCCTTCATAGTGTCCCAGAGATTTCGATATGTTGTGTCTGTGTTCTCATTCACCTCTAAGAATTTTTTAATCTCCTCTTTGATGTCATCTGCAACCCATTGTTCATTCAGTAGCATATTATTAGTCTCCAGGTGTTGGAGTAGCTTTTGTTTCTTATTTTATCATTGATTTCTAATTTCATTCCATTATGGTCAGATAGAATGCAGGGTAGAATCTCAACTTTTTTATATTTGCTCAGAGTTGTTTTGTGGCCTCGTATATGGTCTATTTTAGAGAAGGTTCCATGTGCTACTGAGAAGAAAGTGTATCCACTTGTTGAAGGATGAAATATTCTATATAAGTCAGTTAAGTCTAAGTTGTTTATTGTATTTTTGAATTCTATAGTTTCTTTGTTCAGCTTTTGTTTGGAAGATCTATCCAGTGGCGAAAGGGGTGTGTTAAAGTCACCCAGAATTATTGTGTTGTGGTCAATTTGACTCTTAAACTTCAGGAGAGTTTGTTTGATGAACATGGATGCTCCATTGTTTGGGGCATATATATTTATAATTGTTAAGTCTTGTTGGTGTATGGTTCCCTTGAGCAGTATATAGTGTCCTTCTTTATCCCTTTTGATTGACTTTAGCTTGAAGTCTACTTTATTTGATATGAGGATGGAAACCCCTGCTTGTTTCCTCTGTCCATATGAGTGGTAGGATTTTTCCCAACCTTTTACCCTCAGCCTATGGATGTCTTTTCCTATGAGATGAGTCTCTTGGAGGCAGCATATTGTTGGGTCTGTCTTTTTTATCCAATATGCTAATCTATGTCTTTTGATTGGTGAGTTTAGGCCATTAACATTCAGAGTTATTATTGAGATGTGTTTTGTATTCCCAGCCATTTTTATTTCTGGTATTTACCTTGACATGGTTTCTCTTCTGATTGTTTTTTTCCTTTAGTGTAATACCTCCCTCTGTTGATTTTCATCATTGTTTTTCTTTTCCTCTTCATGAAATATTTTGCCGAGGATATTCTGTAGTGCTGGCTTTCTACTTGTAAATTCTCTTAACTTTTGTTTATCATGGAAGGTTTTTTATTTCGTCCTCAAATCTAAAGCTTAATTTTGATGGGTATAAGATTCTTGGTTGGCATCCCTTTTCCTTCAGAGCTTGGAATATGTTGTTCCATGATCTCCTAGCTTTGAGTGTTTGAGTTGAAAAATCTGCTGTAATATGAATTGGTCTCCCCCTATATGTGATCTGATTCCTCTCTTTTGCTGCCTTTAAAATTCTATCCTTGTTCTGTATGCTAGGCATTTTTATTATAATGTGTCTTGGTGTAGATCTGTTGTAATTTTGTACATTTGGTGTCCTATAAGCCTCTTGTATTTGGTTTTCCAATTCCTTCTTCATGCTTGGGAAATTTTCTGATATTATCTCATTAAAGAGGTTGTGCATTCCTTTGGTTTGAAACTCTGTGCCTTCCTCTATCCCAATTATTCTTATATTTGGTCTTTTGATGCTGTCCCATACTTCTTGGATGTTCTGTTCATGGTTTCTTACTATCTTCATTGTGTGGTCAACTTTATTTTCAAGATTATATACTTTGTCTTCATTGTCTGAGGTTCTTTCTTCCAGTTGATCTAGTCTGTTTGTGATGCTTTCAATTGTTTTTTTTCTTTGGTTAATTGTTTCCTTCATTTCAAGGATTTCTGACTGTTTTTTTTTTTTTTTTTCAGAGTTTCTATCTCTTTTTTGAAGTAATCTTTTGCTACCTGTATTTGCTCTCTTATATCTTTGTTGTAGTGGTCAATTTTTGCCTGTATTTGCTCATTTAGGTCATTCTTTGATTCACAGATCATTTTAATTATGAACCTTCTGAACTCCTTCTCTGAAATTTCATCAACTTTGCTGAGCATGGGTTCTGTTATTGTAGAATCCTGGTTTGTTTGGGGTATTTTCCTCCCCTGTTTTTTCATGATGTCTATTTGCTTTACTTTTTGCAGTGTAGATCTGAGTTATTACAGATTCTTCTTTATATTTTTTAATACCATTGCAGGTTGTCTGTGCCTCCCCTTAGCACTGGACTATCAGAACCTGTCACTGACCCTCAAAGTAGGGTCAGTGACAAACCCTGAAGCTGGGTTCACACTGGTTGGCGCAGGCCGAACTGGTTGAGTCTGAGCTCCTGTGGTGGTCTTGGGCTAACTGCAATGGGGTGAAAGTCAGTGGGACTGCCCTGGGCCCGCCTGGGCTCAGGCCGAGTTGACAGGTCTGTCCTTGCTGTCTCCTGCTCTGGGGTGGAGGCCGGCAGGACTGGATGGAGCCTGGGCCTGGTGGCTCTCTGATGTAGGACCCCGGACTGCCCTGGGCCCACCTGCACTCTAAGCAGAGTTGGCAGGTCTGTCCTTGCTGTCTCCTACTCTGGGGCGGAGGTCAGCGGGGCTGGCTGGAAGCTGGTGGCACGCCAGCGGGCGTTGGCGGGACTGACCTGGGGCTGGCCGTGCTTGGGTGAAGGTCAGTGGGACTACCCTGGGCCGGCCTGGGCTCAGGCAGAGTTGGCAGGTCTGTCCTTGCTGTCTCCTGCTCTGGGGCAGAGGTTGGCAAGACTGGATGGAGCCTGGGCCTGGCAGCCACCAGTTTGGTTTTAATGGTATGTCTCTACCTTGAGAAGTACATGCAGGATTCAAAACTGTCATGTAGTTTGCATATACTTTTTTTGGGGGGGGGGGCGGGGGTGTACTGGAGATTGAACTCAGGGGCACTTAACCATTGGGCCACATCCCCAGCCCAGCCCTTTTTTGTATTGTATTTAGAGAAAGATCTTGCTGAGTTACTAAGTACCTCACTAATTTGCTGAGGCTGACTTTGAACTCACAATCATCCTGCCTCAGCCTCCAGAGTCACTGAGATTACAGGCTCGTGCCACTGCACCTGGCTTGCATATACTTTTAAATTTGCCTTGCATCTCATTACACTGAAATCATTTCCGCACCTCATCCCCTGCTAGACTGTGAAGTTTCTAAGAAGGACACGTGTGTTATTAACCTTTCTCTCTTGGCACTTGGTGCACTAGTAAGTGCCCACTGAATTTTTTGGCATAAATGAGTGAGTGAATAAGAGTTGGGGTAACAATTCAAGAATTATGTATTCAATTCATTTTCCTGGAGAAGAGTACAATAGTACATTTTCTTGCTCTTTCCTTCAGTCCTTGCTTGGTGGCAGTTTTTCACCCAGCTGTAGGGAAGTCGTTATTGCCATCAACTCCAAATATAAATTGTTCTGGTTGTATTATAAGACAGATTCAAAGCTATTCTTAGGACCTTCTGAATGACCAAAAGGAAACTGAGTATTCCAAGAAACTTGAAGAGCAGAACAGTAGGATAGCAGAGAAAAGACTGCATGTTTTATTGTCTTCACTTTATCTCCCTTGGCTTTTTATCTGCCTTTGAATTTTTTTTTTTATTATTTAATTCAAAATAAGCAAGTGATCATTTGGGAAAATTTGAATAGTAGAGAACAATACAATAAAAAAATCACCCATTCCACTACACAGAAATGACTACTATTAATATTGTGACCCTTCAGGACAGCTCAAAATTTATCTTCCAATTTATTCATTTCCCCCATGCCTTTATTGGAACTTTGTTGGAACTCAATCCCAAAGGAGAGGTGCTATCTCATGCTGCTAGGCTAAGCAACGTGATCATGCAATCTCTCTTTTGGGAGTGCACGTGTAAGATACTGGACTAAACAGAGAATGTAGGAACCTGCACCCCATAAGCTTTAAATGGTGCCCTAGTCAGTTTCCCCCAAATCCAAGAGGGCTGTGTATCTTATTCCTGAAAACTTCCAGATTCTCTACCTAAAATGGTATCTTGATGAAAGGATAAAGAACGTAAAACAATGTCCAGAGGGATACTCTGCCAGACTCTGTCTTCTACTTGGAAAGCCCCAGTGAAGAGCACTTAATTAAAACATAAGCAAGCTCAAAGAGAAGACTAAACCCAGATTTTCCAGCCTGGATTGAGAAATGGAATTCAGCCCTGCTTTGTTAAATTCCAATCACAGCAGTCACTGAAATTTCTAAAGGTGGCAATCAAGGGATTCATTGGTAGTCATTCCAAGGGCAGCCATCCATTCTAAACAGCTTAGGACATAGAGTTCATCGTACTAGGAGGACTGGCCAATTCTTTCTTCCCTTTTGATCCCTTTGATGATTGTCTGTGGATAGTCTGGGAATTCACAATTTAGAATTTAGTCTTGAGATGAATAACAGACCAGTAGCTTGTGGCCCAGACCTATCCATTTAATGTAGGATAAGATTTTTCCACGCCACAAATTGAAGAGTGAAAATGTAACTTATTTCTTGCTCTTTTTGGTATAATTTATAATTTGAGCCTCCATTCCGTCTGAACTTTGCATATTCACTTTTGTGTGTTAAGACTTCCAAGTGACGTCACTAATTTTAGGACTGTTTTTTTTTTTTTTTTTTCCCCCAGTTTCTGAATATCTAAATCAGTCAGTTAGGATTTCCTCTTTCAGTTGCTCCTTGATATTAATTCTAAGATCCAAAGCTTGTGGAGTTCTACAGTGGTACGAGAGAATACTCTGACTTTTCGAATCTGCATTGTCTGGTATCCCACAACTCTTCCATGTAACTGAGCAGCGCCTGACTTTGACTATTAGCACCTGGCTAGTTCCAGACCGGTCCTTAGGCACCTGCTGAGCTGTCCATGGTTCTGATCACCTCTGGTTATTAATCTGCATATTATGCACCCTCCTCCTGACCATTTGATTCTTTGCTCCACCAGCCCTGGGGGTAAATGGGAAACGCTACCATCCTCTTCCATGACTATCTATGGCTACAGGAAACTCAGGATGACTTTCTCAGGTGCTTTCTCAGTCCTGGCTTTTCTTGCTGCTCTTGGACTCTACATCTGCCACCTTAATGTTTATGTGGTAAATTGGGGAATTCTAGGAGCTTTGTGGCTTGTTCATGCCCTAGCAAGGAGCACACACACAAGTGCCTGCTGCTTTGGATTATCCAAAGAGCTTCTGTATCTTTCTAGACCCTGAACTTAACCCCAAATTATTTAAAGCACAAGGGACAAGACCCCTCCAAACATCCAAACTTTCCTAATTCACAGCCTGCTCTTGGCTTCCTGTATTCAATGGGGAGGAGAATCTTGATTTGGTTCTATTAAGTTTATCACCTTGTGAAACTTTTTGGACTTATGATTGAACCAAAGAATTTAAACTAAAAAAGAAATCTGTTTATTTTCTAGTTCTCCTGTGACACCTTTCCCTAGAATAGGAATGACTAATGTCTGACTTTCCACTTTAAGGAAAGGCTTTCAAAACTAAGCAAAGGAATTTTAAAAAGCACAAAGGCACACAAGCACACAGGGAATACCATCTGATATTATACAAAAAGATGAACACATGAAACTCAAATGCAGGGAATCACTGATTTTAGAATTAGACTTCCCAGATTTTGACCTTGTTTGAATAACTTTTGCTTTTTTTTTTTTTTTTTTTTTTGGCACTAGGGCTTAAACCCAGGGGTGCTTAGTGCTGAGCCGTATCCACAGCACTTTTTCTTTTTTATTTTGAGACAGGGTCTCATTAAGTTACCCACACTGGCCTTTAACTTGCGATCCTCCTTCCTCAGCCTCCCAAGTCCCTGGAATTACAGGTGTGCACACCATGCCCAGCCTGTTGTATTACTTATGAGCTATGAAACATTAGGATAATTATTTAAACTCTTTGGCCTCCAAATGCAAACATAATAATGAGTATATGATAATAATGTATCTCTCAAGGGCTTTTTAAGATTGAATAAGGACATACAAAGCACATAAAACAATGCCTGGCATTTGTTAAAGGATCAAGACACATTATTATCTATTATCGTTAATCTGTTATTACTAACAGGCAGATCTGGTATTTCCTTTGTATACACTGGCTTGGTCATACTAATGGTTTACTGATGTCTTAAATTCTGATAAGTTGGTGCTTATCTGGTGTCAAAGAGTCAAGCAGCTCCAAGCAGCTGGGTCCTAACAGTTATTAGACTGTCTTTCTCACTCCAGCAGATTTAGGTGGTAAGGAGACAAGGAGCGCAAATGGATTTAGAGAGATTTACAGTTCTGAGCAGCATGAGTTTTGTGTTTGTCACAGTTCCTCCAGTCTCTCAAGTCCTGGGGCTGGGGGGTGTGTGACTACAGCTGGATACAGGAGGATAACATGTGCACAGTTTGGGTCTGAATCAGAGCCGAGGAACACTGACCTGAAGATACCACCAGCCTTAAAAAAGACTGCTGGCAGCTGGCCTACCCTCCCCTCTAGAGAGACATTATCTTTATTATCTTGGAATGTAAGCAAATATTCTCCGTGGTAGGGACAGAGATGTCTCTATTTCCACAAGTCCTGACTTTTTCTGAGAGAGAAAGCTTTCTTAAACATTCCTGTCATTTGGCTATAAGAGAGGAAATTGATTGAAAAATTGACAGAATTTGCTTAGTAATCAAAACAGTTAATTTTGAGTCTTTGTCTTCAAAGAATAGAAAAATAATTAATTTTATTGTATTGGGCTGCTCCAGCTCAAAAAAAAAAATGGAATATTTGTTTAAGGATCTTCTGGAACAACTAGACCCTACTCAATATTTAAACCACATTAAATTGTTTTTGCTAACCTGGTAGGTGACATATGGTGCCCTTAATTGTTGTACTTTACTCTTATTTGATTATTTGAGTTTAAGCTGTATTCATACATTTCTTTAGACTAATCTTCTCTTGTGAAATTCAGCCTCACATAGGGTTTGTAGTAGTCTGGCTATTTTTCAGGAGAGTGGATAAAATATTCGTCAAAATGCTAACCCTTTGTAGGTCATTACGTGTTGCTTTATTTTCTTCAGACTACTTGTCCTATAAATTTATCTGTATCATTCATTAAATATCTTTAAACAAAGATATTTAAAGTCTTTATAGCCCCAACTTATTTTCCTTTGTGGTTTAACTCGCTGGTTTATAAGCTTGTTACATTCTTTCTCATTTACAAGTCATATTAATTGTACTTTCTTAGATACATTCATCAGTCTTATTTATCTAGTTCTGCTAATATGTCCTTGTAGTTTAAATATGTTTTACTCATTACTCTTTTTTAATTTTATTTTGTATTTGTTCTTTTTAGAGACACATGACAATAGAGTGTATTTCAACATATTAAACATACAATTGTGTTCCTATACACCAATGATGAATCAACTGAAAGAGAAATTAGGAAAACTACCCCATTCACAATAGCCTTAAAAAATACTTGTGAGTCAATCTAACAAAAGAGGTGAAAGACCTCTATAATGACAACTACAGAATACTAAAGAATTGTAAGAGCCCTAATAAGGAGATAGCTAAGATGGTGGCTAGCTGAGAGCCATAAGAGGTGTTTAAGTATTTTCACCTGATATTCATGCATTTATCTAAGAATCTTTCTATGCCTGTGAACACTGTGTGATGCACCTGTAAGTTTGAGCTGTTGGCACGTTTATACTTGTTAAGGCAAAAAGTATTTAACCGGGTGAGGTTGACTAGAGGGGGTGGTTGGAGTTGGAGAGGTTGTTGGAGTTGGAGAGAGAAGTCAGCAGAAGAAAGCAAGAATAAAGAACCTACTTATTCCCAGTCTGCCTCCGAATTCTTTCCCGCAGTATCATTGCTGCAGGCGGCAACAAAGAATGAAATTGAAGAAGGCTGTAGAAGATGGAAAGATCTCCCATGTTCTTGGATAGGCAGAATTAATATCATCAAAATGGCCATACTACCAAAAGTGCCATACAGATTTAATGCAACTCCTCTTAAAATTCCAATGATGTTCTTCATAGAAATAGAAAAAGCAGTCATGAAATTCAGTTGGAAAAATAAGAGACCCAGAATAGCCAAAGCAATCCTTAGCAAGAAAAGTGAAGCAGGGGGCATCACAATACGAAACCTTAAATTATACTACAGAGCTATAGTAACAAAAACAGCATGGTATTGGCACCAAAACAGACATGAAGATCAATGGAACAGAATAGAAGAGTCATTACTCTTTGATCCATAAGACAGCTATGTTTTATGTATTGTGAAACAAATGCAAGCTTATTTTACATCTGAAATAATTATTTCATTTCCAAATCCAATGTTTTGCTCAATAATATGTGAATATTTTCTTTATTGAAGTTTTTATTTTCATCTAGACTAGATCTTTTCCTAGAGTAAATATTTGGTCCCTGTTCTTTTTTACTCTTTGTACAATTTCCACATTGTCTAATTATTGTTTGGTTAAATATTTTTTTTTGAAGATGTCTTTATTGTCAAACTTTATTCTTCAAGTTGAATGTTAGTGTCATTCTACAGTTTTTCCACTAGCACTGCATTTCTCCCCCAACGTCCAAAAGGGATTTGAAATTAATTTTTAACAAATTGTTTGTTTGAAAAAAAAAAGACAAGTTTTCAACATTCTTCCTTTAGATCAAAGGAATTGCCTTTCCTTAAAATTCAACAACCCTGATGCCTCCATCTCTTTCATTATTGTTGTTTGAACTTCCTGTTGTGATGTGCTCCATCTCCAGAGCAATCTTTAAGCCTCATCGTCTTCTTATCATGTTCATCTCCTTATAGGTTCCCTCTGAATTCTTAGGAATTCGGGGTAGTTCTCTAATTCAATTTTTAATTTTCTGAAATATCCAACTTGCTGCTTAATGATCTTTTTAAATTTGTAATTACAGCTGGCACTGTGGTCATGTCCTCGGGTGAAAACAGGTGTGATAATGCCTTATGTCCCAAATGCTGGCCTTCCTGGAGCAGCATCTGTTCATCCATTTCCTTGGATGTGCCTCACTTAGGAAACCTAAGGACCTGTTGGGGATTCCGCTTTCACCTTTGGTTTTCTACATTCATGTGCTGAAAATAGAGTATTAGAACATTTATGCACAAATAGGAACACTGGCATATATAACACTATGTTCCAAATTTAAAACATAAAATAATGGAGAGGTGTAGTGATGAAGAGAACAACAGATCAAAATTCAGTGCTGAGTTACAAGTGTGTAGCCTATGAAGAGTCCTAGAAGCCACCAAACCCCATCTTCTGTCATCACAGCAGAGAAAATGTAATTTCTTAGAATGCAGGATTTACTACTCCACATCCCAGGTCCTTTCTATTCCCAGTCATGGCTAAATTCCAGTAGCAGCCTGGAAATTGAGAAAGTATTGCATGGTAGGATTAATAGAAGCAGACTATCTTCCTCCAACACATCACACAAAGTACACCTGTTTCTTTACAAATATCACCAAGACACAAATGTTAATCACAAAAAGTTACAAAAGGAGAAACTCATAGTATTGTCCAACAGTTTGTCTTCAGTTTATGAGCTTCTGTCATGACCTGTTCATCTTGGAACATTTATCCTTCGTATAAAATTCACACACAGAAATATGCATCCTGTAATCCATGTCCTATAGATGATTTGGAGATTGGAATAAAATGAATTATTGTCCCCTATAGAAGTAGATGACTACAATTAAAGGGATATACCACTTTTCTGAGACTGAGTTTTGCATAATTAAGGAGGTTTTGAATTTCACATAAGCATTTCTCTTTAAAAATTTCTTTCAAGATCACTTTTATTGGTACATTATAATTGTACATAATAATGGGCTTTGTTGTTACATATTTGTACATTACATAAGCATTTCTGCTAGTTGTGACCTTGACTCTAAACACCAGTTCTCTTAAGAGATCTTAATAATTTGTGACCATAAAAGTATTAAGGATCCATCCAGGTATAACGAATGGCACTCAGTGCTTAATTCTCTCTTTCAACTCCAGTACAGATGTCATCTAATAGCCTTGGTTTCAGGCTGAAGCTAAGGGAGATTTGAATGAGATCACTAACAGGTATTAGTGCTAGAGACCTTAAATGAAATCTAGGCTCACAACTCCATCCTAACTTCCTTTGATAAAATCCTGCCCAATAACTGCAAATCAGCTGTTCTCCAAAAGAAATCCCCCCTTCATCTGTAAGCTGCTGAAGCTGGATTGTACTCCAGGGATATGGAGTATTAGAATAAGAACTCTTCAAGCTGTAGTTTCCACAGATGTCAAAAAGCTTTTCTTGAAGTCCTTACCATGGGGACTTAGAATTTTCCTTTCTGAATACAGATGGGGTGGGGAGAATTTATAGTTTTTTTTTTTTTAATCAGAAGTAATCTCTTGGAAATTTCCACACATTCTGGCTACCTAAGATTATGCAAATTAGAATATTTTGGGAAGATAAACAACAGAAGTGTGCTTTCTGTCGCAGCATCCTTTCTTGGGTTGATGTTTTTAACCCTAATTCTTCATCATTTCCCTGTGTCTTATAGCAATGCCGACAAAGGTTACAAGGGAAACAACCAAATCAAGACTCTTATATTTCCAGAGTTTTGATGCCTTATAGATAATTCTATTAGCCAATTCTCACTTGTTAATTATTAGGAAAACAACTTTCTAATAGATTTTTTTCTACTAGACGAGCCAAACTTGTAATATAAAGACATTGCTGCTGCCAGATGTGGTGGTGCATGCCAGTAATTCCAGCAACTAGAGAGGCTGAGGTGTTGCCGCCTGAAGCGATGGCCACTTGGAGCAACGAAGCCGCGGGAAGAAGTTCAGAGGCGAACTGGAAACAAACAGCTTTTTATTCTGATAACTTTTCTCTCTGGCTCTAACAACGACTAACACGTGCCACACACACCACCAAAATGGCTCTGACCCGATCAGCAATCTCGGCTGAAGTCACTCGAGATCCCGGGCCAAGTCCCGTGAGACTACGGAAGGCGACAATGTCCAAATCTCCATGACTTATAGTCAACCGCAATTTTAGCCATCTCCCCAAACAGGGCTCCTGCATTTTGCCCCTTTTGTTTTAAAAGAGGGGATGTTCTAGGACGTCTATGTGCAACCAACATTTTTACCCGTCATCGGATAATCAAGGCTGTGCCCTTGACTCCTGTCTTAGGTTGATATGTCGGCCACATGAGACTGTCCCGTGTGACTGTGCCTGTCTTAGGTTGTCCCCCTCTGGGGATCTTACCCATCATTGGCTAACCAGCCATCTAATGGAGCCCTTTAGGATCGACTGTGTATGATGACTAACAGCCGTCTAATTGTGAGGCGATGTTGCGGCTTTAAGGCGACAAGCCTTTTGGTGATGAGCCAAATTGCATAGCATATCAAATTGTTTAAACAAATCAGCTGTCCTAAGTTTCATCAAGTAACACACTGAATTTTCTAGACAAATACCCGCAAGGCATTGTCCCGTAAAGTCTCAAACAATGAAAGATCAAAATGTCTATTTGTTATAACACGTTGATGTAGGAGGCCCCATGTATGTAGAGCAGAGGCCACACTGTTGGTGAAGTTGTTTGATGTTTGAGCAGCATTTATTAGCATTTTCGTATGTTAATTGAACAACTAATGGCATAGCTTGATCAACATCTGCAAACACACTGCCTGCAGTTCTCAAAAGTCGATCAGCAAAATCAGCATATGGCTCATTAGGTCCTTGAATCACCTTTGACAAGCTACCTTGTAGATCCCCAGGTCCTTGTACAGTTTTTCATGCTTCTAACGCAGCTGCACTTATCTGAGCATATACATCTGGGTCATAATCTTTTTGAGCCTGTAAGTCTGTGAATTGCCCTTCTCCTGTGAGCATGTCTATATTATAGTTTCCAAACCCTGCAGCCGCGTTTCTTTTAGCCGTTTCTATACAAAGTTCTTGGAATTGCGATCGCCAAACCAAGAATTGCCCCCCGCTTAATGCTGCTTTACATAGACTTTTCCAGTCTGAGGGGGTTAAGCTAAAGGTGTTAAGGGACTCCAGCATACTCAACATGAAAGGAGCTTGGGGCCCATAAGTCATTACTGCCTCTTTGAGATTTTTTTATTGTTTTTGAAATCTACTGACTGATGGACCCTCTGTCTATTTTTCCTTTTAAATGTTGGCGGTTCTCAATGTATCTGTGAGTTACCCTCGAGAGCACATAAGCGATCAGAAAGACTTTTTATTTCTGTTTCTAGGGTATGTAAATGTCTAGTAATACCCTTTATATTTTCTGTAATGGATTCCACCCATGGGGGGAGTAGAGGACACAAGTGGTTCCTCTACTTGACGGTCCTTTTTCTTGGTCTTTTTTAGTTTCTTTTTTCTCATTTTTTCAGGATCACTTTTACTAGATTTCTCACTACTGTTAATTTCACTGACAGCAATATCTTGAGGCCCAGGTTCCATTAAGAGCAAGTATCCTTTAGCTATCTCCAATAACTCTCGAATAGCTCTAATAGCTTGGATTTTTGTCATTTTGGGGACTCTTCTAATACTCTCTTTACTGGTCTTAGTTGGCCCAGTGGAAGCTACGCTTTTTTAATCACTTTCACTTTTTTCTATATCCTCCTCACTGAGAACAGAGTCAGGTATATCAAGGAGTCTTTGCATAGCCTCTATCACTTGGGATTCAGTTATATTTGAACCCATCTTTAGAGACCTTTTAGTTTTTACCTGTCTGTTCCAAAGTCCCCGTGCGGGCCACTGCCTGTTGCCGCCTGAAGTGATGGCCGCTTGGAGCAATGAAGCCGCGGGAAGAAGCTCAGAGGCAAACTGGAAACAAACAGCTTTTTATTCTGATAACTTTTCTCTCTGGCTCTAACAACGACTAACATGTGCCACACACACCACCAAAATGGCTCTGACCCATCAGCAATCTCGGCTGAAGTCACTCGAGATCCCGGGCCAAGTCCCGTGAGACTACGGAAGGCAACAATGCCCAAATCTCCATGACTCATAGTCAACCGCAATTTAAGCCATCTCCCCAAACAGGGCTCCTACACTGCGGCAGGAGGATTGAAAGTTCAAGGCCAGCTTCAGCAACCTAGCAAGGCCCCCAGCAACATAGTGAGAACTTGCATGTATAAAAACTCAAATGGTATGAAAATATTTTGTGTAAAACCAATGATTTGGAAAACTGTGCTCTTTATATGTAATATGAAAGGAATTGTACTCTAAAAGCATGTATAACAAATTAAATTAATTAAATAAAAAAAATTTTAAATTTCTCATTATATGGTTATCAATTTTAACCTTTTGTGAAACATGGATTTATATACAACCCTGTGCGCTAAGCCCAAGAATTCATTAAGGTGGTCAAAATCATAACATGAATACGCTAAGAAAAGACAAGCCAATAAAGTAAACTATTACAAAAGAGATAATTCGTACATGCATTAAAATTCTTCAAAACAGAGAGTGGGAACTCAGAGCGCTGCCTTCATGATTACAAAATAATTGGGAAATGGAGTTGGAATAGCATGGAATGGAATAAAAACAGTAGGCTGAATTCTCTGGTATTATGGTTAATAAAATTATTCTAAGGGAAATTACACAGCAAGTAGAGACATTTGAATCTAGTTCTATTTCCCTGAAAGTCCCTGAATATATCTACATCATATGATAGCAGTTTATAAGAGAAAGGATTTCTTTCACTTGGAAACCTTAGAAAAACAGAATAAATATATCTTTCTTTTAAAAAATGCTACCTTTGAAAATTGCAAAAAAAATAAATAGATAGATAGATAGATAGATAGATAGAAAAATACTAAAAGGGCTGGGGAGGTGACTCAGTGGTTAAGTATCCAAATAAAATAAAATAAAAAAGACAATGCTGGAGTTGCCAAAGTCAGGGACTAGGCCACCTTACCATCACAGAGTCAGTATCCGATTCCCTGTTTCTGGTTACATAGTAGAGATAAAATGGAGAGACAAAAATGTATAGCAATATGAAGAATTGTCCGGGAAGGCCTACCCAGCCAACTGGTCAACCAAACCTTAAACATGGATGTGTTAAAGCATTTCTATTATGATAAATTTCTGTCTCTGTGAAATTAGCAAATCTTTGATCTGGTATGTTACCTTTGACTTGGATAAATCCACAACTGAAATTAATCCAAAAGTTCCAGAGATAAAGGAATAAGTTAAATGTGAGAACTAACTTGGTTTAAAAAAGTGAATGAGGAGATAAATACGTGTAACCTGATTTAAGTATCACACAGTGTATACATGCATTGAGACATTATGTAATACACCATAAATAAATGCAATTTTATGTTTTTATGTAGCCATTAAAATAAATTAAAACAATAAAATCAAAAAAGGAAGGAAGAGAGGGAAGAAAGAATAAAAAGGAAGGAAGGAAAGAAAGAACAAAAAGGAAAGGAAAAGAAGAATAAAAGAAATTTTAAAAAGATCAGCAAGTTACTATAGGTGCCAGGAGTAATCCCTGACCAGTAATCCTTGACCCACTTAAAATGAGATTCTATTTGGTCTTGCTTGTCTCCTGGCAGCCTTGATTAGTACTAGCATCTCTGCTCTGAGAGATGCTGCATTCTAGATAGTAATGAGATATTCAATGTCAAGTGTCACACTGCCGCAACTAACTACAAAAATACATGTGTGTTCATATATGAATACACAACCAGTGAAACTCTACATCATGTACAACCACAAGAATGGGATCCTAATTAGAATAAGTTATTTCCATGCATATATAATATGTCAAAATACACTCTACCATCATGTACATCTAAAAAGAACAAATAAAAAATGCTCAAAAATACTTGTGGATTGCTTGGTCTATTTTTTATTCAGTCTCAATTGTACATTGAGGTTTCAGATACTTCTTATACATTTACCTGGCTTTCTACCAGTCCTGGGTTTGTATTAGAAGTGTATAGCAACTGTACTTCTGAAATAAATTCTGCAATTATTAGCATCAGATGAAACTCTTCTTCCATCTGCTTAGGGCATTTTTTATTTCCTTATTTCTCAAACTGTAGATCAATGGATTTAACATGGGGATTATGACAGTGTATAAGACTGAAGCCAGTTTGTTTTGGTTCAGGGAATCTCCCGAATTGGGATACATATAAACAAAGATACCTGAACCAAAGAAAAGGATCACTACTGTCAGGTGAGAAGCACAGGTGTTGAAGGCCTTAGACCTGCCTTCAACTGAAATGATCTTCAGAATAGTGGCAACAATATAACCATAGGACACCACAATGACCAAGACAGATGTGAGCCCAAAGATCACTGTGAGCACAGAGGTCATGACTTGAAAGAAAAAGGTGTCAGAGCAGGATAGGACCAATAATTGAGGCAGGTCACAAAAGAAGTGGTTGATGACATTTGGCCCACAGAAATGGAGCTGAAGCAAAGCACACAGTTGGATAAAAGAGCCAAAGAACCCAGTAATGCAAGATCCTGCCACCATCTGCACACAGAGGGTGGGGGACATGATGGCTGTGTACAGCAGGGGATTGCAGATGGCGGCATACCGATCATAAGCCATGGCTGCCAGAAGACAGCACTCAGTCAGACCCAGGCTGGAGAAGAAGAAGTACTGCATGGTGCACCCCAGAAAGGAGATGGATCTATGCTTCTGGAAGAAGCCTGAGAGCATCTTGGGGGCTATAGTGGAAACGTAGCAGATATCCAGAAAGGACAGGTTGCTAAGGAAAAAATACATGGGTGTATGTAGGTGGGCGTCCATCCTGATGAGTGTGATGAGGCTCACATTCCAGGACACTGTCATCAGGTAGATCCCTAGGAATATTGAAAAGAGGGCAATGGTGAGCTTTGGAAACTCAGAGAATCCCAAGAGAATGAACTTCGTAATTGTTGTATTGTTCCTTCTTTCTGTCATGGTGTCGGTGGTCCTAAGATCTGCAGGGAAAGAAGAGAACAAGTCCCAAAGTCAGCAGGCAAATGGATGAAGTTGGAGAATATAATGCTAAGTGAAGTTAGCTAATCCCAAAAATCCAAATGCTGAATATTTTCTCTGATATAAGGAGGTTGGTTCACAGTGGGGTTGGGACAGGGAGCATAGGAGGATTAGAGGAACACTAAAAAGGTCAATGAGGAGGGAGGGGAAGAGAGGGGGCAAGGGGGTTAAGAATAAAAGGAAAGAAAAAAAAGATGGTGTAACGGGATGGATATCATTACCCTAAGTGCTTGTATGATGACACGAATGGTGTGAATATACTTTGTATACAACCAGATATATGTAAAAATGTGCTCTGTATGTGTAATATGAATTGTAAGGCATTCTGCTGTCATATAACAACTTCAAATAAAAAAGAAAGTAAATTTAACAATGGAAATGACTATTTTAAAAATGCATGTATTTAGTGCTCCTTGGATATAACTTCATTTGTACAACTTGGGTATCATTATGATTAGTAAAATGATAATTATTATAATAGATTCTAAAAATAAATCCTGAAGTCAGTTGTTATCCCAATTTCTGTTGAGATCCACCACCTTATCTTCACACAGAGCTCATAACAAAGAGTAATACTGAGTGTCTTAAGGAACTTACCCTGGTTAACTTTGCCTCTAAGTAACTACAATGGTTGTTATCAATTTTCCCACATGTGAAAGGGGATAATTACACTTTTTGTTATTAACTATGAGGATCTTTATGAGGACAAAGGAAAGTATAACAACATTTGGAAGGTCCCTCAAAGAAGATGTTTTAGAAATTGCAAAGTGTTATTAATGGCATTATAATCCCTGCTTATAGTTCAGAGATTAAGAGTTTAGTTGTCACACAGCTGTAGCTGGAGCGCTGCTCTTTTAACTGAACTATGACTCAGGAAAAATCATCTAATGTCTTTGTGCCTAAGTCATTTATCTGAAAAATAGGAAGAGTAAATTGGTCTTCTAAAATTTATTTCAGATTAAATTATCAGATACGTACAGTACCTACCATGTATATCACATGAAGTGGTATTGTTACAGGATATCTTTATAATATAGTTTTGAAGCACACTTGGTTTGTGGGGAAATTTTTAAATTTAAAAGTTTAAAGGATCATATATAGAACACCCTGTGATTATAAGTGATTAAATTAAAAACCAACAAGTCAACAATTAGAAAAATCATATTTGGAAACAACGTATTTCTAAATTATTCAGAAGCCAAAGAATAACTTGTAATGGAAATTACAGAATATTTGTAACTTAAATATAATGAAGAATACCATTTGTCAAATCTTGTGGATTTAACTAAAGATGTATTCAGAAAAAAATCATATTAAATATCTATAAAAAAAGAATAAAACAGATGGGTGTGGTGGTGCACGCCTGTAATACTAGCAGCTCAGGAGGCTGAGGCAGGAGGATAGTGAGTTCAAAGCCAGCGTCAGCAAAAGGAAGGCACTAAGCAACTCAGTGAGACCCCGTCTCTAAATAAAATACAAAATAGGGATAGGGATGTGGCTCAGTGGTTAAGTGCCCCTGAGTTCAATCCCGGTACAAAAAAAAAAAAAAAAAAGAATAAACAAATGATAGATGTGAGCATCATCCTTAGTTAGGAAAGAACACAAATAAACAAAACAAATAGAAGGAAAATACAAGAACATCAATAAGTGATTCTTTTATGTGTGAAACTGAAGGAAAGAAGATAAATTTTTAAAGAATGGGAAAGGGGACATAATTCTAGATGATGGAGACACTAAAATAAAAAGATATCCTAAACAATTTTAATAAATTTTAAATTAACAACTTAAATTGTTAATTTAAATTAAAATTATTAATTTTAATAAATTTTAAAATTTAAACAAAAAGTAAAGAGACTGATGTTGTAACTCAGTGGTAGAGCACCTGCCTGGCACATGTAGGGCACTGGGTTCTAGCCTCAGCACAGCATAAAAACTAAATAAGTAAAATAAAGGGGAACTAGATAGTAAACATCAATAGAAAAATTAAACTTGCCCAAACAGATTCAAATGGGAAGAAGACCCTACATTCTCTATTGAAAATATATCCTTAATGGTAGAAATATTCAAATCCTTATTCTAAAAGGGCCAAACAAGGAAATAAAGTTCACCAACACATGTTTTATTAATCTTTGCCTTAAAGTTTCTATACAGGATAACGAATGGATGAAAACAATCAAATTTTAAAATCTACTCCCCAAGAAGAGTAGAAGTTCAGTGGATTAGACAAAGGGGAATGGAGGGAAGGAAGAGAGGATAGGAAAAGGAAAAACAGTGGAATGAATCTGACTTAACTTTCCTGTGTTCAAATAGGAATACTCCACAGTGCTTCTTACCATCATGTACATTCACAAGGCTTGGATCCTCATTAGAATAAGATATACTCCATGTTTGCATATGTATGTCTAAATTGACTCTACTGCATGTATAATTAAAAAGAACAAATAAAATTAAAAAAAAAAAAAAAAATTTAAATCAATTCAGTGAATCTAACCGAACGTTCACACGGGCACACGTGGATGGGGCACAGTGAATCCCAGCATCAGGTATGTCCCCAGGACACTGATTTTTTTATAGATGTATTTATTTATTTAGTACACAATGCCTTCATTTTTATGTGGTGCTGAGGATTGAACCTGGGCTGCGCACATGGTAGGTGAGCGCTCTACCGCTGAACCCCAGCCCCAACCCCATTTTTTTTTTTTTAAGTAAACTGTAGATTCATTGAAAAGGGATCAGTGGAGTGGAGGAAGGGGAGTGCTGGGGACTGAATTGGATCAGGTTGTGTTCCATGCTTGGGGCTGTAGCTCAGTGGTAGAGTGCTTGCCTAGCATGTGTGAGGCACTGGGTTCAATCCTTAGCACTGCCTAAAAAAGCTAAACAAATAAAGGCATGCTGTCCATCTATAACTAAAAAAAAATTTTTTTTAAAAAAACCTCTAAGAAAATATCACAGAATTAATTTATTTTCCTCTGGCTACTCTATTTCAGACTAAGCAAATCTTTAAATGACCTCTAATATATAAAAATGAGGAATTAAATTAATTACTGAGAAAGAGAGCACATTTGGTGTCACCACTTACCAGCGCTGTGATTCTTGCATCTCTATGCACCTGTATTGCTCCATCTGTCAAAGAAGGATCATCACCTTAAGGGCTTTTGTGGGGACTTATTTAAGTATGCCATATAAGGCATGTAACTAAGAAGTACTTAGCCAGGTGCGGTGGCGCATGCCTATAATCCCAGCACTTTGGGAGGCTAAGGCAGGAGGATCACGAGTTCAAAGCCAGCCTCAGCAATGGCGAGGCACTTAGCAACTCAGTGAGACCCTGTCTCTAAGTAAAATACAAAAAATGGCTGGGGATGTGGCCCAGTGGTCGAGTGCCCCTTAGTTCAATCCCCGGTATCAAAAAAAAAAATAAATAAATAAATAAATAAATAAATAAAATAAAAGTAAGAAGTACATGAGGTTTATTGTGTGTTGATAATGAATAATAATGACATATCCTAGAACAGGTTTCCAGTTTTAAAATCCCTTACAGGGAAAAAAATGGGACAATTTGATGGTGAACACATTGGTTTCCACAATCCAGCTGGTAAGGTGTCGGAGACACTCCACACCCTCCACCCGCACTTCCCACACTGGCTAAGATTTGAAATTCCATGATGGAATTTTTTTCAGCTCAACTATCTCAGTTTCTGTTGAAATTAGTATTATCCCATTGAGACAGGGAAGAGGGATTGTGGATTTTCTGGAAAAAAAAACAAAAAATTAAAAGTAAGTATTGAGCCTGGATGTCTGGGGTCTTTGGGTTGAGGGCATACGTGGGCAGGGTCACATGGAAAGGAGGAAAACAGAAAAGGTTTCAGGAGTGATCTTGCCCATCACATTCTGACTTTACCCACCCAGATAATCTGGCAGTGTTGGCTCTCACAGCTGTGCCTTGGAGCGATCTGGAAGGTACTGTCTTTTCCTGGGCAGAGTGGTAGGCCCCAGATGTGCTTAGAGTTCTCTCAGAAAAAAAGAAGAAGCCACAAACATCATAATCTGAGCCTGCAGCCTATACTTTGGGTCCTGGCTCTTACTGGCCATTGCTGCCAGAGATGTGTTTCCAACTAAAGATCGTCTTAAATATTTCCTTGGGTTTCAGTGTGGAGAGGGAAAAGGCAATTAGTAGAGGTTCCATTTTCAGTTAATTATTCTCAAGAGTGATGGCAGCAGAAAACAAACGGATAAATGTTGCCAGAGGATTCCATTTCTCCTCACTATCATGAGCCCCTGTTGACCCAATGGAATCAAGTCCCAATTTTCCTTTGTCAACTTTATGATCATAGCCTCTGGTAGCGATTCTCAAGTCAGGGTGACCATATCATTTATTATCCAAACTAGATAACTTGAGGCATGAAAAGGGAAGTTGTTAATAACTGTGCTAAGACGATAAACATAAAGAAGCCTAAAGCAGGACTGTCTGAGACAATGCAGGTAACATGGTTCCCCAAGATTTTAAGGTTTTCTAAAAACTGCCATTTATTTTGGCTTTGGTCTGGAGAGACTTGTTTGCAGTTGAGTTCTGACTGCATCACTTACAAGCTATGTGACTTTGATTGCTTTACTCCATCTCACTCTACCTGTTTCTTTTTTAGATCCTCACATAGATAAGACCACTCTTTTATAAAATATATTTTTTAGTTGTAAATGGACACAATACCTTTATTTTATTTGTTTTTTATTTTTATGTGGTACCAGGGATAGAACCCAGTGCCTCATGCATGCTAGGCACGCGCTCTACAACTGAACCACAACCCCAGCCCTCTACCTGTGTCTTAATCAGTAAGATGCAGGGGATAAAGAACAACTACCTCCTATGGTTGTGGTGATTTTAATAAGATAATACTTGTACATTATATCATTGCCTATAAGCACTAAATATATGTTAACAATTTTATTATTGCTAATAAGTCATTGTTTTAATTTCTACATTTTTTCTGTCCATAATATTTACAAAAGGTATGGTTATTTCATAGGTATAATTATTCTATCTTCACATTTTTATTGACATGTGACAATTATACATACTAATGGAATACACTGTGGTATTTCAACACATGCACACAACACACCCTAATCAAAACAGAGTAATCAGCATTTCCCTCTTTGTCATTTCTTTATGTTTGGAGCATCTGAGCTCCTCTCCTCTAGATCTTCATAGAATGTATAATAGGTTATTGTGAACTATAGTTATCTCCTTGTGCTGTGGAACTCCAGAACTTAATTTTTCCAATTGTGTTTTGATAGTCATTGTCCAAACTCTGTATCCTCCCTCTTTCCAGGCTGGATCTGGATCTGACTCATTTTACCATACTCTATGTTTATCTATTGTTCTGTAAATGACAATATTTAATTTTTATTAACATATTAACTTTATATGTTAATGGAATTCAGTGTGATATTTCCACATGCGCATCCAGAATGCATTGATCATATCCTACAACCTTTTTTCCACCTTCATCCCTAACTCCTCCCTGGGACTCTTCTCAGTCCCTAGTAATGACTATTATATTTCAGGCTGACTCTTTTTTTAATAGTTACATATTGAAAGAGAACATATGGTGTTTATGTTATTGTGTCTACTTTACTTCACTCTGCAAGATGTCTTCCAGTTCTGTCCATTTTGCTGCAAAAGACAGAATTTCATTTTTATTTATGGCTGAATAATATGTTCCATTGTGTATATACAGCATATATTCTTTATCCATTTACCTGTTGATGAGCATTTAGGCTTATTCTATGTCTCAGCTATTGTGAGTAGTGCTTATATTTGATGTACGATGTTATGGTTTAGATAGGAAGAGCCCCCCAAAGACTCACGTATTTAAGGCTGGGTCCCCAATGCAGCAATGACTAGTAGTGGAGCTTTGGGGAAGTGATTGGATCATGAGGATTCAGTGGGTTAATCGATTGATAACTGAATAGACTACTGGGAGGCAGTGGAAACTACAGACGGTGAGACCTGGTTGAAAGAAGAAGGTCACGGGGACATGTTGTAGAAGGGTATTTACTGTCCTTCGTCCCTTGTCTTTTTCTCTGCTTCCCAGATGCCCTGAGCTGAGTAGCTTTCCTCCACCATGCCCTTCCACCACGATGTTTCTGCCTTGGAGCCTGTTGACCATACCCTGAATCCTCTGAAACTGTGAGCCAAAATAAATCTTTCTTCCTCTCAGTTGTTTTTCTCAGTTATTTGTTACAGCAACAAAAAGGTGACTAATACATATGATTTGCAAACACTTTCTTCCAGTCTGTGGGTTATTGCTTCACTCTTGTTTCCTTTGCTATGCAGAACATTTTAAATTTGGTGTAACCCCGTTTGTCAATTTTGCTTTGCTTCCTTTGCTTTTGGAATCCCAGCCACAATCCCAGCCACTGGGTTTTCCTCTAGTAGTTTCAGAGTTCAGGGTCTTATATTATAGTCTTTTATCCATTTTATTTTTGTACAGGTTGAAAAATGGAATTGATATTCATTTGAAATACTAATAATTTGGTACTCAGTTGTCAATGTTCCATGGTATATATTTTTGTCCTTGGCATAAGTGGAAATCTAATAGGGGGGAAGAAGAGTCTAATTACTACCTCTTAACCTTCTTGGAGCAACTGAAATCTTTGTTGGAAAGAGTTATTAGTGTGTGTTTTTTAGCATTGTTTCGTGCTTGTAAGTACTGGTTGCAAGCACAGAGTTGGGAAAATAAGCCAGTGGAATAAGGTGCCTCCAGGAAGTTGGCTCTTTGGATCTTGACCTTTCTCTCCTACCATACTAGCAGGCTTATCTCTTTCCCAAGGAATACATATTTTGTCTGGGTTTATTTATTTTTATGTTTATCTTTTATTGGTCAAGTATAAGTAATAAAGTTTGTTATTAAAAAAAAAGAAAGAAAGAAAAATAGAATTGATTTTCAATCTACATGTGGATAATCAGTTTTTCCAGCACTATGTGAAGAGGCTCTTCTTTCTCCAATGTAAGTTTTTTGGTACCTTGTTGAGAATCATCTGGCTATAGAGGCATGAGTTTATTTCTGGGTCCTCTGTTCTGTTCCTTTGGTCTATGTGCATGTTTTATGACAATAGTATTCTGTTTTGTTACTATGGCTCTGCAATATGTCTTAAAACTAGATGTTATGATGCCTCCAGCTTTGCTTTTCTTACTCAAGATTGTCTTGGCTATTTGGAATCATTTGTGAGTCCATTTAAATTCTTGAATTCCTTTTTATAATTATGTAAAGAATGTTATTGGTATTTTGATAGCAATTGCATGAAATCCATAGATTCCTTTGGGTAATATGGCTATTTTGACAATATTAATTCTTCCAATCCATGAACCCTGGAGGTTTTTCAACCTTTTAGTAGCTTCTTCAATTTCTTCAGTGTTCAAGATTGCTTTGACCATTTGGGATATTCTGAATTTGAGGATTATTTTTCCCTATTTGTTTGAAGAATGATAAGGAATTTTGATAGGGATTCAATTGAATTTGTAGGTCACTTTGGGTAGGATGAACATTTTCACAATATTAATCCTTTCTGATTCATGAATAGGAGATATCATTCCATATATTTGTGTTACCTTCAATTTCTTTCATCAATGTTTTATAGTTTTAAATATACATATCTTTTATTTCCTTTGTTAAATTTACCCGTAGATAGGCCCCAGGTCCTATAAACTGAAGAGCTGCTGGCACAAGTCCTGGCATTCAAAGGCCAGAGAACCTAGACTTCTGAAGTCCAAGGGGAGTGGAAGAAGGATGTCTCACCTCCAGAACAGAGAGGTGGTGGGGAGAGAGAGACAGAGAGATAGAGAGAGGGAAAGAGAGAGAGAGAGGGAGGGGAGAGAGAGAGAGAGAGAGAGAGAGAGAGAGAGAGAGAGATTGCAAATATAAAAACAAAAGAGCTTAGAGTTTTTGGAAAACCTTGTCCTACAAAAGCTGGAACAACTAAGGCTTTCATAAAAATATTGTTTACAGACATGTTTCTATAATATGGTGGGTTGTGCATTCACAGAAAGCACTAAAAATGCTAGATGAAATATAAAACATATTTTTATGGCTTAGTCAGTGAGAAAGCAAATAAATCCCCAAATGCAGAGATGACAAGAAAGCACAGACCCAAAAGGGTAGAGGACTGAGCTTCAGTTTCCCAGGAGGGATTTAGTAAATGCTTTAGTCTAAGGCCTGAATTCTTTTTTTTTTTTTTTTTGCTACCGGGGATTGAACTCAGTGGCACTGGACCACTGGGCCACATCCCCAGCCCTTTTTTGTATTTTATTAGAGACAGGGTCTCACTGAGTTGCTAAGTGCCTTGCCATTGCTAAGGCTGGCTTTGAACTCACGATCCTCCTGCCTCAGCCTCCCAAAGTGCTGGGATTACAGGCGTGCGCCACCCGCCCGGGTAGGCCTGAATTCTAATGGGATAAATTTGAGGGATAGAAAAAAAAGAAGTATGTGACGTTGGAAGGACAACCCCCATGACATTGAAAAGGTACTCCTGAAAGGTGACAACCTCAGGGTACAACATGGGAAAGATGAGACAGTGATATGCATAATTCTCAACCTCTGTTTGGGAGACAGAGAAGAAGTTTATGATATAATATCTTTTACTATTATTATTATTATGTATTGAGGATTGAATCCAGAGTTGCTTTACCACTGAGCTATATCCCCAACCCTTTTTATTCTTTATTTTGAAACAGGATATAATCAAGTTTCTTAAGACTTTGCTGAATTGCTGAGGCTGGCCTCAAACTTGTGATTCTCCTTGCTTCAGCCTCCTGAGTCACTGGGATTACAGGTGTGCACAGTCACACCCAGTGTATCCCTAATTATTCTTAACCCCAAACATTTACTTATTTATATACCTAATCTACACGTTTGTACTATTGTAGTTCTGAAAAAAACCTAAGTCACAATTTCTTTTTAAAGGGAATCTGGATTAGTATTATCCCCAAGGTACCTGATAGAAATAATGAAAAGCATTCTTGGAGGAACATGTTTTTTGTGGTGCTGGGGATTGAACCCAGGTCCATGTGCATTGGGGGTAAGCACTCTACCCACTGAGATATATCCCCAGCCCTTGGAGGAACGTGTTTTAAACCCAAATCTCCAAGAGTCCTGAAGATAAAGTTTTTAGGAATCTTCTGATCAAAGTCACTCAACACACAAGTAAACAGGGCACCTTGAACAAGAATCAACTATAACATAAACTACAGAATTAGACTTGCAAAACTAGTTATTTTAATTATCAGGTTTTGATAACTTCAATAAGTATATTTATTATGTTTAAAGAAAGGATGTTATTGAAAATGGGGTGAAAGGACAGGAGACAATCAAAATTGACTATTTACAAAAAGAACAAACTGAAACCTACAGAAGAGAAACAAAACCTTATGACTGAAATTTGAAACTCAATGGAAGATCAAATAGCCAGACAATTAACATGACTTGTGATAGAATTAATTTACCTGAAGAGATGTCTATAAACATTAGGCAGAACACAGTAGAAAAATTTAAAAAGAATAGATTTTTCAGTGATGTCAAGGATAAAGAAGATCCAACAAATGTCTACTTGGGGTACCAGAGACACATAATAGAAATACAGAAGCGATTGTCAGCATACTAATGTTGTGGTTAGTAGACAGCACTTGAGACTGACCTAGAGAACATGATAGCTATAACTATTGATGTCAGCATGCAGTGCCTGATGCATGCATGTTCTTTTGGTTATTTTCCATTTGGTCCAAACATTTGGTGTTTTGCTTCCCTGAACTGGCTTCAATGTGGAAAAGAGAAAAGAACTCCCAAAAATCCTGCCTCAGTTTCCAAATCCCCATAGAACTGCCTAAACATCCTAACCTTTACGTGACTTCAAGTCATCACCCTTGTAGGATAAGTCTTTAACCTTGAACCCAGGGGCACTGAACCTCTGAGCCACATTCCCAAGCCCTTTTCGTATTTTATTAGAGACAAGTTCTCACTGAGTTGCTTAGGGACTCGCTAAATTGATTTGCCTGGGTTTGAACTCAAGATCCTCCTGCCTCAGCCTCCCAAGCCACTGGGATTATAAGCGTGTGCCACTGCACCCAGCCCCAAAATATTTTTTTTAATATCAATATGTGGTGTTTATTCTTTTCTTTTTTAAAATTTTTTATTTAATTTAATTTGTTATACATGCTTTTAGAGTGCAGTTCCTTTCATATTACATATAAAGAGCACACTTTTCCAAGTCATTGGTTTTACACAAAGTATTTTCATACCATTTGAATTTTTATACATGCACTTAGTATATTGATGTCAAACTCCTTCTGCCATTGTTTCTATCCCCTTGCCCCTTTCCCTCCCCTCCCCCCTTTTTTCTATTTAACATTCCTTCATTCCTCTCATTCCCCCCTCCCTTGCCACTATAATTCAGTATCATCATAGCAAAGGAATTAATCCACCTTTGGTTTTCTGGGATTGGCTGACTTCACTTAGCATTATTTTCTCCAACTCCATCCATTTACCTGCAAATGCCATGATTTTATTCTCTTTAAGTGCTGAGTAGTGTTCCATTGTATATATATACCAAAGTTTCCCTATCCATTCATCTATTGATGGGCATTGGGTTTGTTTCCAGAATCTAGCTATTGTGAATTGTGCTGCTATGAACATTAATGTGGCTGTGTCCCTGTAGTATGCTTTTTTAAAGTCCTTTGGGTAAAAACCGAGGAGTGGAATAGCTGGGTCAAATGGTGGTTCCATTCCAAGTTTTCCTAGGAATCTCCATACTGCTTTCCAAATTGGCCGCACCAATTTGCAGCCCCACCAGCAATGTAAGAGTGTTCCCTTTTCCCCACATCCTTGCCAGCATTTATTGTTTGTGTTTTTGATAGCAGCCATTCTGACTGGTGTGAGATGAAATATTAGAGTAGTTTTGATTTGCATTTCTCTAATTACTAGAGATGTTGAACATTTTTTTCATATATTTGTTGATTGATTGTATATCTTCTTCTGAGAAGTGTCTGTTCAGTTCCTTAGCCCATTTATTGATTGGGTTGTTTGTTTTTTGGGTGTCAAGGTTTTTGAGAGATTTATATATCCTTGAAGTTAATGTTCTGTCCGATGTGCCTGTGGTAAAGATTTGCTCCCATTCTATAGGTTCTCTGTTCACCTCACTGATTGTTTCTTTTGCTGAGAAGAAGCTTTTTTAGTTTGAATCCATCCCATTTACTAATTCTTGGTTTTAATTCCTGTGCTATAGGGGTCTTATTGAGGAAGTTGGGGCCTAATCCAACAAGATGGAGATTTGGGCCTACTTTTTCTTCTATTAGGTGCAAGGTCTCTGGTTTAATTCCTAGGTCCTTGATCCACTTTGAGTTGAGTTTTGTGCATGGAGAGAGATAGAGGTTTAATTTCATTTTATTACATAAGGATTTCAAGTTTTCCCAACACCATTTGTTAAAGAGGCTGTCTTTTCTCCAATGTATGTTTTTGGCACCTTTGTCTAATATAAGGTAACTGCAGACGTGTGGGTAAGTCTCTGTGTCTTCTATTCTGTACCATTGGTCTACTGGTCTATTTTGGTGCCAATACCATGCTGTTTTAGTTACTATTGCTTTGTAATACAATTTAAGGTCTGGAATAGTAATGCCACCAGCTTCACTCTTCTTACTAAGAATTGCTTTGAGGAATGACTATGGGATTTTGATTGGGATTGCATTGAAACTGTATAGTGCTTTTGGTAGAATAGTCATTATGACAATATTAGTTCTACCTATCTATGAACAAGGTAAATATTTACATCTTATAAGATCTTCTTTAATTTCTTTCTTTAGTGCGCTGTAGTTTTCATTGTACAGGTCTTTCACTTCTTTTGTTAGGCTGATTCCCAAGTATTTTATTTATTTATTTATGTTTTGATGTTATAGTAAATGGGGTGGATTTCCTAGTTTCTCTTTCTGGGGATTTGTTGCTGATGTACAGAAATGCCTTAGATTTATGGGTATTGATTTTATATCCAGCCACTTTGCTGTATTCGTTTATTAGATCTAGAAGATTTCTGGTGGAGTTTTTTGGATCTTCTTTGTATAGACTCATATCATCTGCAAATAGTAATAGTTTGAGTTCTTCTTTTCCTATCCATATCCCTTTCATTTCTTTCGTCTAATTGCATTGGCTAGGGTTTCAAGAATTATGTTAAATAATAGTGGCGAAAGAGGACATCCCTGTCTTGTTCCAGGTTTTAGAGGGAATGCTTTCAGCTTTTCTCCATTTAGGATGATGTTGGCCTGGGGCTTAGCATACATGGCCTTTACGATGTTGAGGTATATTCCTGTTATCCCTATTTTTTCTAGCATTTTGAACATGAAGGGGTGCTGTATCTTGTCAAATGCTTTCTCTGCATCAATTGAGATGATCATATGCTTTTTATCTTTGAATCTATTGATGTGGTGAATTACATTTATTGATTTCCTTATGTTGAAACAACCTTGCATTCCTGGAATGAACCTCACTTGATCGTGATGTACTATTTTTTTAATGTGTTTTTGTATTTGATTTGCCAAAATTTTATTGAGGATTTATGCATCTATATTCATTAGTGATATGCGTCTGAAGTTTTCTTTCTTTGATTTGTCTCTGCCTGGTTTTGGAAGCAGGGTGATACTGGACTCATAGAATGAGTCTGGGAGGGTTCCCTCTTTTTCTATTTCATGGAATAGTTTGAGAAGTATTGGTGCTAGTTCTTCTTTAAAGGTCTTGTAGAACTCTGTTGTGTATCCATCTGAACCTGGGCTTTTCTTGGTTGGTAGGTTTTTGATCACATCCTCTATTTCTTTGCTTGAAATTGATCTATTTAAATTGTGTATGTCATCCTGATTTAGTTTGGGCATATCGTATATTTCTAGAAATTTGTTGATGTCTTCATTATTTTCTGTTTTGTTGGAGTATAGATTTTAAAATAATTTCTAATTATCTTCTGTATTTCTGTAGTGTCCGTCATGATGTTTCCTTTTTCATCACCTATATTGGTAATTTGAGCTTTTTCTCTCCTTTCCTTAGTTAGCATAGCTAATGGTTTATCCGTTTTATTTATTTTTTCAAAGAAACAACTTTTGGTTCTGTCGATTTTTTCAATTGTGTTTTCTGTTTCAATTTCATTGAGTTTGGCTCTGATTTTAATTATTTCCTGTCTTCTACTGCTTTTGGGGTTAATTTGTTCTTCTTTTTCCAGGGCTTTGAGGTGTAATGTTAATTCATCTATTTGTTGACCTTTTCTTCTTTGAAGGAATGAACTCCATGCAATGAATTTTCCTCTTAGTACTGCCTTCATAGTGTCCCAGAGATTTTGATATGTTGTATCAGTGTTCTCATTTACCTCTAAGAATTTTTTAATCTCCTTTTTGATGTCTTATGCAACCCATTGTTCATTCAATAGCACATTATTTAGTCTCCAGATGTTGGAGTAGGTTTTGTTTCTTATTTTATCATTGATTTCTAGTTTCATTCCATTATGATCTGAGAGTATGCAGAGTAGCATCTCTACTTTTTTTTTAATATTTGCTTAGAGTTGCTTTATGGCATAATATATGATCTATTTTAGAGAATGATCCATGTGCTGCTGAGAAGAAAGTGTACTGACTCGTTGATGGATAATATACTCTATATATATATCAGTTAAATCTAAGCTATTGATTGTATTATTGAGTGCTACAGTTTCTTTGCTTAGCTTTTGTTTGGAAGATCTATCCAGTGGTGAAAGCTGTGTGTTAAAGTCACCTAGAATTATTGTGTTGTGGTCTATTTGACTCTTGAACTTGAGAAGGGTTTGTTTGATGAACGTGGATGCTCCGTTATTTGGAGCATATATATTTATGACAGTTATTTCTTGTTGATGTATATTCCCTTAAGTAGTATGAAATGTCCATTCTTACTCTTTTGATTACCTTTGGCTTAAAGTCTACTTGGTTTGATATGAGGATGGAAACCCCTGTTTGCTTACGTAGTTTGTGTGAGTGGTATATTTTATCCCATCCTTTCACCTTCAGTCTGTGGGCATCTTTTCCTATGAGATGTGTCTCTTGAAGGCAGCATATTGTTGGGTCCTTTTTTATTTTAATTTTAATTTTTTTACAAAAAAGTAAATGTTTTTTATTATAGACCAGTGACAATAATTGGTAGATTTTTTTTTTCTTTGCAGTTCTGGCCATCAAATCCAGGACCTCTCACATGCTAGGCAATTGCTCTATGTTGGGTCTTTTTTTAAATCCGATCTATCAGCTTATGTCTTTTAATTGGTAAGTTTAGGCTGTTAATGTTCAGGGTTATTATTGAGATCTGATTTTTATTACCAGTCATTTTAAAATTTATTTAATTCTATTTTATTTTTGGTATTTAGCTTGACTTGATTTCTCCTATGGTTAGTTTTCCTTTATTGTTGTTCTTCTCTTTGAAGGTTTTCATTGTTGTTTTTCAATTCCTCCTTGTGGAATATTATGCCAAGGATGTTCCGTAGTGCTGGCTTTCTTGTTGTAAATTCTTTTAGCTTTTGTTTATCATGGAAGTTTTTTATTTCATCATCAAATCTAAATCTTAATTTTGCTGGACATAAGATTCTTGGTTGTCATCCCTTATCTTTTAGAGCCTGGTATATGTTTGTTCCAAGCTCTCCTTGCTTTGAGGGTCTGGGTTGAAAAATCTGCTGTGATGCAAATTGGTTTTCCTCTATAGGTTATCTGATTTTTTCTCTCTTATGGCCTTTAAAATTCTATCCTTATTTTGTATGCTAGTCATTTTCATTATAATGTGCCTTGGTGTAGATCTGTTGTAGTTTTGTACATTTGGCGTCCTATATGCTTCTTGTATTTGGTTTTCAAATTCGTTCTTCTTGTTTGGGAAATTTTCTGATATTATTTCATTAAAGAGATTTTGCATTCCTTTGGATTGATTCTCTGCACCTTCCTCAATTCCAATAAATCTTATATTCGGTCTTTTGATAGTATCCCATAATTCTTGGCTATTTTGTTCATGGTTTCTTACCGTCTTCACTGTGTGGTCAACTTTATTTTCAATATTATATATTTTGTCCTCATTGTCTGAGGTCCTATCTTCCAAGTGACCCAATCTATTTACTGGTGATACTATCTATTGAGTTTTTTAAATGGCCTATTGTTTCTTTCATTTCAAGTATTTCTGTTTGTTTTTTTTCTCAGTCTCTCTATCTCTTTCTTAAAGTAATCTTTTGCTACCTGTATTTGTTCTCTTATCTCTTTGTTGGTGTGATCGATGGTTGCCTATATTTGATCTCTTATCTCTTTGTTGGAGAGATCAATTTTTGCCTGTATCTGCTCACTTAGGTCATTTTTTAAATCCCAAATCATTTTAATTATGTATATTTGGAATTCCTTTTCCAACATTTCACCTACTGTGCTTTCTATGGATTCTATTGCTGTAGTATCTCGGTTTGTTTGGGGCATTTTCCTCCCTTGTTTTTTCATGATATCTATGTGTTTTCCTCTCTTGCAGTGTAAGTCTGAGGTATTCCTGTTTCTGTCTTATTGTCTTATATCATCCCTACAGGTTACCTGATGCATAACTTTTAAGGGAAAGACTGGGCTGGGATTGTGGCTCAGCGGTAGAGCGCTCGCCTCGCACATGTGCGTCCCGGGGTTCGATCCTCAGCACCACATAAACATAGATGCATTGCATTGTGTGCAACTAAAGAAAATAAATAAATATTAAAAAAAACAAAAAACTGAGTGCTAGATCAATCATGGTGATCAGTAACCCAAATCGTTCCAGCCAAGAGATGTTACCTGGGCAGCCAACTGGTCTCCTTCTGTGCCTTCTGCTTAAAGGGAAAGGCTAATATTATAGCAGTCAAAGTATCCAACGTATTGCCATATATCATTTAGTTTCTATTTTTATATTTACAATTTTGACACTTTAACCATAATGATGAGATCAATTAACTTCTACCATTTAGTCAGTATTTTTGTGTGGTAGTTCACAGTATCTAATGGTAGAAGGGGGGACTTATGGGTTGGCTAAAACGTTTGTGAGGTAGGATGTGAGAAGATAGAGGTATTAGATTATTTGACTAGTGAGAGGGTAATTATGAGAATTAGGGTGTTAGGAAAAACAAAAGATAGGTATCCCCATGTAATATTCCCTGTTCTTGGGCCTGGGGCCTGTTCATTGACCTGTAGGCAAAGGTGTAGAATACATGTGGCTCCTGAGTGGGTGGGCTGAGCTGGAACTCTTGCAGGCCAGGGCTTGTTCCCCTGCCAACCCAAGCAGGGGTAGAGTCTCCGAGGTGGGTGGGCCGAGCTGGGAAAGCACACCAAAGGGCCTAGTTAGAATGTTTGCAGGTCTAGGCTTGTTCCCCTGTCGTCCCCAGCAAGCATGGCGTCTCCAAGGTGGACGGGCCAAGCTAGAACCCCCAAGAGATTTTTAAAGTATCACTGACCCAAACACAATCAAGAATCTTTAAACAATTTATCTCACAAATATCTCTGGTTTGAAAAAAGGCAGATATCCACCTACAGGGAAGGGCTCATAGTGACTCCTCCCTCCTATCTTATCTAATATCACAGCAGATGTCCTAGAGTCACTACGTTGGCTCCATCACATTCATGTCCAAGCTGCTTCATGGTGAGTTCTCACCCAGCATTCAGTCTCATTTGGATAGAGCTCCAGCATTATGAAAGCTGAAAGACTGGTACAGAATTGTCAACATTTGCTGAATATAGATTAATACAATATAGATTAATGCAATGTTTGTTTTCCAGAGATTCTTAAAGGCATCTATTTCACCATCCTAAATGTACATGTGAGGCCCAGCATGATTCTTCAAACTTCTCCATGTAGAGAGATGACAGTGTTTCATTAATTTAACCTATCTGCACAGTCTCATATATTAGCAGAACCTGGCAAGGGATAATATAATGCTAAGACATTTTAAGAGATTTCACACAAATGATGGCCATTTAATGTCTCTTGTTCCCAAAGGGAGAATGATATTTGTCCAAGAAAATTTTTCAGTGAAGGTTGATGATTGGAAGGCTCAAACCAAGTCAACATTGATGATTCCAGATCATATATAAAGCTGACTGGAAAAACAACAACAACACTGAGTTTCTCTCTTCCTTTTTGGGAATAAAGCCATATCCTTCTCACCTTCTTCTCAGCAGATATCCTCAAATAGGTCTATAGAAGGTGATGGAAACCACCACTATGTAGACAGGTAGGTCTTACTGGGACTCTCAGATGATAAAGAACTGCAGCTCATCCTCATTCCAATATTTAGGACATTTGTCTTATGTTTAGGATCTATCACGTGGGTCACATCATCCTCATCAGGATACACTCCCACCTGAACATGGGACTTTTTCTCAGGATCCTGTCATTTATAGACATCTGCTATTCTTCCTCCATTGTCCTGAGGATGCTTTCAAACTTTTTAAAAGATGAGAACAATTTCCCTCCTGGCCTGTGCCACTCAGTACTTTGTTATGGCCTGAATGGCCATGGCTGAGCGCTGTCTCCTGGCCGCCATGGCCTATGACAGATGTGTCACCATTGGTAGCCCTTTGCAGTACTCAGCCATCATGGCCCCAGGCCTCTGTCAGAAGATGGTAGCTGGGGTCTGTGGCAGTGGCTTCCTTAGCAGCTTAGTTCAAACCTCTCTTTGCTTTCACCTCTACTGCTGTGGGCCAAGTATTATTCAACATTTCTTCTGTGACATACCTCAGATGACTACCTTGTCTTGCTCTGATCCCTTCACCAGCCAACCGATTCTTTTTCTGGCAGCTGTTTTTGTAGGGTTTGGTTCTTTCCTTCCCATCCTATTGTCCTATGGCTTTACTGCAGCTTCCATCCTGGAAATATCCTCATTCGAGGGCTGTGCCAAGGCCCTCAGTACCTGTGCCTCCCACCTGGCAGTGGAGAGGCTCTTCTGTGGCGCAGCCCTCTCTGTGTGCACACGTCACAGCTCCAACCACACCACCAAGCAGGACAAGGTGCTGCCAGTCTTCTGCGTCATCCTCATCCCCGTGTTGAACCCTCTGATCTACAGTCTGAGGACCAAGGAGATCCAAGAGGCCCTCAAGAGGGGGATAAAGGATCTTGATCTCAGCAAGAGTTACAGTGATTATGGTCCCCAAAAGGACAACAGAGGTAAGAAGATGCATGAGCCCTTCCTAGGTCACAGGGATAGCTAGGTGGAGTCAAGAAGTGACAACTTGGCTTCTTTAATGCCTGATGTCATTATGATTGGTTGCCTCCAAATGACCCCTTGGAAGGCAGTGTCACTGACATAGAACACAGTTTTAAAATACAGTATCCTCCATTAACCCAAGGATGCTTTCAGACTTCTTAAAAGAGGGGGAAAATTCGCTCATTGCCTATGCATTGAATTCTTTGATTAGAATCATGGTAAATAAAACCCTAATGTGATTGCATTTTTGAGAACAGATTACGTTTGAGAGATATTACATGTGAAGAAATGACAAGAAGCTAGAACGCATCACATAGACTATTCTTTCCTTCACTACTTTATGACTTTGATTTATAATTGTTAATCATTTACTTATGTTGTAATAGAAGTCAAATGGTATATAACATGTAAAATAAATATATGAAAATTAAAAACAAGTTGAAAAGGAATATTCTATAACTTTAGTCTAAAACTGAGACATAGAAAGAGTGAATGACTGTGAGACAGAGGAGAGGAGCAGTTGTGGTGGGGGTGAGCAGTGTTTATCTGGATTTCTTCTCAAATAACCTTGTTCCTTCCACCTCAGCCCTGCAGACCATGGAATGAAGTGAATTGTGAAAAAGGGAAAGGTATGCCAGTGTGATGGCACAGGCCTCTAATCCTGGTGGCTTGGGAGTCTGAGGCAGGAGGATCACAAGTTCAAAGCCATCCTCAGCAACCTAGTGAGACCCTGTCTCAAAATAAAAAATAAAATGGGCTGGAGGTGTGGCTCAATGGTAAAGGGCCTCTGGGTTCAATCCCTAGTACCAAAAAAAAAAAAAAAAAAAAAAAAAAAGGAGGGGGAAGTTAGAAGACAGGGGCCCACTTTTAAGGTCAAGCATTCTAGTCTAGAAAGAAACCAAACTCAGCAATTTCTAGGCAAAAGTGGGTCTGGAGCATGCTCCATGGAAGGTTCCCAGAGACCATGCTAGACCTCAGAAAAATAGCTGTCGAGCTGTGTCCAGGGAGGCAGAAGCTAAGTCCCAGATACGGAGCCTCCATGGAATTCCAGAGCCTTCAATCTGATAGGGGAGCAGTGGATCAATCAGTTGTAGGGGTGCCAGTGTTCATCAAGAAAATTTTAAAAGAATCTTATTTTACTGTACTTGATAGATGGGCTACCCTCCTCCCCCTCCCCCCAGAGTTTTCCACATCCTGAGAGAAGCAACCTTGTTTCATTCTCTGGGCAGGATGTTTCTTCCCCGGACAGGATGTTTCTTTTCCCCGGGCAAAAGCCAATAGTCTTAAAGGTTGCCCTGTTCTATGGGCAAAGAGCCAATGGCATTGGGGTTGCTCTGGTGCACCTCCCACCAGAAATCCCTATATAGGGCCCTGTTCATGAGACTCAGAACACGCACACACACACACACACAGATGCACACATCAGCTCGTTGCTGCTGAGAGGAGGAAGCCACTCAGACACATCAGCTCGACCCTACGGAGAGGAGGAAGCTACTGCAACAGCTCCAGACCCATTGCCTTCAGCCGACGGCAGCTGCCCCAGCCAGCAATGCCAGACCCATCACCTTCAGCCAACAGCAGCTGCCACAGCAGTCAGCTCCAGACCCATCGCCGACAGCTCCAGACCCATCGCCTTTAGCCGACGGCAGCTGCCCAGCTAACCCAGCCGGTAGCTCCAGACCCATTGCCTTCAGCCTGACGGCTGCTCCCAGCCAACAGCTCCAGCCTCCAGCCTCCAGCCAGACAGCAGCTGCTTTAGCTGATAGCTTCAGAGATCCTAGCCGGTGCAACCAAGCACCCACCTTCTGTCCAGAGCTTGCACACTCCCCTCTCCCTGACTCCCCTCTCCCACCAGAGCTTGCACACTCCCTTCTCCCTGACTCCCCTCTCCCAGCACCTCTTCGACCTTTGACCAGAGCACCTCTTCTCCGGTTTTGCTACCAGCCACAAAGGCTACTGAATAAATCTCTTGGCTGCATGGCTGTCCCCGGTGCGATGTTTTGCCCCTCGGTACTTTTTATGTTTTGATTAGCACATTAGAGTTATATATACAAGTGAGGTTCATTTTGACATAATCATGCCTGGATGGATATAATTTGCTCCATTTCAGTTCCCACTGGTTCCCCTTTTCCTCTCCCTCCCCACCCTTGTTCTCTTTCCCCTACTCTACTGGTTTTCTATTCATTTATTGTTTTTTAATTGGTGCTTTATTGATATATATAGAAAAGTAAAATTCACTGTGTTATATTCATATGTGTACCTAGCATAATTTGGTCAATTTCATTCTGCAGTTCCTCTTTTCCCATCCCTCCTCCCTCACCCTCAATCCCCTTCCTCTACTTCACTGATATCCCAAAATTTTCATGGGATATCCCTGCTTTATTTTTCCTAGCTTCCACATATGAGAGAAAATATTAAATCCTTTCTGAGTCTGGTTTTGTTTTAGTCATCTTTTTTGCTTGCTGTGACTAAAAGACCCTATAAGAATACTTTTAGGGGAGGAAATGTTTATGTAAATGTTCACAGTTTCAGAGTTCTCAGTCCTTGGACAGCAGGCTCCATTCCTTGGGGCTCAAGATGAGGCAGAACATCATGGCAGAAGAGTGTGGTGGAGGGAAGCGGCTCACATGATGACCAGGAAGCAGAGAGAAAGAGAGCCTCCACTCTCCAGATACAAAAGATATACTTCAAAGGCACACTCCCAATGCCCCACCTACTCCAGCCACACCCTACCTACCTTCAGTTACTACTTAGTTAATCCCATCAGGGAATCAACTCAGCAACTGGGTTAAGGCTCTCACCACCAATCATTTCTCCTCTAAACCTTGCATTTTCTCAAACATGAACTTTTGGGGAACCCCTCACAACCAAACCACAACATGATGTTTCACTTAGCATGATGTTCTCCAGTTCCATCTATTTACTAGCAAATGACATCATTTCATTCTTTTTTTGTAACGTATTGAACATATTTATTAATCTTCATATTTTTACATTTTATGCATTTCCAAAAATTATATTTTTATTTGTTCTTTTTAGTTATACATGACAGTAGAGTATATTTTGACATATTTATACATTTGCTGGAAAATGGGTGGATCTGGAGACTATCATGCTATGTGAAATAAGCCAATGCCGAAAAATAAAAGGTTGAATGTTCTCTCACATAATAAGGGGAAAGGGGGAAGAATAGAAGTTCTGTAGATTAGACAAAGGGAATGAAGGAAAGGGATGGGGGATAGGTAACAGGAAAGACAGTGGAAAGAATCTGACTTAGCTTTCCTATGTACACTTATGACTATCCCACAGTGAATCTCCACATCACGTACAAGCACTAGACTGGGATCCTAATTAGAATAAGATGTACTTGGGGCTGGGGTTGTGGCTCAGCGGTAGAGCGCTCGTCTAGCACGTGCGCGGCCTGGGTTCGAACCTCAGCACCACGTAAAAATGCATTGTGTACATCTAAAAGCAAATAAATAAATATTTAAAAAAAAAAAAAAGATGTACTTCATGCTTGTATAAATATGTCAAATTTTTGTTCTTCTTTTTAGCCGAGTAAAACTCCATTGTGTATACAGATCACATTTTCTTTACCTATTCTTCTATTATTGCCACCTGGACTGGTTTTATAACATGGCTATTGTAATTTACACTGCTATAAACATTGATGTGACTGTATCCCTATAATATGCTGGGTTTAGATCTTTTAGATAAATACCCAGGGGTGGGATAGCAGGATCAGATGGTGGTTCCATTTCTATTCTTCTGAGGAAACTCCACATGCTTTCCTGAGAGGATGTACTAATTTATAGTTCTACCAACAATTTATGAGTGTATCTTTTTCCCCACATCCTCGCCAACATTTATTATTATTGCCATTCTAACTGGAGTGAGACAAAATCCGAATGTAGCTTTGATTTGCATTTCCCTGATTGCTAGGGATGTTGAACATTTTTTCATATATTTATGGTCATTTGTATTTCTTTTGAGAAATGTCTGTTTAGTTCCTTGCCTATTTGTTGATTGGATTATTTGTGGGATTATTTTTGTGTGTGAGTGTGTTAAGATTTTTGAGGTCTTTATTTATTATGCATATTAATCTGTCAGAGGAGTAGTAGGCAAAGATTTCTCCCATTCTGTAGACTCTTTCTTCATGCTCTTAATTGTTTCCTTTGCTGTTCAAAAGTTTTTTTAATTTGATCCTGTTTTAGTTTTTGATTCCTGGTTGTATTTCTTTAAGGGACTTGCTAAGAAAGTTAGTGTCTGAGCCAATACGTTGGAGTGTGTACATATGTTTTCTTCTAGCAGTTACAAAATTTCTGGTGTAATTCATAGGTCTCTGATGTGCTTTAAGTTGACTTTTGTGCAGGATAAAAGATAGGAATCTAGTTTCATCATTCTTTATATGGATATCCAGTTTTCCCAGCACCATTTGCTAAAAAGATTGTAATTTCTCCAATATATGTTTTCGGAAACTTTGAAAATACAGATGACTGTATTTTTGTGGGTTTGACTCTGTGTCTTCTATTGTACTCTGTTGATCTTCATGTCTGTTTTGATACCAATACCATGTTGATTTTGTTGCTATAGCTCTGCAATAAAATTTGAAATTGGGTATTGTGATGCCATTGCATTCCTCTTCTTGTTCTATATTGTTTTGGCTATTCTGGGTCTCTTATCCTTTCAAATGAATTTTAGAACTCTAGTTTCATGGACGATGTCATTGAAATTTTGATAGAAATTGCATTAAATCTGTGTAACAGTTTGGTAGTACACCCATTTTGACAATATTGATTTTGCCTATTCAAGAACATGAGAGGTCTTTCCATCTTCTAAGGTCTTCAATTTCTGTCTTCAGTATTCTATTTCTTTTTTTATTGTGAAGTTCTTTCACCTCTTCCAGAAATGCAAAGTTGGTTCAACATAACAGAAATCAGTAAACATAATTTACCAAATTAATAAGTAGAATTAAGAACAAGAATAAAATTATCAGCTCAATAGATGCAGAAAGTGTCTCTGACAAAATTTAGCACCCATTCATGTTAAAAATTCTGGAAAAACTAAGGAGAGAAGGAACTTATTTCAATTTTATAAAGGCTATAAATAACAAACCCAAAGCCAACATCATACTGAAGAGGAAAATTGAAAGCATTTCCTCTAAAATCAGGAATAAGATAAGGATGTCAACTTTCAACGTTCACTACTCCTATTCAAAGTACTTATTTAAACTCTAGCCAAAGCAATTAGGCAACAGAAGGAAATTAAAGGGATACAATTAGGGATAAAAGAAGTCAACTTATCTGTTTGCTGATTACATGATCCTGTATCTAGAAGACCCTAAAAAGTCCACCAGAAGACTTCTAGAGGTGATTAACAAATTCAGCAAAGTAGCAGGATACAAAATCAACATACAAAAATCAATAGCTTTCCTATACTCCAATAATGAAATCTGTTGAGAAAGAATTCAGTAAAAGCATGCCATTCACAATAACCTCAATAGAAGTAAATACTTGGAAATGAATCTAAAAATAATTCTAAAGAGATATTTCTTCAGACCAGAGTTTATGAACTGAAGTTCAGATGTGAAACATTAGTATTAATATAATACTTTATGCTTCATGTGGCTACATCACATGAGTTTCATTTTTTTTCTTTTCCCACCTGATGTCAGCAGGTGAAAAATTATCCCCATTTTACAGACAGAAAATTTGGGCATATTGAAGCCTGCATTGCTCTTCACCAGGTATGAAACAATACATGTATCTTACAATATCATGTTGTATAGTTTCAATGTATAAAATAAAAGTTGAAAAAAAAAACTATTCGATTTAAAAGATTAAACATTTCAAATTATTATCAAGGAAAAATACACATATTAACCCAATAACAAGACTTAAATCATTAACTAGTTTTCCTTACCAATCTCTTTCTCTTTATAAGTAATATTGGCTGAAATAGAGCAAATCAACAATGAACCTTGTCCAAAACATCTCTTTATTGCCAGTAACTGTCAGGAGAGATGACATTCCTCCATCTTGTTCAAAATCTCCTCCAACCACAACATTTGTAGAAATGAGCTTAGGTAGGTATATTTAATGAAGAATTTTTAAGGGGGAAAAAGAAAATGGTAGAATGAGATGGATATCATGATCCTAAATGCATGAATGAAGACATGAATAGGATGAATATACTTTGTATACAAACAGTGTTATGTAAAAAGGTGCTCTATATGTGTATTATGAATTGTAATGCATGCTACTGTTATATATACAACAACTTCAAATAATAAAAAAAATTCCTTGAGAAAAAACAAAAAAAGAAATGCAACATAATATGTTGGAAGGATCTCCAAATCAGAGCACAAAAGTTGTATGTGCCACTAATAAATAGAAGGCATGGTGTGTACTATGCACTCGAAGTGCTTTGGCATCTTTAACTTCCTCTAGAAGAACTACTTTATGAATTACCTACTACTGTCAGCCCTGTTTCACAGATGAAAATACTGAGGTGTGGAGAGGTTCATTTGTCCAAGGTCACACAACCAGCAAGTGGCAGAGTCAGAATTCAACCCAAATTATGTAATACCAGTTATGACCAGGATAAGTTATGGCATTCTCTCTCTCTCTCTCTCTCTCTCTCTCTCTCTCTCTCTCTCTCTGTGTGTGTGTGTGTGTGTGTGTGTGTGTGTGTTCCTTGATTTCCTCATACGTACATAGGAAATAATACCAAGTCTGATAGGACTACTGCTGTGATTGACTTAGGTCAGGTGTTTGAGGAAATGTACGTATATGTCCATAGACAATGTTAACAGAGAAGTGCATGCCTATCTAATTTATTGTTACCATGCTGATGCCACCAAACCGTGCCATTGTGGGAAAATCTCTTAACATCCTTGACCTCGGGTTCTTCATCTGTAAGTGGAGAGTTATGGACAATCGCCATGTCCTTTGCAACTTCAATTTCTCCAATGTCAGGGGAATCAAAGTTAACAATTCTCAGATTATGATGTCGTCCCACAGGGGAGCAAAGGAATCAATCCACTTGGCAAAGAGGAACATGAAATCAACAGAGGAGAAAACGCCGTGATAACCACGACTCCAGAGAGTGAGCACCTGCAATGTTTTCTCCCTCTAATTGGCTGCTCTCCTCTCACCTCGGCTCTCAGTGGCACATTTAAGAGGATCCCTAGTGTGGCCACTCACTTGCTGTGAGTGGATGGCCAGGTTCATGGCACACAGCACCAGCCGGGAGGAGTGCAACAGGCCCACTCAGAAACGCCTTTGGAAAAGAAATAGGCAGTTTCGACCTTACACAAGAACTGTCTTCGTGGGGGATCTGAGTCAAGGTCAGAAGGTGAGACATAGAGCAGTAGGTTCCTTGCTATCTAGAGATCCATATGGTTTAGAGGAGGTCCCACGAGGAGCAAGGTTTATGAAGATTAGTGTTTCCCACTCTTCACCTCTCCTTCTCCCTCACTTCCACACCTTGCACTTGAGGTTCTTAGCCAGATTATCTGCCCTTCAGTGAAAAGAATAATCTCAAACCTAAAATTTCAGATATTACTCCGGGGCAAGGGGTGGGTGTTGAATTCTTGTGGATGTGACCTTGAATTCTGCCACTCTCCGTTTTTTTTTTTTTTTCCTCTTGTAAAGTGAGGGTAATGGGATCATCTAAGTATAAATAAGGCAATTCCCATGAAGTCTCACAGGTTTTAAAAGTCAGTAATTGAAAGCTAAATCAAAATTGATAATTTAGAGATTCCGGAGAATTTCCCAAGATCAAAACATGTTTATCTAGGTTTCCCTATTTTCTCCACTCCAGAACGCTTTACATTTCAGTTTTGCACTTCAGAATTCTGCTTTTTAAATCATAATAATTAAAGTAATTTCTCCTTAAAGGTACAGATTTGATTCACAAGTGCTGAGAAGTAAGAGACACAATGTTATGATATCCCAGAGTACTTGTATGGGGAATTTCATTAGGCCCTCTGAAATCTTCCCATAGCTCTCCATTGCCTGGGGGTCTGTAGACACTAGCATGGGCATTACAGGTATTGAAGATGCCTTCTGTAGGGACAAACAGTGTTGATCTAAAATTCCCCCTTGTTTTACTTACATCATTCTTCATTCAGGCACATTCCTGGCTTTATCTGATTTTGTAAAATTTTGTAAACTTCCAGGCACATCTTCTCAGACTGAGCTTAACTTTATTAGATCAGAACTGGAAAGTGTCTTGATTTGCTACATCCACCTGGTAAAATTCCTAACCAATATTTATATCAGGCAGATTTTCTTCTCCAATTATCCTGAGAGATGGTGAAAACTTGCAAATCATTTATCGAAAAACGTGAGTACACTCAATTTTTATTATTATTTTTTTAATTTCCTCCAGCTCACAGAATTGTTAACAAGATCCATTTTCTGGACAAATTTTATCATAAATAATAAAAACATCTGTCAGCCCCTCATTCTTTTCTGGGGATGGGGGTTTAATAGCATACACTTCAGCATAGCTCAGTAAAGAACGTGGTGAAATTCAGCACAGGTGATAGATATCCAGTTTGACTTATTTTCATCAAATTGAACAATTTTGTGGCTGTCTGGAGGATGTTGTATGTGAGAGTTTACAATTTCAAAATATTTTCATTGAATTTAATTCATCTTGAATAAAATATGTGAAAACTTAAATTGGAATCACTCTATTCTATAACAGAAAAATCTCCAACTTTATAGAATCACAATGGAAATTAAAATAATATACTCTTCATTTCACACCCAACTCTGGGTAAAAGAACTATTTACTAATATAATCAACTTTCAGTTATACAAATGCTTAGTGTATCTGATGTTTAGTGTTGAGTAGTGAAACACTACTAGCCTGTGTACCGTGTCTAGTCAGTGCTGTCTGATCCAGGGTACTTGGTGGTAGTGGGTCATGAATATGACAGTGGGAATTTGCAATCTAGGTAGGTAGAGCTAACACAGCAAAACAGGATGGAAAAAGATAGAATGATTTCGTAACAGTATTCTTGAGTCTGGGCTTAGAGATCCTCCAATTAAGGAAATTGTTTTATCAAGAGCCTCTCAATACTTTGGTATTATTTGATCTTGCTTTTTCCTCTTTTACGGAGACAGTGATGCTGGGGATGGTATAATTTATAGCATTTACTGAGCTCTAACTGTGTTAATCCCTTTGCATCGTACAGTCAGTCCCTGCAGTAATATTATGAGGTGGCAAGTATCATTACCTCTGTGTATGCAGGACACACCTGAGACACACACACATGAGAGACACTGTAAAAAAACAAATTTGGTCCAGAAATGTAGAAATATTTGGAGGACTTGCCAATGCTGTGAATGTCCGTTCCTTGGGCACATCACTATTCTGCTTCCCAAGAGGCAAAATTCCCTAAAATTGAGACAGTCTTTGGGGCCAAGAGTTCTCTGTGCTCTCCTCCTTGGAGGACATGTGAAGGCTGCCCTGGGAGGGTTTCTTCAATAACATTTTGGGGTACACATGCTTCTTCCTCAACAAAATGTATCAGAAATATGAATTAGGAGATTATGTTACAGGCCAGTTTAGGATGTTGCATTAAATGTATTCATAGAAAAACTTTCATAACTTATTATAAAAGGGTGAATGATTTTTCTTTTGGGGCAAAAGAAGAAATTAAAAAAAAAAAAAAAAATCTAACAGAATGACAATGTGGAAAGAACACTGCCTCACCTTGTTTTGGAAAGATGCCGCCTATGATTTCGGGATTATGGAGCAGTAGTTGGAGAATGGATTATCAGAGGGATTTTGAAAACCTCTTATTCCAATCAGTGGTCTCTGCCTCCTACTTAACCAGCCTTTGCAGGGCACTTCTGCAGATGTTGCAAGTGAAATTTCTAAATATCTTCTTAAAATTAATTAATTAATTAAATTTAATCTGTTATACATGCTTTTAGAGTGCAATTCCTTTCATATTACATGTAAAAAGCACAGTTTTCCAGGTCATTGGTTTTATACAAAGTATTTTCATACCATCTAAATATCTTTTTTAGTTCTCATGAACTCCATGAATTAATTAGAAACCTGAAATGCTGAATGGTTCTTGTTGACAAGGTGAGATCAAAAGCTGAAGCCTTTTCCAGACGGATGGGGAAGCATGTCCCCTTTCCCGGCACTCACTGGAGGCCAAGGTGGGTACCTGTGAAAATGGGGGTGCTGTGCTGCCTCCCGAGTCACCACTGCGTTCTCCTGTCTCCTTTCTCATACCAGGAGCACTAAGGCCATGACTGGGGGAAGAAATGTCACGGAGATCGCCCAGTTCATCCTCCTGGGATTCTCAGACTTTCCCAGAATCACAGCAGTGCTCTTTGTGATGTTCCTGCTGACCTACTTGACGACATTGACCTGGAACCTGTCCCTCATCGTCTTAATAAAGATGGATTCCCACCTCCACACCCCCATGTACTTCTTCCTCAGCAATCTGTCCTTCATAGATCTCTGCTATGTCACCACCACAGTCCCCAAGATGCTGTCCACCTTCTTCCAGCAGCAGCAAACCATCAGCCTGACGGGTTGCATTGTTCAGTACTTCTTCTTCTCAACCATGGGGCTGAGCGAATCCTGTCTCATGACCGCCATGGCTTATGACCGGTACGCGGCCATCTGTAGCCCTCTGCTCTACTCTTCCATCATGTCACCCTCCCTCTGTGCTCGCATGGTGCTGGGAACTTACACAGCTGGATTCACGGGTTCTTTTTCCCAAATATGCTCACTGCTTCAGCTCCACTTCTGTGGGCCTAATGTCATCAGCCACTTCTTCTGTGACATGCCCCAACTCTTGAAACTCTCCTGCACTGACACGTTCTTTGTGCAAGTCCTGACTGCCATACTAATAATGTTCTTTGGGATAGCCAATGTCCTCCTTATCATGATATCCTATGGCTACACATTGTCATGTCCATCATGAAGATCACGTCCGCCAAAGGCAGGTCCAAGGCGTTCAACACCTGCGCTTCTCACATCACAGCGGTTTCCCTCTTCTACACATCAAGCATCTTTGTCTACTTGAGTTCAAGTTCTGGTGGTTCCTCCAACTTTGACAGATTTGCCTCAGTCTTCTATACTGTGGTGATTCCCATGCTGAACCCCTTGATTTACAGTCTGAGGAACAAAGAAATCAAACATGCCTTGAAGAGGCTGCGGAAAAAGATAGGCTAGTGCTAAGGACACAGGACCTGAGACTAAATTCAACGAAAATATTTTGAAAGTATAAATTCTCACAAACAACATCCCCCAGACACCCACCAAATTCCTTATGTCAGATTGTGCATACTTGGATATATTGATATAAACAGGCCACTACCTTTACATATCATCTTAGGAGATTTTGTTAGATTCTCTCAATTCTGATGAGAGTCAAATGGATCATTCTGTTTTAGGTAAAGACTTAAGTGGAAAGATATTTGAAGATTTTACCAAATCTTCCACAAGTTTACAGTTGGAAAGGGTTGAGAGGAGGGGGGAATTGTAGAAGCTCTGAGAGAATGTAAATTTCCCATCATGCCAACACCATGGTCCGAAATGACTAAAGGACATGCTGTAGCCCTTGCAGACAGAAGAATGTGCTTAGAAGCACTGCTATTTTAAGATGTATAAAAATGTATATGTCTTGTTTCTAAAGGATCATAAGGGCTTCAATGGGTGATGTATATGTGTTAGGTTTCAACTGAGAATTTTTACATAACATTGAACCAATTTTTATCTGTAATTTTGGATTTTCACATAATATCTGCACATATGTATGGAGTACAACATGATTTTTTTTAACATGATGTTTTAAAATCTGCACACATTGTGTCATGCTCAAATAAGGGTAATTTGGAGGTCAGATTTATTCTGTTGTGCTCTCCTCGTCCTGTCTCTCCTCCCCAAACCCCTTCCTCTACTTCACTGATCTCTTCTATATTCATGGAATTTCCCCTTTTCTCCCACCTTCCCCCCACCTCATTTTGGTCTAGCTTCCACATATTAGAGAAAATATTCAGCCTTTTACTTTTTAGGGCTGACTTTTCATTTGGTATGATAGTCTCCAGTTCCATGCATTTGTTGGCAAATGCCATAGTTGTTCTTTTTCATGGCTAAGTCACAGTCCATTGTGTGTATATATTGCATTTTCTTCATCCATTCACCTGTTGAAGGGCACCTAGTTTGGTTCCATAGCTTGACTATTGTGAATTGAGCTGCTATAAGCATTGATGTGACTGTGTCACTGTAGTGTGCTGATTTTAAATCCTTTGGATTTATACCAAAGGATTATATAACTGGATCAAGTGGTGGTTCCATTCCTAGTTCTTGAGGAATCTCCATACTTCTTTCCAGAAAGGGTTGCAATAATTTGCAGTCCCACCAACAACGTATGAGTGTACCGTCTCCCACATCTTTGCCAACATTTATTATTATTTGTATTCTAGATATTTGTGCTGTTTCGAATAGTGATAAAATACCTGAGGAATGGAAATGTCTCTTTTTTTATGTCAATTTTTTTTTTTTGTAAATGTCTCTTTGACATACCAATTTCATTTCCTTTAGATATATATCTATTAGTGGTATTTCTAGATTATGTGGGTGTTCTGTTTAATTTATTGAGGAAGTTTTTACTGTTTTTCATAATGGCCATAATAATTTACATTCCCACCAACAGTGTATAGAAGGTCTCTTTCTCCACCTCCTCACTAACAATTGATTTTCTTTGTTTCTAATGGCACTTCTAACTGGAATGATGAGATCTCATTATGGTTTTGATTTGCATTTCCTTGAGAATTAGTGATGTTAGGCATTCTCCCCACTGCCCCCCCATACCTATTAGCCTTTGCATGTCTTCTTTTGAGAACTATCTATTCCAGTTTAGGGCCTCTTGCTACATCCCTGTGCAGCACGGGATCTGTAAAGTGAACAGAGGGGGGTGAACTGGCTGGGAAATTAGAAGTCTGAAGAAATATTTAGAAATAAAGACAAAAGACACAGAAAATAGTTGCCAATGCAGGTGAGCCTGGTGGGTGGATCAGACCTGATGAGTCAAATGCCTAACAAAGGAGAAAGTTTGGGAATCCTTTATTTAAAGGAAGCACATCAAAGAGATTTATTGTTAGAAAGGGTTCTGCAAGGTAAACAGAGTCAGCAGGATCAAGCTAATCAGGGCTTGCTTATCTATATGCAGGAGATATCTTCTTCTTGCTTAGCTCAGCTGGTGCCTGGAGGCTATTGAGCCCATATTTCTTTCACTCCAGGGCAGCAGGCATCTGAATTCAAAGCTATTGAACCCATAAATCCCACACCAGGCATGGAATCTGCCTCATTAACAGCGGCTACCTGCAAATGGGCATGTCTTTCAGCACCTTTGTACTGAAAGAAACCCAAAAGGGCAGTCTAACCATCCAAGGCTATAGAGTTGAAGCAATGATTCATTTCCTGCTGCCCACAGGGCCCATTCTTAAGTTTATCTACGTATACGTATACTTTTTGTACTGTGTTGCGTTCTTTATATATTTTGGACATCGACCCTTTAGCAGATATACAGTTTACAGGTATATTCTCCCACTCTGTGGGTTGCCTCTTCACTCTGTTGATGGTTTTCTTTGTTGTGAAGAAGGATTTTAATTTGATGCTTTTTTTGTCTACTGTTGCTTTTGTTGCATAAGCTTTTGGGGTTTTATCAATGAAATCCTTTCCTAGACTAATGGAATATAGCATTCCCTATGTTTTCTTCTGGTAGTTTCATAATTCCAAGTCTTATGTTTAATTCTTTACTCCATTTCAGCTCCTTTTTATATGGTGAGAGACAAGCTTCCACTTTGCCTATTTCTTCTGCATCTGCATATCCAGCTTTCCCAATGCCGTTTATTGTGTTCTCGACACTTTTGTTGGAAATCTGTTGACTATAAATGTACAGATTTATTTCTGGGCTCTGTGTTCTGTTCATTTGGTCAATTTGTCAGTTTTTATACCAGTATCATGCTATTTTTGTCACAATAGTGGTGTCTATTTAAGGTCAGGTATCGTGATGCCTCCAGCTTAAAATTGCTTTTTTTACATAATATCATCTTGGCTATTTGGGGTGTTTTGTAGTTTTGTATGAATTAAATTGTAAAAAAGAAAATCAAATGTGAAATAATCTCAACAACACGTTTTATTAATCTTTGCCTTAAAGATCTTAACCAGTGTTATGAAGGGAGAAAAGTAGTTGAATTTTGAAATCCATCTTAAAAACTAAAAATAATATAAATTTATATCCAATTATATTATATATAATTATGCACAATAAAATAAATCAGTCTTGAGTGTACAGTTGATTAATTTGTTCACCTGTTTGCACCTGTTTGCACACTATAGCAATGAAGATATACAACATTTTATTCTCATCAAACTCTTCTCTTGCCAGATGTGGTGGTGCATGCCTGTAATCCCAGCAACTTGGGAGACTGAGACAGGAGGATCAAAAGTTTGAGATCAGCTTCAGCAACTTTGCGAGGTCCTAAGCAACTTATCAAGATCTTGTCACAAAATAAAAAGGGCTGGGAATGTAGCTTAGTGGTAAAGTACCTCTGAATTGTCTCCAGTACCCCCCCCCAAAAAAAAAAAAAAAAAACTATTTCCTTTTACCTATTATTCCATCAATTTCTTTGTCCCTAGTTTTAGGAGTTACCAATCTGCTTTCTGTTACTCCGTAAGAAGTTTGCTTTCTTTAGATTTTCAAATTAAATGGACTCAAACAGCATGTCCTCATTATCTCTAGTTTCACTCAGTATATTTCTGAGATTTATCCATGCACTAGAGTTCCTCAGTTGTTCCTTCCATTTAATGACAGAGTATTATTCCATTGCATATACATGCCACAGTGTGCTCACCTATTTACCTGCTTTTGGACCTTTGAAATGTTTGGTGGTTTTTAAGTCTCCCGTGAAGGAACATTGGGGAAAATTTCTGCAAGTCATTGCATAGACTTCACTATATACTGTATTGTGATCACTTTAGCTACCATATATGAGAGGGAACATATAGTATTTGTCTTTCTGAGTCGGTCTTATCTGTCAGTTCCATCCATTTTGCTGAAAATTATGGATTTTATTCTTCTTTATGAATGAATAATATTCTGTTGTGTAATTACCTCCATAATGTTTGATCTAAGGTGAGGCAAAACATCATGGAGGAATGGGAATCATCATTCCTAGATCATGGCATCCAGGAGGCAGGGAGAGAGGGAAAGGGGCCGTGTACAAGATACAGTCCACAAGGGACATTTTCTTCAACCAGGTCCCATTTCCTACAGTTTCCAATAATGCCTTCTAATTAATAATCTACTGAGGTCATAGTCCTCATGATACAATCATTTCCCAAGAACCCCACTTCTAAATATTGCTGCATTGGGGACCAAGGCTTCAATCCATGAATCATTGGAGGACACCTCATATCCAAACACTGACATCCTGTCTTATTTCTGATCAGAAAAAAAAGCTTTCAACTTTCATCACCGAGTATGACATTGGCTGCGGGTAGACACAGTTCCAGAGGCTTTGGGGTACACAAATAAAGTCTGGATATTAAAAATGGGTGTCCTTAAGTTTAAGGGGAAATAATACCTTCCTATCTTTTCCATATTTTTGCAATAGATTTTATTCAATAATTTATTTTTATCTTACTTAAAAGATGTACTCTGATATGAGCCAGAAGAATCTGGGTGATAGCAATAAAATCTCCTGCTATGCTTTTAGGTGAGAATACGTTAATGACCCTTTCTATGTACCAGACAATGATAAACTTGTTGTAAATATCCCCTCTGGATTTGTTGGGAATCTATTTACTTACATTCCTTGATATATCCAAGCTTGGGACAATAGAGGACATCATGAAGTTCCATTTACATATCCTTATCTACCAAAAGTAAATTATGGGGGTATATTCATGTTAGCTAGTCATATAAAATCTCCAACAATAATTGATTAATTTTTGGTTAGATTTTCATTGGTACAAGGTGTAAAAAATAAATATTTAGTACTCAGAATCCATGATTCTTAGCTTTTTAAAAAAATATTTTTTAGTTATATGTAGACACAATACCTTTTTATTTTATTTATGTGGTGCTGAGGATTGAACCCAGTACCTCACACATGCAAGACAAGGACTCTACCACTGAGCCACAGTCCCAGCCCTTGATTCTTAGCTTCTTATGAGTCTACAGAATTAGACTTTTAGTTCCAATTATGTAAGCATCAAGGCTTAGTTAACATAGTCTGATACATTATATTATTATTATTATTATTAGGCTTTATTCTGCTACAGCAAACCAAGAAGACAGTAGCTCAAAAAACAAAAGTTTATTTCTTACACTGCATCCCACCAAGGATCCATTACTCCATTCAACTCCATCTCAGTGGCAAAGGGGTAAAACACACATGGCAAAGTGTAAACCATCTCTGAAGGCTTTTACCTATAACCTACCATAACTTCTCTGCTCTTATTTCATTGGTCAAAAATATTGCACAGTCAAAAGTTATTCTGAGAATTTACAAATTGTAATTCTGACAATAGAGAAGAAGGCAAACATGGAGGAACAGTAGTACAACCTACTCCTATCTGTCATTCTAATCACAGACCGTTGGTCTCTTCCTACTCCCAGAGGCACAAAGAATCTATTCGTGTCCTTTACAAAACAGACTGTCCAGACTCCTCTCCTGCTTTCATGCTGAGGGTTCAGGATCTCGGAGGGGTTCCTACCAGTCTCTTGGTGATGCCTCTATAGTTCTTCTTGGTTTGGAGAACTGTACACTAAAAGACAAATTATTTGTCTTCCACATACTCATTTGTCAATGTGGAACACGAATAGAATAATGACAATAAAACTTCTCTTTAGAAAGTGAAAGACTGGAGACATGTAGTACTCAGTAGTCCATAACAATTCCAAAAGTCTACCTGGCAGATTGTATAAGGAACCGCCCTCGTCAGGGGTGCAGATATTTGGGTGATTAGAGACTTTTCATTCTCCATAGCCTCCTGCTTTCCATGCCACTGAGCTCCACCTCTTCTAAAGCTTCTGCTTTGACATTTATCCTCCTTGGCCACATTTGATGTGGAAATTGAAGAATCTCTACCTGTTGGGCATCTGAGCAGCTGAGTCTGTTCATTGGTCACTAAAGATTGGTGAACCAAAGGTTTCAGTCTAATATAGGAAAATTTTTGTGAGTCCAGATTAATAGTTGTTTTCTTGTCTACTTATATAAGTCAGCCCTTCAGGTCAGTAGCCATGTTCAGAATTCTTTTCCTGATCTCTCTCTCTCTCTCTCTCTCTCTCTCTCTCTCTCTCATAGAGATATGTCTATATACTGAGATAAATTCTCTATTTCTTTTGATCTTGCTTGCTCTCCTTAATTTCAAGTATCTGAAGACTATCAGAACTCTCTGGAAAGGTGAACTCTTTCAAAACTTGTTTTCTATGAACCATTTTGTCAATCTGAAGAGATAACTGAGCTGAGCGTCATGGAAGTTTTACTAATAGACTGTAATGATCATTTTTGACCACATCCTTGAGTTGGTCATTGCTTCCAGACTGAGTTGTAATGGGCTTTTCTGATCACAGTTCCTTTCATTTTTCTCTTTTTTCATTAGAGATGAAGATCGACTGTCCTTTCTAACTTCCCAAGTCCCCAGATTTCTCAATGCTTTCTGTATTCTCTTCCATTCTTGCTTACAAACTGTTTTGTGAGCTTGTCTTCCTTTTGTGTAGCCTTGTTGAATGCATACAACAGAAGCCAGTGCATGCCACAAGCACCCTGATGCCCCTGCCCATGTCACTTGCAAAGGTATTCTTCACAATCTCTGCCTGGAAACAATGGGGACATATGGCCAGCACTGCTGGATTGTCTCTGTCCTGCATCTCAGCCTTGCCCCGGTCCCTCAGGAGAGCAGAAAGCAGAAGGCAAGTTTCCAGCCAGGGAGTCTCCTAAAGGTGTCCTTAGAGTCTAATGAAAAGAGAGAAGCAATTAGCAAAACACAACAGTTTCCATTAATTATTCTCAGGAGTGTTGGATGAAGAAAGTTGACTGGGAAATTTTCTCAGCAGGTTTGCATTTTATATGGGCCCCTCAAGATCCAATTAAGGATTCTAAGCCACCTAGAGCTTGAAATGCATGAACATTATGAGCACTCTTCATAGAATAACTCAATACTAAAAGGCTGGGTGCTGATTTTTAGGTTGATTTCATAGATGTGAACACTTGAGACACAGAGGTATTAAGTGGTCTGCCCAAGACCAACCCCCCCCCCCCCCCCAGTTAGTGGCAGAGCAAGATATCAAAATTAAGCATGCTGGCTCCAGAACTACTCTTCACCTAGTGTGCTTTCCTGCCTAAGCACATCAAGTTCCATGTTTTCTTTCTATCCAGAACTAGAAGGGAACTATTTGGATTTGATGGTTAAGGTTGAGTTAATAACCACTTGGAAGTTGTTATTAAGTGCTACTATCATTTTCTTAGTATCCAATAAAAGATACCATGATTACTTTTCTAGTTTTTGGTAGGGGATTACTTGTAAAATTTGGAACTATTCTCTTTCCATGGTCACATTCCAAGTTATTTAAAATGCCTCATTGCCATGATGCTAATGTCTTTGTAATCTGTTATTTGATGGTCATTCACAGTTTAGTTAACATCTTTCATTGTTCAGCTTTCTTTTTTTAATTTTTTCTTTTTAGATATATGTGACAGTAGAGTGCATTTTGACATATTATATATATGTGGAATATAACTTATTCTAATAAGGATTCCGTGCTTGTGGTTGGACATGATGTGGTGTTACACTGTTCTTTTATTCATATATGAACATACAGAAGTTATGTCTGGTTTATTCTATTGCTTCATTAAGCTTTCTAATCAAGTTTTGAGTATTATTAATATAACTTAGATCTTTGTCCTCACTTCTACATGTATGAGACAAAATTCAATGGCAGAATTAGCTCATGTGACTCTGAGGTATGAGGTTACAATTTTTCTTTTTCCATTTTTTAAATTTGTTCTTTTTAGATATAAGTATATTTCTTTATTAAAATCTAATAATACAAGCTCCCATTGTGCATGATTACATAAATCCAATATTTTCCTAGGTTCCCCTTGATAGGTCTAGGAAAATACCCCTGGGGGGTTGCAAGAAATGCTAGCATGTTCTCCAGGTCATTGCAGTTTGTCATTGCAATCACGATCAGAAATTGTGTTCTGGGTTGCTGCCCTGATTTTAAGAAAAATTTCACCCTTCTAATTTGGTCCCTAAATTACAACAGGGATTGCTGATATTGTCTTTATTAGATATTATTAATTACCAAGATTTTTATGGGAAACAGAACTGTTGAGTTGATATGTAAGTGCAAACAGGAAGGTCTCATTTCCATAAGCCATGCCTATCCACATGGGTCTACTATTACAAGTCCTGGTGTGCACTGCCCAGAGAACCATTCTAAAGTTCAAGGGGAGAAGCAAGGTTGTCCCTGCTCCAGAAAGACAGAGAGAAAACAAATATAAGCAAATCAAAGAGCTTCTAGTTTTTCAAAAAACTGGCCAATCCTATGCTGAGATAACAAAAACTTTCAAAATATATTGCTTAATGCATGTTTCTGGGAATATGATGGATTTTACATTCACAAAACCCATAAATCTAACATGCCTTTTGTATGGTTCAGTCAGTGAGAAAGCAAATAAATTCCTGGACTGAGATAAGAAAGTACAGAACTTAGAGGTTCATAGACTGGGCTGAGCATTCTCTCAAGAGAGTTTACTAAACCCTGGTGGCCTAATGCCTGGGTTTTCATGGACATGTGTATGAAAGGTAGAAGAATCTAGTCTGTGTGGTTGGAGGCCAGATTGACCCCATGACACTGATGCTGAGACTCCCTAAAGATGACAATTTCTGGGGAAAAACCTGCACCACAAAGTTAGTGGTGTGCACAATGCCCTCAGATTTAGACTGAGAAATAGATACAAAGTAAAAGAAAAAAATAAACTAAAATAAAAACCCTGAGTTCTTAACCTCAGGCATCTACGTACTTAGATATGTAAACCACATCTTATCATTATTGCTACCCTGAAGACCACAAGTCACAATTACTTTTTATAAAGAATCGGGGGTGATATTTCCCCCAAGAAACTTGACAAAATTAGTATGTTTCATTTCTGGAGGAACACAATAAATAAACTGAAGCCTCAATGAGTCCTGAAGATAAAGTTCATAAGAACGTGAACTTCTGATCAAAATTCACTCAACACACAAGTAAATAGGGTATAACTTGCGCAGAGTTAGACAAATAAAAAGAACATATTAGCAATACTTTTACCTGGCGATTGTTGGAGATAGCTTTAGTAGCCGGGGCAGTGGCACAAATCGCCGGGCGCTGAGGCAGGAGGATCACAAGTTCAAAGCCAGCCTCAACAATGGCGAGGCCCCCCCCCCCCCCCCCTGACCTGATACAAAAAAAAAAAAAAAAAAATCTTGAAAAAAAATGATGCCATTAACAGCATGATAAAAGAACAAGAGATGATCAGAACTGAATAACTGAATATTTGGGAAAAGAATAGAATGGAACCCTTCAAAGAGAAAACAAAATATTATGATGAAATTTACAACTCCGTGATGAGTTAAATAGGCAATTAACTCAACTTATGATATAATGAATTTGTTGGCATAGAGACACATAAAATTAAACAGAACACAGAAGAAAAATGCCAGGACTGCTGAGTTATTAATGGGGCCGAGGTCTAAAGCTACCCCCCTTTTTGGGCTCTAAAAGGGGGTTCTTTCTGCCCGCAGAAAGAACATAGCTTACCTGGCGAAGATAGGCTTAGTGGGCAAAATCGCCGGGCGCCTCCCCCCTGCCTCCTTGACGGACACACGCCACACCGGGGAGTTTTGTAGAGAACCAGAGCCAAAACTCAAATTTATTGAACAAGGTATTGAACTTATATAGGCCTAGAACTAACCAATCAACCAGCAGGGCGGTTCGGACTCTCACGCTAAGTCATAGCCACACCCCCTCACTTAGCCCCGGTCCTCCAAAGGGCGTGGTAAGCAACCAGAGCCCCAACCCCTTGGCAGACATAAAGTCCCAACAGAGAAATACAAATAATGGGGATCTCAGTGCTATGGAGAATAGGACAAGAAGACCCAACAAATACCTAATTCAGAGTCAAGAGCTACATAATAGAAGCATAGGAACAATCTGTGAATGTTAGCACCACATTTAGCAAACAACACAAGGCCTAAGTTTGCATCAATGGGAAATAGAGAAAGTTCTGCAAGTCTTCATGAGTAGATGAAGATAATCAGAATGTGTTGGAGCTTCCCAATGAGTCACTTTGTCTTCATGACTGCTGGTTGTGATGATGATGAACAAGATAATGAATAGAATTTTCTGCACTTTTCCACAAGATTCTCTCTCCATTTAGTCTCATTATGGACAGAGCCCCTTCTCAGCCTGGGATGGTAAATGCATTAGCCATAGGCTATCTTTACCCCTTCCATATCAATGACAAACACCTTGACCTTTTTTTCCAATTAGTCACCTCATTTTCCCAAACACTCTTCAAAATGGTAACGGAACTAATTCTGGGAACACAATTTTTTCTAACTTCTCTGGGCATAGACTTATTTTTCTTTGGAATTTTACTGTTTTTATTTACTGTTGGAACTAGGACACTGGAAAATGGGAAGAAGGAAGACATTTTCAATGGCAGATTATGAAAAATAGTGGTAGATCATAGACATAACTTATTCCAGACATTTCACAGCCTTTCTCAAGGTGAATGCCCAAGGCTTCCACTTGTACCATTAGACACACACTCGGGCTCTTTGACAGCTATTTATTTATTTATTTTACCTTTCAAGGATTCCTATGATTTTCTTCCTAACTTGAGATAATCCAAATGAAAATGTGTTTGGCCTAGGAGTCTCTGCTATCTAGACAGCATAATAGCCACAGCATCTGGAAGAGAGCATACAGCGTCCCATGGAGAAGCATTCTTTCAGTTAGTTACTACTTGGTTGGAAGACATGGTGCCTTCCCTTCCCTACACAGGCTCCTGTATTAAGATAGGAAAAGAATTTCTCAAAGTGCTGTCTGTCTCAGTTTCCTAATCCGAGCTCTTCCCTAAGCACATTACCCTCACGTGAGCTCCAGTCATGCTCCCTCATAGGATGGCTTATTAACCTGGGAACCACAGTGAGCTTCTGGGTAATTGAGAATCCAAAACCAGTTCATGAAAAAGCGGAAGTGTTGACCTTCATGGGTGCAGAGTCCAGGGATCCAAAAGAAATCAAAAAACTCAAGATTCATCGTTTTAGGCAGTTTATCTCAAAGTAACTCCCTGCAGGGAACAGAGAACAGTGGTTCTTTCCACCTTGTCTTATCTAACTCCTCAGGGAACTGTCTAGAATCAGTTTCTGTTACATCCACCACTAAGCTGCTTCATGGTTGTGACGTCTCATCATCTCCTACATTATCCTTACATTTCTCCAGGCTTTATAAAAGCAGAAATGCTCAACATTCATGACTCAAAGCCCATATAATTATCCAGCTGCATTACTTGAAAAGAACGAAGCCTTCCTTTTTCTGTTTAGGAGTCAAACCATTTCCTACTTTCACCTTTTTCTCTGCAGATGACACCAAGCAGATATATGGACAGGGATGGAAACCATACCTCTGGGGCCATGTTTGTCCTCCTGGGACTTTCAGATGATAAAGAACAGCAGCTCATCCTCTTTCCAGTCTTCCTGGGAGTCTACCTTGTGATTCTGATCTAGAACCTGGGTCTTAATATCCACATCAGGATGGACTTCCACCTGCAAACACTGATGTATTATTTTCTCAGTTTCCTGTCATTCATAGACATCTGCTATTCTACCTCCATCATCCTGAGGATGCTTTCAGACTTCTTAAAGGATGAGAAAACACTTTCCCTCCTGGCCTGTGCCACTCAGTACTTTGTTGTGGCCTGGATGGCTATGGCTGAGTGCTGTCCCCTGGCCGCCATGGCCTATGACAGATGTGTCACCATTAGTAGCCCTTTGCAGTACTCAGCCATCATGGCCCCAGGCCTCTGTCAGAAGATGTTTGCTGGGGTCTGTGGCAGTGGCTTCCTTAGCAGCTTAGTTCAAACATCTCTGCTTTCACCATCACTACTGTGGGCTAAATATTATTCAACATTTCTTCTGTGACACCTCAGAGGACTGTCTTGCTCTGATCCCTTCATCAGCCAACTGATTCTTTTCTGGCAGCTGTTTTTGTAGGGTTTGGTTCTTTTCTTCCCATCCTGTTGTCCTATGGCTTTACTGCAGCTTCCATCCTGGAAATATCCTCATTCGAGGGCTGTGCCAAGGCCCTCAGTACCTGTGCCTCCCACCTGGCAGTGGAGAGGCTCTTCTGTGGCACAGCCCTCTCTGTGTGCACGTGTCACAGCTCCAACCACACCACCACGCAGGACAAGGTGCTGCCAGTCTTCTGCGTCATACTCATCCCCGTGTTGAACCTCTGATCTACAGTCTGAGGACCAAGGAGATCCAAGAGGCCCTTAAGAGGGGGATAAATGATCTTGATCTCAGCAAGAGTTACAGTGATTATGGTCCCTAAAAGGAATAAGGTGGTAAGAATAAATGTTAGACCTTTGGATCTTTTGTAACTACATAGAGAAATGCATAACTAGGCTTCCTTATTTCCTGGAATCATTGTGCTATCGTGTCTGAGACTCATAGTAAGTGCAGGTTTTTTTGTTTTGTATGTGTTGTGTGGTTTTTTTTGTTTTGTTTTGTTTTGTTTTGTTGTATTGGAGATTTAACCCAGGGACACTTTACCACTGAAGCGATTCCCTTTTTATGTTTTATTTTGAGACAGGGCCTCCCTAAATTTCTTAGGACCTTGCTAAATTCCAAAGGCTGGCTTTGAACTAATGATACTCCTGCTTCAATCCCCTGAGTTGCTAGGATTATAGGCATGTGCAACCACACCCAGCTAAAACAGCTTTAAAAGCCAGTTTCCATGAGTAGAATCTGGTAAATAAAACCCTAACTGGTGGTTATATTTTTGAGAACAGAGGTGCTGATAAGTATTATAGGTACAGAAATGACAAGCACACAGGTTGACACACCACCTGTTGTTTTGTTCACCAATCTTACTTCTCTTTATTAGATAAATAAATTATTGTACCTATTTAAAGTTTACAGCAGATGTTATGGAATAATGTACATTAAAGTAGTTATTACAGTAAAGCAAATCAGCACATTTTTTATCTCATTTCTTTTGAGGCAAGAGCAGTTAAAATCTACTTATTTATCAACAATCCCTAATAGGGTACAAGTCGATTAACTGTAGTCCTCATGTTTTACAACATATTTCTAGACTTGTTCCCTTACATGTCTGCTAACCCAAATCCTTTAACCTGCATCTTCCCATTCCCTCCCCTACTCCCCATTCCCACTGACACCCCTATTATTACTGTTTTCTTATTTCTATGTATGTTACCTGCTTTTTCAAGATTCCACATTCAAGTGAAATCGTGATATATTTTTCTTTCTGTGCCTGATTTAGCATATCTTTCTCCTGTTCTGCAAAGTGGCAGATGGCAGGATCTCCTTTTTAAAGGGTGAGTAGTGGTTCTCTGTAGATGTAGACTACAGTTTCTTCATCTCTTGTCCATTGATGAACACCTAACTTCTTCCCTTATCTTGGCCATGGTGAATAATATCTCAGCGAACACGGGAACACAGATAACTTTACAAGGTGGTGATTTCATTTGCTCTGGGCATGGGCCAGAAAGAGGGTCACATGGTAGCTCTAATTTTAATTCTTTTGGGAACCTCTATCCTGTTTTCTACACTCCCATGAATGGTGTACAAGTGCTTTTTCCTTTCTTGCCATCCTTTCCAGCTTCTGTTATTTCTTCTCCTTTTTGATAATAGGCAGCACCCTAATGTACCTTAATTTGCATTTCCCTGTTGATGAGTGATCTCAAACAACCTGTTCTATACCAGTTGGTCATTTATATGTCTTCTTTTTGAGAAATCTCTGTTTGGGTCTTTGGCCATATTTAAATGTGTTATTTGTTTTTCTGTTATTAGGTTATAAGAGTTCTTTATGAATTTTGAATGTTGTATTGAACATATGGTTTGTAAATATTTTTCCTAGTCTTTAGATGGCTCACTGGTGGTGTGCTCTGCTTGCAATATAGTTTTAAATCAGGAAGTATGATGACTCCAGCTTTTTTTTTTTCAATCTCAGTATTTTTTGTGTGTGTGGTTCCATACATATTTTAGATTTTTTTTATATCTGTGAATAATAACATTCGTAATTTAATACCTATTTCATTGAATCTTTATAATGCTTTGAGCTATAGGGACATTTTTACAGTGTAATTCTTCTGATTCATGAACACTGGATATTTTTCCATTTATTTGTGTTTTTGTGGATTTCTTTCATCAATGTTTTTTAACTTTTTATTTACAAATATTTTACTTTCTCAATAGTTTATTCATCAGTTTGGGGCTATCATTAATGAAATTGTTTTCTCAGAACTAGATCGTTATTTGTGCATTAAAATGCTACTGACTTTTGTTTACTTTATAACCTTTTGTTTTATTTTATTTACTGAATTCACTTATTAGTACTAAGAGTCCTTTGTGGAATCCTTGGGGTTTTCAACATATAAGATCATGCCATCTACAAATATCGATGATTTTACTTCTTCAGTTTTAATGTAGATGGCTTTTAGCTATTTCTCTTGTGTAATTGCTTTTGCAAGTACTTCAAAGACTATGTTGAATAGAAGTCATGAGAGTGGGTACCTCTGCCCTGTACTGGATCTTAGTGGAAAATATAAGTTGTTCCCACTGACTCTGATGTTAGCTGTGAGGTTTTTATAAATGGCTTTTATTATGTTGAAGAACTTTCCTTTTATACCCAAACTACTCACAGCTTTACCAAGAAAAGATACTGAATGTTCTTCTGTGTCTATTGAGATGATGATGTGGTTTTAATCTTTCATTATGTTACTGTGAGGCATCACATCAATTTATCTGCATATGTTAAACTAGCCTTTTATACCAGGGATAAATTCCTCATGTTCATGATCTTTCTGGTGTGCTATTGAATTAAATTTGCTAGTATTTCATTGAGGATTTTTGTATCAGTTTTCTTTACCAGTGATATTAACCTGTAGTTTTGTTGTGGCATTTTTGTCTGGCTTAGTTAACAAGGTGAAATTGGCCTCATTAATTGTTTGTTTGTTTGTTTGTTTGTTTGTTTTTGCAGTATTTCCTCTAGTCACATTTTTTGGAAGAATTTGAGAAATATCTGTAATAATTCTGCATTGAATGGTAAAATTCAGCTGTGAAGCCATCTGCTTCTAGGTTTGTCTTTGTTGAAAGATTTTCAATATCTGCTTTAATTTCCTTTTCTTTCTTTCTTTCTTTCTTTTTTTTAATTGGACTGTTCAAAATTTTCATATCTTCCTGGTTCTATCTTGGTAGGTTACATTTTCTAGTATTTTATCCACTTCCTCTACATTGAAATTCCTCCCACTAGTGCTGTGATCCCGTTTACTTCTGAGGTGCTTTGTAGTGTCTCCTCCTTCTTTTCTGCTTGTATCTGAGTTTTCTCTGTATTTTTCTTAGTCTAGTGAGGGGCATGCTAATTTTGTTTTCTCAAAGACCAACTCTTGGTTCTATTCATTTTCTTCCACATTTTTTCTGTCTCTATCTATTTGACTTATTTCTGTTCTGATCTTTATTATTTCCTCCCCTGTGTTAACTTTGTGTTTAGTTTATCTTTTTTTAAATTTCTACTTCCTTGAGGCATATGGTCATGCAATTTATGGGGAACTTTCCTCTTTCTAATGTGGCATTTATTGCTATGAACATCTAAGAACTGGTTTTCCTGCAACCCATGTGTTTTGATATATTGTATTTCCATTGTCATTTGTCTCGAGATTTTTTAAATTTTCCTTTATAATTTCTTTTTGATTCATTGCTTGTTCAGGATCACGTTGTTTAATTTTCACATGCTTGTGAATTTTCCAAAATTGCTTCTACTGGTGACTTCTAGTTTTCTATTACTGTGACTGGATACAATGCTGTGTATGCTTTAATCATCTTGAATTCATTAAGATGTTTCTTGCAACCTAACATATGGTCTATACTGGAGAATGTTTCATGTGTGCTAGAGAAGAATGCATGTTCTGCTACTATTGGATGGAATGTTCTGTGTGTGTCTCTAGCTCCATGCAGTCCAACATACAGTTTGTGTCCAGTTTTTTCCACAGTCATTTTGTGTCTGAATGATCTATGACAGAAAGCAAGTTGTCAAAGTCTCCTACTGCTATGGTATTGCCACCTGTTTCTTCTTTCATGTCTATTAATATTTGTTACTCTCTTGTGACAGTTTTAGACTGGAAGCCATTCTTGCTCTCCTTTGTTTACTGTATACATGGAACAGCATCTTCCGTTCCTTCCTTTTCAGTCTCTGTGTGTCCTTAAAGATAAAATGGATCTTTTATAGGCCACACATAGTTGGACCTTGATTTTTTAAAAATATTTATTTATTTGCTTTTAGTTGTATGCAATGTGTTATTTTTACGTGGTGCTGAGGATCGAACCCAGGCCGTACATGTGCTAGGTGAGCGCTCCACCACTGAGCCACAACCCCAGCCCTGGACCTTGATTTTTTAATCCATTCAGCCAGACTATGTTATTGATTAGTGTGTTCATCCATTTACATTCAATGTTATTATTGATGATAGAGCAAACTCCTATCACTTACAAATTGTTTTCTGGTTGTTTTGTAGTCCCTTCCTTACTTTATTACACTCTTGTCTGCCTTTGTGTTTTCTGAACTGTTAAGACTTGATTCCTTTATTTTTCTTGTTTAGGAATCTGCTATAGTTTTTGCTTTGTGGTTTCTATTGGGTTTATATGAAGAATCTTTTGGTTAGAAAAAAATCTCATGGTCATAATAGACTATTTTAAACTGATCACCACTTGTTACATACAAATACCCTCAATTTTACTTTCCTAGTCAAAATTTATATTTTTGTTGTTACAATTTACATATTCCTATATTATACGATTCCTCAACACCTTAATGTTGCTGTGGTTATTTTTGGCCATTTTGACGTTGAACCTTCATACTCGAGTTCTGAAGATTTACACACCACGGTTCTAGTAATGGGGTATTTTGAATCAGACTTTGTATTTGACTGCACTAGGGATTTTTCAACGGTTCTGTTTTCATAGTAGCACTTACTATTCTTTTGCTTCCAGTTAAAAAAACTCCCTCCAGCACGTCTTGTAAAATAAGTCAGGTGGTGATAATTTTCCTTAGGTTTTGTTCCTCTGGAAGATGTTTTCCTTCACTGCTGAAGGATGGCTTCACCAAGCATCCTATTCTGGGCTGGCTGTTTTTTTTTTTTTTTTTTTTTTTTTTTCTTCTTTCAGCACGTGGGGTGGGTCACTCCATTCTCTCTTGACAAACAGGAATTGCTGAGAAATCCACAGATAATCATGTGGGGATTCACTTCGTGGTCACTTGGCACTTTTCTCTTGCTGATTAATTTTAGATTTTACTCTTTGACTTTTACCCTTGGCTTGCAGTGTGCTTTGGTGAAGAACTAGTTGGGCTGAACGTGTTTGAAGACCTTTGAACTGCGGGGATTTGGATGTCCTTTTCTCTTCCAAGATACAGGATGTTTTCAGCAACTATTTCATTAAATAATATTTCCATGCCTTTCTTCACCTGGACCTACCATAATATGACAATTTGTTCACTCACTGGATTCCCATAAGTCCTGTAACTTGTTTTTGTTCTTTTCCATTGCTTTTCTAATATTTTTCTTTGTCTGGGTTGTTTCAAAGGACCCATCTTTTGGTACAATTCATTCATTCTACTTCTTGAGATATTCTACTTTCAAACTATTATATTTTCATATCATTCATTAAATCTTTCAACACCATGAATTTGGTTAGTTTCTCTCTTATGCTATCTTTTTGTTGAATTTCTTATTTTTTTTTAAATTTCATTGAATTGCCTCCCTGTTTTCATTTGTATCTTACTAGTTTCCTTATAATCAGTATTTTGAATTCCTTTTCAGGCAATTCATGAGAATCCTTTACTTTGAGGTTAGTTGTAAGAGTTTATTCGTGTATTCCTTTGGTGGTGTTGATTTTTCCTGCTTTTTCATATTTCTTAAATTCCTGTACAGATGTCTGTGCCTCTGGTGGAACATTTACACTTCCAAATTCATAGTGACTTTTAAAGGGAAACTTTCACTGTCTGAGTCCTAGAATATTAATGGAGAAGGATGCTTTGGCACTGGTTCGGGGCAGATACAGTAGTGTATTATCCATGAGCCTTCTCAGCTGGGATCAATGTCAGTAACGACTATGGGTACCTCTGTACCCCAGGTACAGGAGTTTGATGGCAGTGGTTTCGGCAGGGCTGTTTGTTAGGGTTCTCAGTGGCAAGACTTTAGTTCCTCTTGTTCTGTGTTTCCCATATAAGACAGACATAGCCGAGGACATCCCTCGTGCTGCCGGATCTATCACAGCTCAGAAGCAGCCAACTTCCAGGATGTGGGTACTCAGAGAAAGCTGTGGACTTGGTGTCATATGGTCAGATTTTGCTGAAGTACTGAGATAGCTGTGACATGAGCTCAGCTTCATTCCCTCAAATACAGGGACTGTGATGTGTGGCACTCCTCAGTATCTTTGGGTCCAGAAAGCAGGGGTACAGCTGTGATTCTGATCCTGGGGATTATGGTTCAACAATGGCATGGCTCTAGGAATGAAGGAGTGCTTCAGAGGCTCGGGTCCTGAGAAATAGGGCACAACTTGCAATTTGAGTCTGGAAGCCAACAGGTTATAGTGCTTACTTGGGCACTCCATGTTGCGTAATAGTGACTCCAGACATGGAAATCATGGACATGTTAGTGGCCCAGGGTATGCAAAGATAAGAGCATCAGCAGCAAGAACCTGAGAATAATGGAGTACATGGATGGCTTGCTCTGAAGGAGGTGGGGAGTGCTGGAACAATGACCTACTCCCCAGGGTGAAGAGATGCCTGAGGATCTCAGATTTCAGAAAGCTAGTTCAGACCCAGGGAGGTGGAGCATTGGCTATTATGTCCAGAAAGCAAGATGGAACAGTTCAGCCAAGGTTGTGTTGCCTTGGTGGGGTGGAGACAGAGCACCATAGCAGGTTAGGTTCCTGAGGTTAAGGTGGGTCCTTGGCTCTGAGTTCATTGTTGCTCCACTTGGTTTTAGGTCTGGGTTCCTGCAAGCTAAGCATAGGACTGCACAAGTGGGCCAGAGTCCCTAGTCCCTGGGGAAAATGGGTCATTGACTTGGCTCAGGTACAGCTGTATTTCTGGCATGGCATATGGAGCACTAAATGATGGGGCACTGAGTGGACTCAGTCACTAGGAGTGTGGTTGCTCCATTGGACTAAAGATCAGATTCCCAAGGACTAACACATTGCCTGAGGCTCTGGGTTCGGGGCTGCTCTAGGCTGGGCCTTAAGGTTCCTGGTGGACAGGGCAGCATATTGACTGGGTCAAGAGGACATGGCTGGTCTGCTGAGTTGGACTCAGGATCCCAGGACCAGGGTTCTGTGGTGGCTGAAGCACTGGGGAACATGGTGACTCGCTGGGCTACAGGGGGCACCTGGGACGGGGGAATGGGGTAGGTCTGAGACAGCCTGTTTCCAGGGCAGCAGCTTTGCTGGTGGATGGCGCACACCCATGTGTGAGTGTGGTATAACCATGCCAGGTCATCAGGGATGAAAGAACACAGTGACCAAGAGCCCCCCCCCGACAATGATTCCAGTTTCATCATGGGGCAACCCAGGAGCAGCTTGGACCACAGAGGATGGGACACAACCTGGGCTACTTCTCTGGAGTAGTTAATGTAGGCTTTGGATCTCTAGGCCACTCCCTAAGGTGGGCTTAGGGACTATGAGGACTGGTCCTTGTCCAGCATGCATGAGACCTTGGGTTTGATCCCCAGCACCAAGAGCTAAGAGTCCAGATGTCAATGACAGTGACTTCTGGGGGGCACCTGTTTATTTCCTCCCCACAGGAAGAAGTCCCTCCAAGTGCAAGCTGATCCCCACTGAGGCAAAGGGACAACAAAGACAAGGGGATTTTATTCCCTTGTTTATGTGGCCATCCAGAACTCCACACTCCCTGGGGTGTCTGCCCCTCCCTTGCTGTACTATAGCACAGGGATCAAAATGTGCTGACTTCCTGTTTTGGATCTACTTGGTGGGGGGATGAGCATTAGGGTTCTCTAATCGGACATCTTGCTGATGTCACTTTAAACCTGTCCTTTATTTCTTTGATTTATTGATTTATTTTTGTGGTGCTGGGGATCAAATCCAGGGTCTCGTGCATGCTGGACAAGGACCCGGCCACTGTGCTACAGCCCCAACCTAGTACACTTTATTTTTCATTCTTTATCATTTTATTTTTATTCCAAAGAAAAGAGAATAAAACACAGCATAAAATTAAAATTAAAAATATTTAAGTTAAAATAAGCTTAAAAGGAATATTTTATAACTGTGGTCCCCAAGAGAGACACAGAAAGAGAGTGAGCAAGTGAGAGAGAGAGAGGAAATCGAGAGAGGAGGGGAGGGAGGGGGAGAGGTGGGGGAAGAAAGGTAGGAAGGAGGGAGGGTCAGAGACTCCAGGGATTCCAAGGCTTTCAGTCTGACGAGGGAGCAGTAGACCAATCAAACTAAAAGTACAATGGATACTGAGTCCAACTAAATAATTTTTTTAAAAAGATTTTGGAAAGCAATATGGAGATTCCTTGGAAAACTTGGAATGGAACCACCATTTGACCCAGTTATCCCACTACTTGGTGTATACCCAAAGGACTTAAAATCAGCATACTACAGTGATGCAGCCACATCAATGTTTATAGCAATAGCCAAGATATGGAACCAACCTAGGTGCCCTTCAACAGATGTATAGATAAAGAAAATGTGGTATATGTACACAATTGAATATTACTCTGCCATAAAGAAAAATGAAGTTATGGCATTTTCCAGTGAATGGATGGAACTGCAGAATATCATGCTAAGTGAAATAAGCCAGTCCCAAAAAAACAAAGGCCAAATGTTCTCTCTGGTTTGTGGATGTTAGAGCGTGGGGAATTTATTGGGTTAGACAAAGGGGAATGAAGGAAGGGGAGAGGGGAATAGGAAAGACAGTAGAATGGATCGGACATAAATTTCTTATCCTTGTATGTGAATACATGACCAGGGTAACTCCACACCATGTACAAACAAGAATAGGATCCTAATTAGAATAAGTTATACTCCATGTATGTACAATATGTCAAAACACACCCTACTGTTATGTATATCTAAAAAGAACAAATAAAATATTTGAATTAAAAAAAAAGAAACTTTTGAACAGAGGCTTCATTGGACCATAGTTAATGGATTGAATTTCATGCACATTATAGCAATGTCTGTACAACACTTTGTGCGTCATACAGTTATTCCACCACATAGGTGTTTTTTTTTTTTTTTTCTTTGCCCATGTTAGACTGGCAGGAGAGAAGCTGTTCACATCTTACAGACAGACTACTTGGGCATAGAGAGGCCTGCCATGCTTTTCAACAAGTGAGGAGCCATACATCCAAAATCCTTCAAAGTATGTGGAACTGGCCAAAATATTTCCTCTTATGGACCTCTGTGCCCAAACTTCATATACCTGGTGCAATTCTTTAAAACTATCCAAAGAAACTACTCAATGTGTTTGTTGTTGTTGTTTTTTAAATTTCACATGCAAGTGAGGACTATAGTTAATAATATTGAGTTCAGGCTTTTCATTAAATTAGAGTTTAGTTACTCTGTCACAGAAACAAACTGGTAACTATGTGAGATGATGGATGTGTTAATTTACTAAGTAACAATTTTATTATAATAAACATCTTATACTATCATGTTGTATACTTTGAATACGTAAAATACAAGTATTAAAAAAAGAAAATATGTAGCTTGAAGGATTAAATTCTTGTAGTCTTTATCAGGGGCAACATGTAAGTGCTAACCTATTAACAACAACTAAATGTTACCTTATTGCCCCTGTCAACCCCTTTCTCCCTATAAGATTGGTTGAAGTAAATCAAAGAGTGGGACCTGACCAAACATCTCTGTGTTGCTAATAACTGGCACAATAGGTGAGCCCCTCCATTCTGCTCCATCCTGCTCAAAATTTCTTCCAAGAAAAGCCACAAAATTTTTAGGGATGACCTTAAATAGGATTTTTATTGGTGCATATTAATTCTATAAAATAGTGGCTTTCCTTATGGTGTATTCATACATGCACATAGCATAATTCAATCACCTAGTTTATAAGTGAAAATATCGAGGTTTAGAGAGGTTAATTTGTACAACCAGCAAGTGGCAGAGCCAGAATTCAACACAAATTGTATAGTACCAACACCCATGGTCATGATCAGCATGTCACAACACTGCCATGAATTTATGAATTCGTCAATTCCCTGTCATGAGTCTGTGTACACCTTGAGGGCCTTGATGTCCTCAATTATGCCTAGGAAACAGTCAATGTCTGTCTTGGGACTGCTGTGATAATTGAGTCATATCAGATACTTGAGAAAATATCCATAGATTTCCACATAAAATGAAAGTGCATTGTAAGCAAGGAAGTGTATGCATGTGTCATTGACTGTGATCAAGGTATCTTACCAGTTGTGCCATCTTGGGAAAGTCCCTTAACATCTCTGACCTCATATACTTTAACTATTAATTGAGAGTTTGAGACTAAAAAATACCCATGTCCTTTCCAGCCAAAATGACTCCAAGTTCAGTTGAAAAGAGAAAAATCACAATTCTGAAATTACGGTAGGACCACAGGAAAGTAGGGGATTGATTCACTTGGCAAAGTAGGGCATGAAATCAGCAGGGACAAAAACTCCAAGGCAACCCTGACACCGGGGAGCAAGTACCTGCTGTGTTTTCCCCCTCTAATTGGCTTCTCTCTTCTCACCTCAGCTCTCAGCGGCACATTTAAGAGGATGCCTCGTGTGGCCACTTCACTGGCTGTGAGTGACCAGGCAGGTTCATGGCCCACAGTAGCCAGTGAGGAGTGGAGAAAGCCCACTCAGAAACGTCTTGGGAAAAGAAATAGTCAGTTTCAACTTCTGACAAGAACTCTGTCTTTTATGGGGGGATCTGGGTCAAGGTCAGAGGGCAAGACTTAGAGCTATTTTGAGATGCCTGTGGTTTTACAGTGGAGCAAGGTTTAGGAAATCAGTCTCACCCACTCTTCACCTCTCCCCTCTCCCCTACTTCCACACCCTGCACTTAGGGTTCTTTCTCTGCCCTTTAGCATAAGGAATAATCCCAAACCTAAACTTTCAGGTATTACTCTGGGGCGAGGGGTGGGTGTTGAATTCTTAAGAAGGTGACCTTGAACTCTGTTGCTTTCTGCTTTCTCACTGGTATAATGAGGCTAATAGGATCCTCTGGAGTCAAAGCAGATTACATCCATAAAGCCCGACAGATTTTAAAAGTCAGAAATTGAAATTTGGAACAAAAATAATAATTTACTATGTTTTAGGGGAACTTCCTGAGATAAAAACGTGCTTGCCTATGGTTCCCAATTTTCTTCACCCCCAGAACTCTTTTAAATTGTAATTCGAGCCCTTCACGATTCTATTTTTGAAATAATAATAATAATTAATAATTTAACTTCACTACTTCTTACCGAGTCTTAATGGTAGCACAGGGTATTTGTGTACCATTCCTTTAGACCTTTTGAAAGCTTCAAATAGTTCTCCATCTTCACCTTTGTTGACCATGGGGGTTGGACACGTGAGCCTGGGCCACAGAGATGTCAGAGATACCCATTCCAGGTACCGGTAGTGTTGATCTAAATGTCCTCTTTAACTTTGTTTTATGTACATTTTTCCTCATTCAACAAAATTTCTGATTTTAACTGATTTTATACTTAGCACATCTCATTACACTGACCATATCCCTATTAAGTCAGAACTGGAAAGGATCTTGATTAGCTATATCCTCCTAGTGACATCTCTAACCCAAATTCACATCAGTCAGCTTTTCTTCTCCAGTTGTCTTGAGAGATGATGAACACCGGCAAAACACTAATCCAAAAAAGTGAGTATCTTCAGAGTTTTTTTCCCTTTTTCTTTTCTTTTTTTTTTTTGGTACGGGGAATTGAACTCAGGGGCATTCAACCACTGGGCCACATCCCCAGCCCTTTTTTGTATTTTATTAGAGACAGGGTCTCACTGAGTTGCTGAGTGCCTCGCCAATGCTGAAGCTGGCTTTGAACTCTCGATCCTCCTGCCTCAGCCTCCCAAGTGCTGGGATTCCAGGTGTGCGCCACCGCGCCCGGCTCCCTTTTTCTTTAGCTTACAAAATTTTAACAAGTTAAATTGTCAGGATAAATTTTATCATGAATAAGAAAAACAATCCCCATTTCCTTACTCTCTTCTAGGAATGGTGGGTTACACATGAGACACTTAGTGTGGCTTCCTCTGTCACCAGAATGCAATATAAAGGAAAGACGGTGGAATGAGATGGACATCATTACCCTAAGTACATGTATGAAGACACAAAAGGTGTGACTCTACTTTGTGTACAACCAGAGAAATGAAAAACTGTGCTCTAGATGTGGACTATGAATTGAAATGCATTCTGCTGTCATGTATAACAGATTAGAATAACTAAATAATTTTAAAATTTTTTTAAAAGGAAGACATTTAGTGCAGGTAATGGATCAATCATTTGACCTATTTTCATTGAACTAAATGATCATATTGGTGCTTGGGGCATGTTGACTGTAAGAATTTATGATTTTAAAATATTCTTATTAAATCTAATTCATATTGGATAAACTGAGAAGTTAATTGGCAGCACTCTATCCTATAAGTAAACAGAAAGATTTCCAAGTTTGTAAGATCATGAAGAAAATTCATCAAAGGCAAGAACCTTAGTTTCACATCCAAAGCTGGGTGAAAGTACCGTTTATTAATGACTTCAATAGATATTGATTGAGTTATGCAAATGTCAGCATTTGCATGCTTAGTGCTGGGCAGTGAGACATCACTAGTCTGTGTACTGTGTCTAGTCACTGCTGCCTGCTCCAGGGTACTTGGTGGTGGGGCATGAAACTAGCAGCAGGAATTTGCAATGCTTCTGGGTAGAGATAACACAGTAATACAAGATAAAAATAGAATGTTTTTTTTTTTAATTTATTCTTTTTAGACATATATAAAAGTAGAATGTATTTTAATATATGATACATACATAGAGTATAACTTATTCTAATTAGGACCCCATTCTTATAGTTAGACATGATACAGAGTTACACTGATCATGAACTTATATATGAACATAGGAAAGGTATGTTCAATTCATTTTATGGTCTTTCCTATTCCCGTCCCCTTCCCTTCACCTCATTCCCTTTGTCTAATAGAATAATTTGGTTTTTTTAATTTTTTATTTTATTTATTCTAATTAGTTATATATGACAGCAGAATGCAATTCAATTCCTATTACACAAATACAACACAGTTTTTCATGTCTCTGGTTGTACACAAAGTAGAGTCATACCATTCGTGTTTTCATATATGTACTTAGGAGAGTGATGTCCATCTCATTCCACCATCTTTCATGGGAACGTGCCCCCCTTCCTCTCCCTCCCCTTTGCCCTATCTAAAGTTCATCTATTCTTCCCATGCCCTCCCCCTACCCCATTATGAATCAGCATCCTTATATCAGAGAAGACATTTGGCCTTTGGTTTTTGGGGATTGGCTAACTTCACTTAGCATGATGTTCTCCAACTCCATCCATTTACCTGCAAATGCCATGATTTTATTCTCTTTTAATGCTGAGTAATATTCCATTGTGTATATATACACCACATTTTCTTCAACCAGTATTCTTGAGTCCAGGCTTAGAGACCATCTAATTAAGGAAGTAGTTTTATCAAGAGCTCCTTGATACTTTAATATTTTAAAGCTTCACTTTTCCTCTTTTACAGAGACAAGCAATGTTGGGAATGATAATTTATAACATTTATTGAGCCCCTGCTGTGTAAGGTGTTTATGTCATTCGATTCTTGGGTCAGTCCAATAAAGTGGTAAATAGCATTATCTCTATTTGTACATGAGGCAACTGAGGAACAGAGGGGTTAATAAACTGCTAAAGTTTGCATAGCCAATAAGTATATGTCAGAAAAGTATGTATTCTTCTCTCTCTCTCTCTCTCTCTCTATATATATATATACATATATATATATATACACACACATATATATATCCATGCTATTAAGGATTTATGTACCTTAATAACTTAGCATTACAACCACAAGAGGTGGAGAAAATAAAGATAAGTATGAAGAAGAAAATTGAAATTATACCACTTATTACTTATAAAATTTGGTTTTTAATGTGTGGCATTGTAAGTGGTTAATATGGCATGTGTGCATGTGTGTGATAAAGGGAGACAGACAACACACATGAGAGAGATGGCATAAGCAAGTCTTCCCCCAGAGAGGCAGAAACATTCTGCACACTCATCAGTGGTGTGAGGGCCGTTTCTTGTTGATTCTGAATTATCTTGTACATCAAAGGCTTGGCTATATTGTCTTTCATATTCCATGGCTATTTTCCCAGCTTACAGCTGTAGTTCAGCTGTGTCTTTTATAAGTGGGATTTGCTGTCATAACTAAGATTAAAATAACCACATGTTTTCTCTTAATCTGTTTTGGTTACATGTTTCTCTTAATCTGTTTGGTTTTGTCTTTTCCATCCCAAGATTATCTAATTGCATCTCTATTTATTCCTCTAACATTTTTTACCCTTTTTGAGTCAGGTCTCATAGATTACTTATGAATACTTTCCCTACTCATTTAAAATACTTTATCATATGTTACATTCTTACCAATACTTAAATTGAGTTCTGAAATGTCTATTTGTTTTTTTTTGTTGAACATTTGTTTTTTGCAGGACTAATCAATCCTCAATGTGAATAGTACTGCTTAATGTCTGAAAATGCACCTCCTTTCTAATTATTCGTCTTTTTCAAAAAGGTGCTATCACTGATTGGCGTTTCCCTCTGAAGGAAGGACATTCTAGGCATGAAGCATAGACAATATGTACTATCAGTTAAGAACCTGCTAGTGAGCTCTGACTTGCCGATCATCTTTGCCAGTGTGTGTGTTTGTGTGAGTACATATTGCAATTTAGAAATAAAATATTCATTTTAACTTTACAGCAAAACTCATCACAGTTTGACACTGGTTGTCCCTAATCCTTGTGTACCCAAAGTGAAGGGAACGAACTAGAAAATGGCATAGGTGGCTTATACTTGCATGGCCTTGGCTGGTTGACCTGCGTGGACAGTGGGTCTGAAGCCACACCTGTGTCTCAGAAATTTCAAAGAAAGAAAGAAATCTCGCAGCCCTGGCACTCCTGTTCACAGGTACAGCTGTCATTTGTGATTGTTTGTAAGCAATCCATTCACCTGTTGCTGAAGAATTACCGTGTGCCTGAGGGTGTGTGAGCCTGCGCTCCTGACCCTGTCAGCCAACTTACAGTTCAGAGCGCTCAGTGTTCTCTTTTATAATGAGCACATTAGGCGTGGCCTGTGTGGCCACTGGGACAATTTAAAATAGAGCAAGAGCGGATCCAAACACCAAAGTTCAAATTAGGTCCCACATTACCAGGATATTCCGTGAGAGGCAAAATACCTTAAAGCTGAGAATCCTTGAGGCCATGAGTGCACTGTACTCACCTCCTCTGGAGCGCGTCATGTGCTGGCTGCCCCAGGAATACTTGTTACGTAACTTTTAGGGGACAAACATGCTTCTGTCCTCCACCAAAATATAGCAAAACTATAAATTATGACATGATGTTTCAGGCCAGTTGAGAGATATATTAACTTCGTTTCTAAAATGTTTGAGAAATTATTGTAAGTAGGGTATGTAATTTTTAAAAGTAAAGAATAAAATTTTAAAGTCTATTTAAATGGCAATTCAAAGAGTTTTGGAAGGAATCTATTTTGAATTTATTTTGGAAAAAAAAAATGCCACTGCTGCTTTCATGATTCTGTAGCAGCAGGTATAGAATGCATGATCAGAGAAGTTTAAAAAGCATTTTAATTAATCAGTGATCTCAGTCTTATATATAAGAATTGTAGCATTTCTATGGCATTTAAAAAATTTTTTAATTTGTTTTAATTAGTTATACATGACAGTAGAATTTATTCTGATACATCATACATAACTGGGTATAATTTCTTCTGGTTGTACATGATGTAGAATCACACCAGTCATATAGTTGGAGCAGAGAATATCATGCTAAGTGAAATAAGCCAATCCCAAAAAACCAAAGGCTGAATGTTTTCTCTGATATGTGGATGCATTCACAATGGGGGTGGGGCTAGGGAAGAATAGAGGTACTTTGGATTAGGTAGAGGGGAGTAAAGGGAGGGGAGGGAGTACTGGGGGTAGGAAAAATAGTAGAATGAATCAGAAATTATTACCTTATGTACATATATGGCATTTTTTAAGAGTCACAGAATTTTTAATATCTTTTGTCATGGTTTCATTCTTAAATATCCCCCAAAGGCTCATAAGCTAAATAACTGGTTGCCACCTGGTAGTGCTACTGGTAGAGATGAAGCCTTTAAAGTCAGGGGGACCTCTCTGCCCTTGGCTTTTGATCTCATTTTTTCATTTCCCAGCTACAATGAGGTGAGCAGACAGAGGAGGCCGAGCCTTCCCCACCCTGCTGAACTGTGCTGCCACAGACCCAAAGAAACGGGGAAAAGAAACTGTGGACTAGAACCTCTGAAAGTGTAAACTAAAACACATCTTTCATCCTTTAAATAGTTTATTTCGGGCATTTTGTGACAGTGATGGGAATCTGACACGTCTCTTTTAATTCGTTCAAGAGAATGAATTAATTGAGAGCCTAAAACAATGGGAAGTTTCTTGATGACTTAAGAAGAACAGGGACAGTGCAGGACAGAGAAGCACGTCCCCTTTCCCGGCACTCACTGGAGGCCAAGGTGGGTACCTGTGAAAATGGGGGTGCTGTGCTGCCTCCCGAGTCACCACTGCGTTCTCCTGTCTCCTTTCTCATACCAGGAGCACTGAGGCCATGACTCGGGGAAGAAATGTCACGGAGATCGCCCAGTTCATCCTCCTGGGATTCTCAGACTTTCCCAGAATCACAGCAGTGCTCTTTGTGACGTTCCTGCTGACCTACGTGACAGCGCTGACCTGGAATCTGTCCCTCATCGTCTTAATAAGGATGGATTCCCACCTCCACACCCCCATGTACTTCTTCCTCAGCAATCTGTCCTTCATAGATCTCTGCTATGTCACCTCCACAGTCCCCAAGATGCTGTCCACCTTCTTCCAGCAGCAGCAAACCATCAGCCTGACGGGTTGCATTGTTCAGTACTTCTTCTTCTCAACCATGGGGCTGAGCGAATCCTATCTCATGACCGCCATGGCTTATGACCGGTACGCGGCCATCTGTAGCCCTCTGCTCTACTCTTCCATCATGTCACCCTCCCTCTGTGCTCGCATGGTGCTGGGATCCTACATGGCCGGACTCACTGCCTCCTTATCCCAGGTGTGCTCACTGCTTCAGCTCCACTTCTGTGGGCCTAATGTCATCAGCCACTTCTTCTGTGACATGCCCCAGCTCTTGAAACTCTCCTGCACTGACACGTTCTTTGTGCAAGTCCTGACTGCCATACTAACAACGTTCTTTGGGATAGCCAATGTCTTTCTTATCATGATATCCTATGGCTACATTGTCATGTCCATCATGAAGATCACGTCCGCCAAAGGCAGGTCCAAGGCGTTCAACACCTGCGCTTCTCACCTGACAGCGGTTTCCCTCTTCTACATTTCGGGTATGTTTGTCTACTTGAGTTCAAGTTCTGGTGGTTCCTCCAGCTTTGACAGATTTGCCTCAGTCTTCTACACTGTGGTGATTCCCATGCTGAACCCCTTGATTTACAGTCTGAGGAACAAAGAAATCAAAGATGCCTTGAAGAGGCTGCGGAAAAAGATAGGCTAGTGCTAAGGACACTGATTCTGAGATTTCTGACAGATTTGGGCTAAAGTGCACTAAAATGCATGTGACTGGAGCACTATAAAGTTCACAACAAGCTTGGATGAAGGCTCAATGTGAAATGGACAATATGCTAATTCGAGCCAGCAGCTGGCTCCATGCTGCAAAACATAATGTGTTTAAATATTGGAGGTTTGTTATTGTCACCCTACCTCAGGGGTGGCCTCATAATTTTTTCATCTGTCCACAAGTATTTGTGAAACAGCACCTTTTACTTCTTTTGGCTTCTGCAGTTCAGGACTGCTCTCATCAGAACTCTGGCCCCTGGAAACATCTTGGCAAGATCCAGAAACATTGTCTCATAACTACTCTGAAGATGACACTGGTTATTCTGTGTTTCTGCCCAGGTGTATGTAAATGCATAGAGAGAAGGAATCTACCACTGTACCACTGGGGGTGGAGAGAGGGGAATAAAGCTATGGCTTGGTTGTGCTGCCAAGAAAGAGCAAACCAAAATAGTCTATGTTTGTCTAAGGTGTTCCTCATTTCTAATCGTCTAACAAGTTGATGGTCTTATCCGTCCCTACCACCTGTTGTCTTAGTGAGAAAGAAGTGATCTGAATCATGGTGGAAAGAAGGATATGATCTTTTCAGCAAAACTTACTTAGGGTTTGATTTTCACACCCAGGGTCCTGGGAGAATGTATGACAGGAGATCGAATCAGAGTCCGTGCCACAGGCAATAGCAAGATCTGATGTGGGACCCTGACCTCTCTTACCATCTCCCATTCAATCCAGACAATTTACCCTTGGTTGACATAACCAGTGGGATCTCATCTGTTGAATTGTTTCTAATAGTTCAGAAACCTCCTCAAGTTCAGTATGAGACCTGTGTGAATTGATTGTAATGATAAGAGTCACTGAATAATAGAAACCTGTGTGAATTCATTCTGATAATAAAGACTCACAATAAATACGGGGAACTGATATACATTCTTTCTACTGCCTACGTTCACTATTTTGTGTTCGAAGGTTTTAAGGTGGGTGAGATGATACGATGGGTGAAATAGAATAACTGTTACGTGAATGTTGATATTTTCCAGGAAGCTCCAAGAGCTCAGAGTGCGACTGACTCAGATGGGGTTCTTTCTGACCACTTATCCTTGTCTTACGTAGAATGTGGTTCTAGCTCTCTGGGTTACAAAGTGGATAGAGATGTGTAATAATGATTATTGTTATGCTAGGTTGAACAGATGTGGGTATAGCCATATAAGCCAAATAATACATTTATGTATCATCTCTGGAGATTTACTGAATTCTTAATGTTGCCTAGGGAATCCAATTCTGATAGGGGTCACGTGGGCTCTTCTGTTTAATTAAGGATTGTAAATGAAGAGATGCTCAAAGGCTTTGCAAAATCTTCATGAGTTTACATTTGACAAGGGTACAGAAGGGGGCATGTGAGAAGCTCTGAGAGAATGCAAGGACTCACCAGAAACCAAGGAAAGAGTGCCATTGAATAAAGGGCACCCGGCAGTCCCTCCAGATAGGGGCTTGTGCTTAGAAGCATTGCTCTTTTCAGATGCATAAAAATGGATGGGATATCTGTTCCTAAGGGACTACAAGGGCTTCAATAGGAGACACACATGTATTAGGCACGTGGAGGATATATCCATAATATTGCAGAGATTTAATTCTTTAATATCTTAAAATTTTAAGTATTTTTTAAAATGAACATCATGTTTTGTATGTGTATACATAGTGTAATGTTCAAATCAGGGTAACTGTTTTACCCATCACCCTAAACATTTAGCATTTTTTGTGATACGAACATTCAAAAATCTTCTATTTTGAAATATATAATATAGTCAACCTGGTGTGCAATAGAATACCACAATTTATTCCTCCTCTCCATAACATTGCACCCACCTTGTCCCATCCCCAACCCTCCTGTCTCATAACCAGTCTCATAACCACTGTTCTAGACTCAACCTCTATAGGATCTCTCTTTTTTTGATTCCACATATGAGTGAGATCATGAGCTATTTGTCTTTTGGTGTCTGCATTATTGCCCTTAACACAGTGTCCTCCATGCTCACCCGTGGGGTCACAAATGACAGGATTTCATCCTTTTTTAAGACCAAATACTTATGAACACTTGGGTGAAGAAATTAAATCAGTAATGTTAAAAAAAAAATCTTCCACCAAAGAAAATCTTAGGGCCTGATTGCTTCCTTTACTGTTGAATTTCTTATCTAGATCATGAATTGGTTCCCTGATTTCACTAAATCACCTATCTATATTTATTTGTATCTTGCTGAGTTTCCTTAAGAAAAGTATGTTTAATGTGTGTGTGTGTGTGTGTGTGTGTGTGTATTTGTACCAGAAATTGAACTCAGGGGCCACATCCCCACTGAGCCACATCCCCAGCTCTTTTTTGTATTTTATTTTACAGACAGAGTGTCACTGACTTGTTTAGGGCCTCACTAAGTTGCTAAGGCTGGCTTTGAAGTCCTGGTCCTGCTATCTCAGCCTCCTGAGCTGCTGGGATTGTAGGCATGTGCCACCATGACCAGCCGTGTTTAATTCTTTTTTTTTTAATATTTTTTTTTAGTTGTAGATGGACACCATATCTTTATCTTATTTATTTATTTTTATGTAGTGCTGAGGATTGAACCCAGTGCCTCACGCATGCAAGGCAAGGGCTCTACCACTGAGCTACAACCCCAGCCCTGCGTTTAATTCTTTTTGAGGTAATTCAGAAATTTCTTTTTCCTTGGGGTCAGTTACTAGGGAATCATGGTGCTCCTTGGGTGGTGTCAGGTTTTCTTCTTTTGTCATGTTTCTTGCATCCCAACCTTGATATCTGTGCCCCTGCGGGAATGGTCATCCCTTCTGATTACTTAGAGGGGCTTTCCTAGGGAAAGGCTTTCTCCTTCAGGGGACTCTAGAGTGCAGTTTTGGAGAGATGCATTGACCTTGGTTCTGAGTCAGTGCGACACTGAAATTTTCATGCAAATTTTTCAGTTGTCAGTATATCAGTGAGGCCTCCCTGTGACCCAGTGGCCTAGACTGCAGGAGTTTGTAGAAGCTGTGGGGTGACCTTATTGCAGGGAGGGCTCCAGCCTTGTTCTTAAGATGGATGGGGGGGATAGTAAGGCATGCCCACCAGCATATGGGATGCCAGTACAGGGTGCCAAGCTGCTTATCTAGTTGAAGGAGTAAGCAGCATGACAGGACCCCAAGCTCTGATTGGGAGGAGGCTAGCTGTGGAAAGACAGCAGGCTGGTTCCAAAGACAGGGTGGCATGCACTGGGTCTACCAAAAGGAGGCCAGCCTCACAGGAGGTGGGATATTAGGCTGGTTCTCTAGGCACAGGGTACACAGTGTTTGCTTTAACTCAGCCTTGGCTTCTCGACTGTGTGGACTGCTTGGTTCTGAGGAAGCAGGGTGTACTGTGAGAGCTGCTGGCATTGGGACCCTGCAGCCCTTTGTGTGATCGTGATAGAATGATGGCAGGGTCTCAGAGATGGAAAGATGTGGTGGCTACTGGACCAGACCAAGACACGCTGTAGCAGAGACTCCAGATTCATGGACACGCCACCATATGGCATGGGTAATGGAGGGTGGAAGGACAGTGTGGCGTCCTTCTTGGAATCCATACAGAACGATACAGCCTCGTGTACTACAGGAAGCACCCCAAATTGGACTCAGAGCCTGAGAAAATTGTTAGGTTTTCCGGCAACAAAAACTTTAGGCTAAAGTCCATGGCAATGCAGGGGGCTGCTGGGTCCTCCTGTTTCCCTTTTCCTTCCAGAAGTTTGCCCTGGCTACAAAAAAAAAAAAAAAAAAAAAAAAAAAAAATGGCAGCTGTGGCTCCCTCCCTTCTGACTACAGCCAGCCCGAGTTTCTGCACTCCACAGAGTCTACGCCACTCTTGCCACACCCCACCCATCTCCTTCAGATGCTCTAGTCAATCATTATGTTTGGTCCTTTTGAGAGGAGATGAATGTCAGCCACCTTCAGTCTGCCATCTTGCTGAACTCACTCCAGATCCACCTCTTGAGGATCTCACACAGGCCAAGGAGCTGACCAGTGCAAGCTGCTAGTGGAAGTAGGCTTCTGGGAGCTGCACTGGGTGAGGGCCCTGGGGACTGCTGCCTTCCAAGGACTGACTCCATGGGCTGCTGTTAAGTTAGGAGAAAAACAGTTCTTCAAACTTGGATATGATGAAAAAAAAAAAAAAAAAAACTTAGATCAATGGTATGTACCAGATTCTATACATGGTAAAATTTTTTTTTTTTTTTTTTTGTTTGTGTCATTTTATTTTTTGAGACAGGGTCTCACTGAGTTGCTTAGGCTGGCTTTGAACCTGCAATCGTCCTGCCTAAGCTTCCCAAACGACTGAGATTACAGGCATGCACCACCACACCCAGTCTGAAAATGTGTTCTAACCTAGACTAGCCTATGGGACCAAAAAAAAAGGGGGGGGGGAGGGTTAGCACAGAAGTATAGCTATATAATATATTCAGAGAAAAAGCCAATTTACCAGCCATCACTAAGGGTTACATAATATACATCAAGATGGCTAGTAAGGATGAGAAGGAAAATAAGAGAGCCATCCCTGTCTTTGTATCTACTTAGCAGCCAGACCTCTATTAAAAATAATAAATTCTACATTTTAGAGGTAGTTCAAAGCAAAAGATGATTAGGAGCTCATGTGAAGTGACAAGGTGCAGCAGAAGGTCCCATCAAGAAGGGGAACTTGAGGGCTAGGGCTGTAGCTCAGTGGTAGAGCGCCTGCCTCACATTTGTGAGGAACTGGGTTTGATCCTCAGCACAACATAAAAATAAATAAATAAAGGTATTGTGTCCATCTAACAACTAAAATATAAAAATTTTAAAAAATAAAAAATAAATAAATATATATTAAAGAAAAAGAAGAGGAACTTGATCTTGCTTTTACAGGATAAATTAGAAACAAAAGAAGTCACATTCTTGAGAGACAAGTACATAGCAGCTTCAAGTGAGCTGAACATGCAGAGAGGTGTCATTCAGAACCATGGAACAAAAGGATGAAAACTTCAGCATGAGTATTAATGCCACAACTCAAATTTCACTTTGAAATAATGAGGAGTCAAAGAGCCAGAATCTTGGAGACTCTATGGGTTGGTCATTTGAACTCATTCTCATATGAGTTCCTGGCCCAAATAATCTTCCTAGAACAAACCTAATGATCCTTCTAAGATACTGAATGCTTTTGTTTTTTCAAATACTTTCAATAATGGTCTATTCAAATAGCTTGAAATGTTGGAGAGGATGTGGGGAAAAAGGCACACTCATACATTGCTGGTGGGACTGCAAAATGGTGCAACCGTTATGGAAAGCAGTATGGAGATTTCTTGGAAAACTGGAAATAGAACCACCCTATGACCCAGCCATCCCACTCCTGGGTCTATTCCCAGTGGACTTAAAAACAGCATATTACAGTGACACAGCCGTCTCAATGTTTATAGCAGCACAATTCACAATAGCCAGGTTGTGGAACCAACCTAGATGTCCCTCAGTAGATGAGTGGATGAAGAAAATGTGGCATATACACACAATGGAATTTTACTCAGCAATAAAAGAGAATAAAATAATGGCATTCACAGGTAAATGGATGAAGTTGGAGAATATAATGCTAAGTGAAGTTAGTCAATCTCAACAATCCAAATACCGAATGTTTTCTCTGATATAAGAAGGCTGATTCACAGTGGTGTTGGGTGTTGGGGTACATAGGAGGATTAGAGGAATGCTAGAATGGTCAAAGGGGAGGGAGGGGTAAGGAGGGAGCAAGGGGGGATGGGGGAAAAAGAAAAGGTAGTATAATAAGATGGATATCATTATTCTAAATGCATGATTGAAGACTTGAATAGTACGAATATACTTTGTATACAAACAGTGGTATGTAAAAAGAGGCTCTATATGTGTATTATGAATTGTGATGCATACTACTATTACAAATACAACTTTGAATAAAAAAATAAAAATAAATGGTACTGGGAAAAAAAAGATCAAGCTCATTATTTATTAGAATTAAGACTATTTGGACCAGCAGCATACTGTGACAATACCGTGTGTACCATGTTGATAGCAGCACAATTCACAATAACAAAACTATGGAACCAGCCTGGGTGTCCATCAACAGATGAACAGATAAAGAAAATGTGTTATATATGCACAATGGAGTGCTATTCAGCCATTAAGAAGAATGAAATGATGTCATTAATGGAACTTGAGAACATTATATTAAGTGAAGTAAGCCAGTCTCAGAAAGTCAAGGGTCCAATGTTGTCTCTCATATGTTGAAGCTAAAGAGAAAAAAAAGGAGAAAAAAGTGTGTGTGACAGGGGGTATCTCGTAACAATAGAAGGGAGACCTATAAAGTAGAGGAAGGGGACCAGGGGATGGAGAAGGGAAGGGGAAGGGGCTATACTGGGGAACTAAATTAATCAAATTATGTTATGTGTATGTCATAATGAACCCCACTATTATGTATAATTATAATATGCCATTAAGATATTAGTTCAAAAAGATTATTTGGACCAGGAAATTAGTTATGAGAATGAGCAGATATTTGAACCTTAGGAAACTCTGGTATCATCCGATTTAATTCTGGCTTTTTCATAGACACTGTTGATACTGGCCTTGGAGATCAGGAATGGAGATCAGGAACCGGGTGATGATTGAAGATTAAATACCCAAGAAACACTCAGACAAGCATAGAAAGCAAGTTTTTTTTTTTTGTTTTTTTTTTTTTTTGTTTTTTGTACTGGGGATTGAACTCAAGGGCACTTGACCACTGGGCCACATCCCCAGCCCTTTTTTGTATTTTATTAGAAGCAGGGTCTCACTGAGTTACTAAGTGCCTTGCCATTGCTGAGGCTGGCTTTGAACTCACGATCCTCCTGCCTCAGCCTCCCAAAGTGCTGGGATTACAGGCGTGCGCCACCGCGCCCGGCGAAAGCAAGTTTTATTTAGGAAAAAGACAGAGATAGACTTCTCCAAAGAGAAAGGGATCCAAAGCTGGGAGTCCATGGGAAAGGCTGTGTCTTGCTCTTTTATAGGCCTCAAGAACCCCCTTTTAATATTGCCTTCTCTTTCTTCTCCGTATACATGCTTAAGAGCAGGGACAAGACTCAGGGGTTAATTGTTAGCAACCTAGAGTGCCCAGGAGCATGATCACATGCTGTCCTCTCACCGTGATAACCCAGCCCTCATCCTTTCTCAACCCCACCATTTATTTTCATTATTTTCTCAAACCCCACCTTTCTCAACCCACTGACTGCCTGACCTTCAGTTAGCTGAGGAATGTGACAGATCCTGTTCACTCGGGCCAGGCAGGGCTGCAGGCAGATTGCTTCTTGGCAAAGAAAGCATGTCAGGGGTCAGCTCTGTGAGCCCATTTTATAGAATTATTCTCCAAACCCCACGTTCCCACCAACCTCATCTATCTGTCCCCTTACACTGTCATGATCTAAATAACAGAGGAGAAAGAGAGCCTTGGAAGAGGACAGGACTCAATTGAGACATGCATAATCTCCACTTACTGGATCCCAAGGCTTCCAGCTTTTAGATCCTTAGAATATGCAGCTGTGTCTGTGCACACCAAGATGAGAATTTGGATTTTAGTCCCCCAGAGCTGTAGAAAGGTGGATGATTAAAATCGTGCTTTCTGCTATATAGTGGTACTTTGTGAATTCTAATCATACCAAGAGGGTCATTCAAATTTATTTCAAAAATTTGTGAATGACATCATTGGCAAAATTTGAGTTAAGAAACTATACATTAAAAGCATTGTAATTTTGTTAAACTGAAAATGTGTTGTATTTTTTTAAAAAGTAAGTATTGGAAATTTCTGGACAAGATGATAGGTTTTACCCAAGTGTCTTGCTTATTCCCATCGAAATGACTTGCAACATACCTGTAATTCCAGCAACTCAGAAAGTTGAGGCAGGTGGATGGATGGCAAGTTCCAGGGCAGCCTAGGCAACTTAGCAAAAAGACCCTGTCTTCTTGTGGAACCAACCTAGATGCCCTTCAGTAGATGAATGGATAAGAAAAATGTGGTATATGTACACAATGGAATATTACTCAGCAATAAAAGAGAATAAAACCATGGCATTTGCAGGTAAATGGATGAAGTTGGAGAATATAATGCTAAGGTAGCCAATATCAAAAAACCAAATGCCAGACGTCTTCTCTGATATAAGACACTGATTCATAGTGGGGTAGGGAGAGGGAGCAAGGGAGGATTAGACGAACTCTATATAAGGGAAAGGGGTGGGAGGAGAAGGGTAGGGGCAGGGGGTTAGAAATGACGGTGGATAGAGATGGACGTCATTACCCAAAGTACATGTACGACAACCTGAATGGAGTGAATACACTTTGTATACAACCAGAGATATGAAAAGTTATGCCCTATATGTGTCACACAAATTGTAACACATTCTGCTATCATATATAACAAACTAGAATAAAAAATCAGAATTTTAAAATAAATAAAACAGTTTTTAAATGATTTGCAAAAGTTACAAATAGAGAACAATGTTTATTATCACGAGAGGTAAGAGATAGTGAGAACCCACATACCAGGAAATGTGAGAAATCTGTAGTCACTGTACTGATGGTCTTGGATTAAATGGTTTTGTTTAGAAGTGAGGGGAAGTCTCCGATCTCTACTCAGAATTGCAAGCATACCAAGTAAATGCAAGCTGAAGAGCAAGCCAGAGAGCTATAACAACACAATCAGAAGAAAACAAAATCACTAACGAACCCCAGCCCACCAGAAAGAGTCATGGAAAAAAAAAATCAAGAACAAAAATTAAATTTAATATTTAAAACATTTAAGGTTAAGTGATGAGTGTGTTATATGCATTTTTTAGATGGAGACAGAAAACAGGCACATTACTGTTATGGTTTTGATATGAAGTATCCCCCAAAAGTTCATGTGTAAGACAGTGTCATATACAAATTGCCTCTTGATATACTGGAAATGAATAAAATGTAGCAGTACCTAGAGATGCAGCCAATACTAAAATCAGAAATGATCATATTTGAAAAGAAAACAATGTCACAAACCTCTCAATTGAAGCACTTGAAAGAAGAATGTCAATTCAAACCTTGAGGAAAAAATAGTATGAAGAAATATTTTGGGAAAGAGAAGAACAAAATTTATAACTAAATGTGACAGATCTTCAAGGAAGTAGACTGGCTTATGAAATATTGTGCAAAAAAATAGACATTCAAATTTAGAGAAAGGACTAAGTATAAATGAGATTTTAAATTTTAAGAGAAAGTATCCATGATGGCAAGATAATAAGATAAAAATGAAAGAAAACAATGGCAATTTCCTAGAATATTCTAATTTCTAGAAGTTAATTACAGTTTTCTTGAAAATCATGTTGATGATAATTTTCTAGAGGATATGTCATTGATGATAATTTTATTGATTTTCTAGAAAACCAAAATTATTCCTATCATTATGCTCACAAAAATTTGACTCAAAAACTAGAAAGTAAAAATGGACCAATAACAGGAAGATAAAAATAGAAGCTATCAAATCACTTTCTGTAATGAGGCTATTGTGCTAAATGGCTTTGTTGGTTTTATGGGTGCTAATTTTGGGAAAATTTCCAGGAAATTAAAAGGATTAAAAGCTACCAATTTTTAAAATTTATTTATCTATCTATCTACCTACCTACCTATCTATCTATGGTACCAGGATTGAAGGGGCGCTTAACCACTGAGCCACATTTCTAGCCCCTTTTGCATTTTATTTAGAGAGAGGCTGTCACTGAGTTGCTTAGGGCCTTGCTAAGTTGCAGAAGTAGGCCTCAAACTCACGATCCTCCTGCCTCAGCCTCCCAAGCTGCTGGGATTACAGGCTTGCACCACTGCACCAGGCTACCAATGTGTTTTTAAGTTGTATTTCTATTATCCAGGTAGATGTCCTCTTTGACAAGTATAGGTTCAAGAGAAACAAACAAGAAGTTGTTAGGGAAGAAGGGAAACACAGATCTGGCATCAATTCTGGTAGTCAATCTTAAGGTCAGAAATCCTCCTCCGTGGGTGGGGCTTGGAAGAGAAAACCAGGTCATTCATTTTGTGTGGAAGAAGAGCCCCAGATCAGAATATACGCACGGACACGTGGGTAGTGGTAAAAGACCTAAATGGCTGCCCAGGGACCTGGAAGGAGAAAAGTTGAAAGACTGGGGACCAGGAGGGCTGGGGTGGACTCAGGACAGTGACATATAGGAGCTGGTATAAGTGTGAAAAAATGTGTGTTCAATCAAGTAACTCACTGCAGAAGAGACACTCAACAGCCAAGTGCACAGACCAACTTGGCCTTTTGACATCAGCCAGCTTTGATCATTGAGCAATGACCCTGGCAGGGAGAGAAGAAGTCTTTTCATGAGCCCAGAGTCATGGGTTTTCACTTACTGAGGCTGATTTGTTCCTGATACTGCCTAGTGTCATGGAATGAAAGAATCAATATTGTAAAGAGTTCTATTCTCGCTGGGAGCGGTGGCCCACGCCTGTAATCCCAGTGGCTTGGGAGGCTGAGGAAGGAGGTTCGAGAGTTCAGATCCAGCCTCAGCAAAAGCGAGGTGCTAAGCAGCTCACTGAGGCCCTGTCTTTAAATAAAATACAAAATAGGCCTGGGGATATGGCTCAGTGGACAAGTGCCCCTGAGTTCAATCCCCGGTACCCATTCCCCCCAAAAAAGCTGTTCTCCCCAATTAGAACATGATTCTGTGAAACACTGATCAAAATGCCAATGTATTTGTTTACAGAGACTAACAGTTACTTAGTAAAACAATGTGGAAAAAGACAAGGCATATGAAAGGTATTCTTGTTTTAGTTTTGGTTTTTTTTAAATTGATTTTTATCTGGCAAATAGCAGTTGTATATGTTTATGGGGTACACTGTGATGCTCTGATAGATGTTTCCAGTGGGGGGAAATGATTAAATCAGGCTGATTATTGCTGTTTAGAGGCTGGAGGCAGCAGAGATAGAAAAAGTTGAGCTATTATCAAAAGATACAAAGTTTCAGTTAGAAAGAATAGGTTCTGGTGATCAGATACACCCCACGGTGAGCCAAGTTAATAATAATCACAATAATCTAGGTTGGTTCTGTAGTCTAGCTATTGTGAATTGAGCTGCTATAAACATTTATGTAGAGGCATCACTATAGTATGCTGATTTTAAGTACTTTGGGTATAAATCAAGGAGTGGGATGGCATTTGCCAGTAAATGGTTGGAGTTGTAGAATATCATGCTAAGTGAAATAAGCCAGTCCCACAAAACCAAAGGCCAAATGTTTTCTCTGATATGTGGATGCTAATTCACAATAAGGCAGGGGGGTACTAGGGAAGAATACCTTTACCTTAGATTAGGTAATGGGAAGTGATGGGAGGGGAGGGGATGTGGGGATGGGAAAGGTAGTGGAATGAAACAGACATGATTACTGTATGCATATATGTGACTACATGACCAATATGATTCCGCAATGTCTACATTCAGAAAAAATGAGAAATTATATCCCATCTATGTGTGATATATCAAAAGGCATAAATGCATTCTACTCGCATGTATAACTAATTAAAACAAATTAAAAATGTTGAAAAATAATAATCTATTATGTGCTTTAAAATAGCAGTAAAGCCGGGCGCGGTGGCGCACGCCTGTAATCCCAGCACTTTGGGAGGCTGAGGCAGGAGGATCGCAAGTTCAAAGCCAGCCTCAGCAATGGCGAGGCACTTAGCAACTCAGTGAGACCCTGTCTCTAAATAAAATACAAAAAAGGTCTGGGGATGTGACCCAGTGGTCGAGTGCCCCTGAGTTCAATCCCCGGTACCACACACACAAAAAAAAAATAAAATAAAATAAAATAAAAATAAAATAAAATAGCAGTAAGACTGGATTTTAAATGTTCTCAACACAAAGAAACTCCAAGTATTTGAGGTGGTGGATGTTAATTAGCCTGACTTGATCTCTCCACAATGTATACACGCATCAACTATCACATCGTGCCTCATAAACATATACTCTTATTTTTGAGTAAAAACATAATAGCTTTTAAAAAAAAAAAAAAGCGATCGTTTTGTTTGCAACAGAGTGGATGAACCTGGAGGACATACTAAGTGAAATAGCCAGGCACACAGGACAAATACCACATGACCTCACTGAATGTGTGGCGTGTAAAGAAGTCAAACTCATGTGAACAGAGTAAATGGTGGCTACTGGATGCTGGAGAGCAAGGAATTGGGGAAATGTTTATTAAAGGACACAAAATTTTTGTTAGAGGTATGTACAATGTGTATGTCATAGGGACTGTTATTAATAATAACGTCTGATACATTTGAAAATCACTGAGTAGTTTTAAGTGTTCTTACCACAAAAACAATAAATATGTGAGGTAATATGTTAAACATATTAAATAACATGATGTAGTCATTCAGAGGCTGTACACATGTCAAAACACCATGTCGTACACCATAGATATATAAATTTGACTTGTCAATTTATATAATAATTGTAAAAATAAATAAAAAATAAAGGGGCTGGGAGTGGGACCACATAAAAGGGCAGGTGTTATGGTTTCAATATTAGATGTGTGCCAAAGCTCGTGTCTGAAACAATGCAAGAAAGCTTGGAGGAGAAATGATTGGGTTATGAGAGCCTTAACCCAATCAGTGAATTGATCACTTGATGGGATTAACTGAGTGATAATTGAAGGCAGGTATGGTGTGGCTGGAAGAGGTGGGTCTTTGGGGTATATATTTTGTATCTGGTGAGTGGACTCTCTCTCTCTCTCTCTCTCTCTCTCTCTCTCTCTCTCTCTCTGACCATGTTCTTGTTGCTTTCTGCCACCACATTCTTCCGCCGTGATGTTCAGCCTCACTGAGAGCCCCAAGGAATGGAGCCAGCTGTCTAGGGACTGAGACTTCTGAAACCACGAGCCCCCAAATAAACTTTTTCTCCTCTAAAACTGTTCTTGTCAGGTCTTTTAGTCACAGCAATGAAAAATCTGACTAATACAGCAAGTTAGAAGACAGACTGAAGTACTGCAGGAAATAGAGCCCATATAGAAGAGTAAGACCAAGACAGGTACTCAGTACTGTGAGACTGAGAAATAACAAAAATAAATAAAGAAAGAAAGAACCAAGCATCAACAAACCTTCACATGACCTGTAATCACAGACCCTACATGATCATCTCTGACTACAGAAAAGGGTAGAGAGCAACAAATAAACAAATAAGGCTCATTAACAAATCCATCACTTAACATACTTACCTTTTATTTTATGGTGAAAGCATAAAATCTACCCTTTCAGCAATTTTAAAATCTACAACATATATAAACTATATTATTATTCATTATACAGTCTTTATTCTGTGTAAGAGATCACTAAAACTCATTCCTCTTGTCTAACTGAAAGTTCGTATCCCTTGATTGGCAGCTCATTCCCCATCCAACCTCTCTCCCCCAATCCCTGGTAACCCTCACTCTCTCTCACTTCTCTGAGTTCAAATGTTTTTAGATTCCACATATAAGTGAGCTCATGCATATTCATCTAGCTGTGCCAGGCATCATCACTTAGCACCATGTCCTTCAGATTCACCCATGTTTTAAAGAATGACAGGGTTTCCCACTTTTTCAGGCCAGACTGAAGGACTGAAGGACTTCAGGAGATAGAGCCCATATAGAGGAGTAAGAATACACCTTGGGGCTGGGGTTGTGGCTCAGCGGTATGAGCGCTCGCCTAGCACGTGCTCAGCCTGTGTTCTGTCCTCAGCACCACGTAAAAATAAAGGCATTGTGTACAACTAAAACAAATAAGAAAATATTTTTTAAAAAATACCCCTTATCTCAAATGCTTGAGACCAAGGTGTTTGACATTTTAGATCTTTTTTTTTTTAAGATCTTGGAATATTTGTATATACAGAATAAAGTATCTTTGGGATGAGACCCAAGACCAAACATGAAATCCATTTATGTTTCATATACACCTATTCACATAGCCTAATGACAATTTTAAATAATGTTTAAATTTTTTGAATAGAGCAAACTGGGTTCATTTAACCATCAGAAATCAAAGATGTCACTATCTCAAGTACCCATCGGGACAATCTGTGGTTGATCAGAGTCGGCACCATTGCTGACTTTGTGTTTATAGGCTACTAACAAGCAGTCATTTTCTTACACTTGTTCACATGTAAATACTTAGTAAAAAATGTGCCAGGCACGGTGGCGCACGCCTGTAATCCCAGCACGTGGGAGGCTGAGGCAGGATGATCGTGAGTTCAAAGCCAGCCTCAGCAATGGTGAGGCACTTAGCAACTCAGTGAGACCCTGTCTCTAAATAAAATACAAAAAAAAAGGGCTGGGGATGTGACTCCATGGTCGAGTGCTCTTGAGTTCAATCCCCAGTACCACAAAAAAAAAAAAAAAAAAGTGACATACATTAATACAGTAAAAATATAATGTGTTCAAGGTAACTAAGCTGCACGGTAGCATTACCAAAATTCCTGTATCCACTGTAAAACATCAGCAACAACAGACACTGACAGCTTTCAGTGTCCACCTACAATGTTGTGTTTGGATAAAAGGATACTTTAATAGGAGAGAGAGAGAGAGAAGAAATATCAGAAGCAGTTGAAGGACCTACCAGGAAGTGGATCGTCTAAGGATGAGGAAACATTCTTGTGAATTAAAAAAAAAAAAAAAAAAAAAAAAATTACCTCTAAAGTGAGGTGTGGTTGTGCACAACTGTAATCCCAGCAACTCTAGAGGCTGAGGCAAGAGGATCGCAAGTTCAAGGCCAGCCTCAGCAACTTAGAGACACCCTGTCTCAAAATAAAATATAAAGGGCTGAGGATGTAGCTCAGTGGTAGAGCACCCCTGGGTTCAACCCCCTGTACCCGACCCCACACATAAGTTTCCTCCACAGTCCTCTGCCTATGCCTCATTAACAATGATTATTGTCTTGGAAATTACTCTTTGATATTATAAACGAACAAGATTTGTTATTTTGCTATGGATACATGCTGCTCCAGTCCTTCAATAACCCCAGTACACCTTTTCCCCATGCCATCTATAAACACTTTTTCAACAGTGTTAACAATGTCATCTTCATCATCACTATCATTTATTACAATCTCCCTGATTCCAAGAACCATTTCAGCTATCTCATCATTAAGTCAATGAACGAACAACTGGATCCTCATTGTCAACGTTAGAAGTTTTTGAACATTTAATTCCTTCCGCTGACCGATGGACTCATTGCATATGAAGGGGTTCAGACATCAGTTTTTCCCCACTTGACATGTAGAATTTCTCTCAAAGTCACCACGTTATTCAGCAGCATCACATGGTCACAGACCAAAAATTGTGCCAGGCAGGTACCATATCTGCAGTCACTGTGTTCCAAGCATTGGTAAGACCACACACAGCATCCTTTGTGCTAAACTCTTTTTTTAAAACCTTCCATACTCATGCCTGTGTTCACTGCTGATAGCAAGCTATTCAAAAAAGAAGGGTCTGGAAACTTACTTCTTACTGATCTGAGGAACATGTATCAATGTACTTTTTCCCCAATATCCTTGCCAACATTTATTATTATTATTGTTATTCTTAATTGCCATTCTGACTAGAGTAAGATGTAGTTTTGTGTTTCCCTGATTGCTACAGATGTTGAAACTTTTTTCATATATTTGTTAGTTATTTGTATTTATTCTTTTGAGAAGTATCACTTTAGTTCTTTTGCCCATTTATTAATTGGGTTGTTTGCTATTGTGTGTATGTGTGTGTGTGTGTGTGTGTGTGTGTGTGTGTGTGTGTTAAGTTTTTGGAGTTCTTTATGTAGTCTGGATATTAACCTCCTATATAAGGAGCAGGAGGCAAAGATCTCCAGTTTTTTAGGCTCTCTTTTCATGCTTTTAATTTTTTCCTTTGTTGTGAAGAAGCTTTTTAATTTAATGCCGTCCCACTTATTGATTCTTGGTTTTATTTATCAGAAAAGACGTCCTTCATGATCCATTCCATTTTGTTAGCATAATAGTAGACTGATAGGAAATTTGTTCCTTTAACACAGTCAGCTCTGACCTGTCACAGCATACTTTCCCTCCTCCCAGGCCGTCTGGCACCAGTACATCCCATCACCGTTCTATCCTTGGCAGCCTTAATTCCTGTAGAGGCTGGCTCATCAGCTGTAGTCAGTCTTTGGGGGGGTAATAGCACAAAATCAGTGATGTCTCGTCAGCATTATAGATTTTTTTTTTTTCTGGCATCAGGTTTTCATTAGCAATGGCCTTGGCAAACTTGCCCATGAATTTCTCTGCTGCTTTGTAATCAGCAGATACTTCATCACCTCAAGTCTTTAAAATTTTAATGCCACGACTTTTCTTAAATGTCAGCAATAGCCTATTGAGCATTCTCAGTGCCCATCAACTTTCATTCCCTTGTGATCATTTTGCTTGTTCCCGATCTGCATCTCATCAAGTGGCATGTGTCAACTGAGACACTGTGTGTTCCACTCTTCCAATACGCAGTTGACATCCTTACTTTTAGCTATATGCACTGTTTGTCTGTTTTTCACTAAACTGCCCATCTCTTTAAGCATAGCATGTCAATAGTTTGCCTTTCCATTCCTACAGGATATAAATTGTGGTCATGCAAGCACTGTAATCTTCTCTGCGATGTTTCATGTTGCACTGTCCAGTTTCTCCAACAGCTTGGATTTCTGTGCTGTCAATAAACATAAATGTCTTTTTCATATCAACATTACCCCCAAAAATGTCTTTTTACATTTTCAACAATATTTTTATACCACAGAGCAGAGAATAAGGAAAAAGCAGTGAGTTATTGATTGTATTCATCTATTTTTATTACCATGAAGAAATATGTAGGGCTGGCTAAATTTAGGAAGAAAAGAAGTATATTCAGCTCATAGTTCTGGAGACTTGGGAGCACAAAATCAGCACCATCTTGGCTCTGGAAAGCACCGCATGGTGGATGGCAGGAGTGCATACAAAACAGGAGAGGTCACATCCCCAAACACAAGGCCAGAGAGAGGTTCAGGGGTCAGGCTTCTGCTATAATAACAACTCATTTTCAGCTCAGTAAGTCATCATTCTCTTCCTAGGAACATTCCCCCCGGTGACTTAAGGACCTTCCACTAGGCCCCATCTCTTAAAGTCTCCATCAGTATTTTTATGCTGACGGCCAAACTTCTGCCGAGTGAGCATTTGGTGGACATACCTAATATCCAAACTGCAGCAAGTGCAGGTAAGTGTTGGACTAGAGGATCAAGTTAGCCTAGTTCAACTAACTTGTATCACTGCCATTCCTTGACTGGACTCTGGCTGGTAGAAGTCAGGACGAGGAGTGGGATCCAAAGAAAGAGACCTCAAAGGGCTCTTGTATTGCTTTGATGGTGCCCTCAGGGTAAGAGCCTCTCAATGGGAGACAGGATGCTGGTGATCTATGATGTAGTAAGTGATATCACAATTAATCAGACTGACCCTGGGTATGAAGTATGGACAGCTTCACTGGTCTTCCTAATCCTTTGCCTTTGAGTTGAGACGTGCTGATAGAACAAAAAATTGAAGTGGACTAATGTCAGGGTATTTATTTTCATGGTTTCATCTTGCTTTGTCCCCATGGGGTGACCAATTTTTCCACCAAAGCCACCTTTTTTTTTTTTTAACAGTTGGATCTATTCACTCCCTTAAATGCTACTTTTCTTACATCAGTAAGAAACGCTATTGAGTTACACACACACACACACACACACACACACACACACACACACAATGTAACCTTAAATGTCTTAAGTATTATGTTTCATTTTTGTTCTTGCATCTTTTCAAATGACTCTTTCTGATAGGCTGGAATTGGTTATAGTAGTAGTAGTAGTAGTAGTAGTAGTAGTAGTAGTAGTAGTAGTATATTGTTACAGTTTTCCTGCTTGCTCTCCAGATCACATTCACTTATCATGTTGCCAATTCTAGGTAGAGGAAATCATTGGAAAATCTCCAAAGACAAGACCATTTAATCAAATACCAACAGTACAGTGACTACAAATTGTTCACATTTTCTGGCCCATGGACGTTCACTATCTTTCATTCCCAGTAAATAATATTGTTCTCTGTTTGTAATTTTTGCAGTTATTTCCATGAAAACTTAAAATTGGGAATAATAAGCAAAATACATGGGAAGAGGTACCATCTCTGCCAAAAATTTCAAAGAGTTACTTTCTACAAACTATAACACATCTTCAGTTTAACAAAACTAAAATATGCATTTTAAACTTTTTATTGGGACATTAAAGAGTCTTAAATTATTTCTTGCGAAGCTTTTTGAGATGGAGACATTTCTTACTGGGCCTTTCAGATTTTTGTTCTGTCATGGGGGGCAGGGTGGTAAATGCCTGCACCTCTTTGGCATGTCCTTGTTGATGTTTTCTGGAGTGGAGGAGAGCTGCATATTTAGCACCTCCCCACAACGTGGTTCAGCTTCTCCTTCAAAAACTACAAAGAACTTACATCTTTGCATCTATCCACATCTTTGCATCTATCCACACAGACCTCATTCCACCCATTTCTTGTTGCGCCCAGAGCAATCCAAGCTGGTGCGAGCTCTCCTGTGTGGATTTCAGGTTGCATGGAGTGTGGTGGCCCCTGGCAGAAGTGAAGGGGCTTAGTGGAAAGGTTCCAGTAGAAGTTCAGGGTTGGTGGGTTGCAGGTTTGCATCCCACTTCTAGGGAGCATATAGCAGTAGCCAGCCATTGGAACACTTGTGACATCTGCAGGCTGGTGGAGCACCAGGAGGCAGCAGGCAATGTTCAATATTCTTTTAATGTAACAGTTATTTTAACTCTGATCCTACAACAATATCTTTCACACATCTTTCAGACAAATCTGAATGATATTGTTGGTAGGATTAGGGTTCATAAAATGTTGATTGTGCAGTAGAAAGCACAATTTCAATCACCCATTCCCCCAAAGGACTGAAAACCAAATTCTCATCTCGGTGTGCACAGATACAGCTGCATGTTTCAGGAATCGAAAATCCTAGAGAACTGGGATCCAGTAGGTAGAAATTATGCATGTCTCAACCTAGTTCTGTCCTCCTCCAAAGCTCTGTCTCTCCTCTCTTATTTAGACCTTGACAGTGTCTGTGAGATAGTGAGGATTAAATTGGATGACACCAGAGCTTCCTAAGGTTCAAATTTCTGCCCCTTCTCACAATCAGTCTCCCAATTCAAATAGTGTTATAAAACAATTCTAATGACTAATGAGTTGATCCTTATTTTGAAATACTTTAATACTTTAATTGAAAGTATTTGGAAAAGATGGAAGTATTCCGTAGCTTAGAAGGATTTAAGGTTTGTTTTAGGAAGATTATTTAAGCTAAGAGATCAGAAAGGAGAGTGGAGAGAAATGATCAACTCCTAGAGTCTCAATAATTTTGGCTGTTTGACTCTTCATGGTTTCAAAGTGAAATTCTGAATCATTACATTAAAATTAATATTCAATTTTTCATTTTTTACATTACTTAGCTCTGAATGAAAACCTTCTGAACATTCAGGACACTGAACTTTGCTCCTTCTCCCCTCCTGGGAATGCACTTCTCTTGTCTCAAATTAATCTTACAAACTCCCTCACTTGACTTAACCTTTGATTGAACCCTGCTAATTTCTGTGAACTCTTGACTCTTCTCACCTTCCTTAGCTGTAAGTCTGTTTCAATCTTCTTTCACTGAACTACCCTTAAACTGTAGACTATTATTTCATACATAGGTTGAGCTCCTACCCAGATATAAGGACAGGAATCCTTTCTTATTTCTTCTTTTCATCTTTTTCTTTAAATATTTTTTGTTGTAGATGGACACAATATCTTTATTTTATTTTATTTTTATTTTTTTATGGTACCAGGGATTGAACTCAGGAGCACTCGACCACTGGCTCACATCCTCAGCTCTTTTTTGTATTTTATTTAGAGACAGGGTCTCACTGAGTTGCTAAGTGCCTCACCATGGCTGAGGCTGGCTTTGAACTCGCGATCCTCCTGCCTCAGCCTCCCAAAGTGCTGGGATTACAGGCGTGCGCCACTGCGCCCGGCTTGTTTTATTTTTATGTGGTGCTGGGGATCGAACCCAGTGCCTTACACATGCTAGGTAAGCACTCTACCACTGAGCCACAAGACTGGCCGCTCTCTTTCCATCTTTACCACCCACCTTGAACAAACTCTTGAGGATGCATGGCATATCAACTATTTCCCCCGCATATATTATATGGCCAAATCTCTACACAGTTACGGAGAGATTTACTGGAAGGAAATTTAAATATCTTTTTAGTCCCGTAGTCTGGCCTGGGTTAGAATGTGTAGCTCAGATTGGACTCCTCTATAACCAAAAGACTTAAAAACAGCATACTACAGGGACACAGCCACATCAATGTTTATAGCAGCACAATTCACAATAGCTAGATTGTGGAACCAACCCCAATGCCCTTCAGTAGATGAATGGATAGGGAAACTTTGGTCTATATACACAATGGAACACTACTCAGCACTAAAAGAGAATAAAATCATGGCATTTGCAGGTAAATGGATGGAGTTGGAGAAAATAATGCTAAGTGAAGTCAGCCAATCCCAAAAAATCAAAGATCGAATGATTTCTTTGTTATGAAGATACTGACTTATAATGGCAAAGGAGGGGGGATGAGAGGAATGAAGGAACTTTAAATAGAACAAAGGAGAAGGAGGGGAAGAGAGGGGGCAAGGGGATAGGAATAATGGCGGAATGAGTTAGACATCATTACCCTAAGTACATGTATGGAGACACAAATGGTGTGAAAACACTTTATGTAAAACCAGTGACTTAAAAAATTGTGCTCTTTATATGTAATATGAAATGAATTGCATTCTCTAGGCATGTATAACAAGTTAGAATTGAAAAAAAAAAAGAATGTGTGGCTCAGCTGATAGTACAGTCTGGAATATATCATCATACCAAATCTTCAGGATCAAGTCTTTTACTTTGCCCTGTTTTGTTCTTAAGGTAATACTTTAATGATATCATTCCCTGGAACCTATAGATAATGGTTCTGAACAGCAGCCCGTGGAGTCAGTTCTTGGAAGGGATCTTAGCCATCCACCACGTCTCCCAGAAGGCTACTTCCAAATCCCCTCAGCAGCCTCTATATATCACCTCCTTGGGCTCATCTGAGCCCATAAAGAGGTGGATCTGTCCCTGAGGTGCAAATATTGTCTACTAAACCCTGGCATAGTTTTGTCTCCTACTTAAGACCTTATGACCCTGTTGGAGCACACTTCTTGTGACATCTTCCTTGCGACGGAGTTGAGCATAGCATCCTCCGCCGTCTTATATAAAAGAGAAGAAGCAAAAGCATACCTCTTTTATAAAGGACAGATGTTACACAAATATGGTGCTGAGAATAACTCTGTGTATATTCTTACTCTCCTGTTTTCTGCTCATATACATGGCCACTGGGTGTGAACACATTAATTATCAAAAATGAAACTAGTCCTGGAAATTATAGCCTTATGGAATCTGAGTTAGAAGCATGGAAACAAATTCTTTAATTATCAAAAATGAAACTAGTTCGGGAAATTATAGCCCTGTGGAATCTAAGTCATGAGCTCAAAAACAAATTCTTAAGTTGAACTAGCACAACAGGTTTCTTAGTTAGAAATTAGCTTTTGTAAATGCTCACTGCCTTAACCTCTCCCTGCTGAACACAGCAAATATACATTGTTTAACCTTCTCCTTGTTGTGATCATGCATTCCATAGAAAAGCTTTAAATGTTTTCTTGTGTTTGGTAAGGACTCCTCTTCATCTTTTAAGTAAATTTAGGATATAGACAACCATACTTCTTTCTTCCTGAGCTCAAAATAAAGTCATTACAGGGACACAGAAGGAGCCAGGAAGTCTAGGCCCAGTTGAAGTTTAAAGAAAAGATATTAGGGCAATTTAGCCTAAACCTTATGAACAAACATGCCTAGACTTGAGGAATCTTTGGTATAGGTTTAGATAAATACAAGTTTTAGAATGTTTTCTTCTGCCTGTAGATAAGATTAATCAGTAGTATGTACTTAGGATAAATATTTTGTTTTCCCTGATTATACGACCCTGGAATTCCTTGAAATTCTTTAATGTAACCTTCAAGAGCTGTAATGTAAATTGCTGTATTTGCTGAGATATATAAAAACCATGCTGAGAAAAGTAAAGAGTCAGAATTTAGCAACCTGACTCTAGTGTCTGTTTGCTGATTTTTCGCCGCTTCCTGCCGACTTCCTTCATCAGCACCATCGAGAAACCCTCTTCCCCTTTTGCTGAAGCCGGACTTCAGCAACTTTGCATACATGTTTTTCACATCTTAAGAGAACAATGCTCCTAAGCACATAACTATGCCTGCATGGACTGTCACAGCGTTTATTCATATTGCACCATTTCCTTGGCATGGGTGAGCTTTTACATTCTTTCAGCGTTTCCACAATTCTGCTTTCTCTCAACCTGACCATGTGTAAATTCATGGAATATTTGACAAAGTACTCAAATACCATTTCACTTACATTACTAATTAAATAGGATAATTTATGTGACTCATCAAAATCGAGACCCTCGAGGCAGATTAAGAATCTAATGAATCTTCAAAAATAATATGCAGCCAAGCACGATAGCACTTGCCTGTAACCCCAGCAACTCAGGAGGCTGAGGCAGGAGGATGGCAAGTTCAAGGCCAACCTCAGCAACTAGGCAAGGCCCTAAGCAACTTAGTCCCAAAATAAAAAAAAATAAAAAGGGCTGGGGATGTAGCTCTGTTGTAAAGCACCTCTGGGTTCAATTCCCCAGCACCAAAATAAGAATAACAACAATAACAACAGCAATAATAATAATAAGTAGATGTAAAAGCCTCTGGTTTTTATCAGTTTGTCTGAATCTAAGCAATGCAGCATATCAACAGTCATTGTTGTTATACATGTTGGTCCTCTTTTTAATCAGAGCACTAGAAACACATGCTTTATGACCTCCTTAAGATAGAGATAACTGTACAGAGAGGAGAATCCAGAATGTACCATCATTTATTTCCTCTCCTGACCCTCGGAACTTCCTAAAAAGCATGAAACTGTGTTACTCCACTTCATTCACTGTATCACCCCCACACAACCAAACTCTAGAACATAAAATCCTGATCTTACATGGCAATAAGAAAGAATTTCCATATTTGTTGTTTCTTTCTGCAACATTGAATACACAGTGACTTCACTATTATAGTGAATTCACACAAGTCTTTTTAACACCAGACTCGAATAAATGCCTGAAATATCAGAAATAATTTTATAGTGAGATCCCACTGACCGTGTCTATCAAGGGTAATTGTCTGAATGTAATGGGGGATGGTGGGAGAGGTCTATGTTCATGACATCAGCTATTGCTACTGGCAGTGACTTAGGCTTTGGATTATCAGCCCCATCCTAGATCCTCACTGGACCCTAGATGCAAGAAATCAAATCATCATATTTCTAAGTAAATGGAACTGAAGAAACCATATCCATCTTCATGATTTAGGTTGCTTCCTCTTTCTTAGGCTGTAGCTGGTAGAGACCAACACAGGATCCCAAACACAGAGAATTAGCACTGATTTACTTAAGACAAAAATAGCTATCTCAGCTAAGTCTTTCCAGGAGGCACAACCAGGACAATGTGTATCTTTATTTCTGGCAAACAGTACATTTCTCTGTTTCTGCTCTTCTGCCCCTGTCCAGAAACAGAATAATTGATGTCACCACCATGTCTTTACAATACCATGGCATGACGTTTGGAAGGCAATAGTTCTGGATCCTGAGGGCCTCAGCCAAGCATCTTCTTTAGGGACAGAATCCTGACTTGAGCAGTCTTCAATTGTGGAAGCAAAAAATTTTCTAAACTTTTCTGTTTCACAAATATTTGTTGACCAATTAATAAATGAAGAGGACAACCTGACATAACATAAAAATAGTGAGCATCCAAGGTACAAGGATACTGTGTTTCTGTAGCATTGAGTCCTTGGACCTGCCTTTAGCAGATGTGATCTTCATGATGGACATGACGATATAGCCATAGGATATAAGGATAACTAGGACATTGTCTATCCCAAAGAAGATTTTTATAGAGCAGTCAGGACTTTCACAAAGAATGTGTCAATGCAGGAGAGTTTTAACAGTTGGGGAATGTCTTAGAAGAAGCACCTGATGAACTCCAGGAGGTATACTGGGTGGTTTCTGGAAAAATTTTCTCCCCAGTCATTGCCTTAGGTGCTCCCAGTATAGAAAGTAGACAAGAGAATGCATTGGAAACTCAGGAGTAACTATAGCATTACCATTGTCATGTGTATCCATCTTTCCCTCCACTGGGAAAAGAGAAATGCTTCACTGCTGTGGAGAAAGTCTCCAGCTTTCCATCTCAAATTATCATCCAATGCCTGTTCAGTGTTTCAGGCTCTCAAGTAATTCATGGAGTCTCATGACAATCAACAAAGAGATTTAATAAGTTGACCAGAACTTTTGAAAAAAAAAATGTACCACAGAAATGCTTTGATTATTGTATGGAAAGATCACTGAATTGAAATAAATTAATTTTAAAAGATTTCTTGTCATTCACTAAATATCTCCTGCTTTATAATCATAGAAGTGTAGGTGGCATCTTTCCAGAATAAATTTTAAGTATTGACCTGTTCTGAATTGTCATTTAAATACATATAAATTTCTTTCCTTTATTCTTCAGAAAAGTCATTTACCCTTTTAATAACAATTCTCAAATTTTTAACAAATGTATTTAATACTACATCTTCAAACTAGCTTAGAACATGATACTACAATTTATAATTCAAATATACTCTGTCAGAGCAGAAATTTGTGTGCCCAATAAAATTATGAAACAAGCCTTCTTAGGGAAGCCTTCGTATGAGGTACTCCAAAAGGAGATGAGTACAGTGTACTCTTGGCCCCAAGGGTTGTTTCGATTTTAGGGTATTTTGCTTCTTGGGGAACAGCATCATAACTCACATAAGGGTTCAGACTCTGAATTTTTGTTCTGATACACTCTTGCTCTAGCAAATAGTCCCACTGGCCTGAACACACTAAGCTTGATTTACTCACTAAAAAATGAGGACAAGAAGAATCCTTGTACCTGAAGGTTACCAAGATAGTTATAAGCAGAAATTCATGCAAATATTTAACACACATTCAGGGACATAGTAATTGTTGAGTAGATCTTTGTTTACATTACCATTGGTTGCTTACCAACAATCACGACTGACTGCTGTATTCATGAATGGAACAGAAATGCCAAGGAGGCAGATTTTTTTTTAAAGGATTTCCTGAGACATCACAAGCCCTATAGACTGTGAGCCATTATTACCTGTAACAGGTGGCCATGCAGGTCAATCACCCAGGACCTTGAAGTCATAAGCCACCCAAGCATTTAAGGACAGCCAGCATCAAAATAGAATGGGCCTTGATGTAGAGAAAGGGTCAATGTGGATATTTCATTTCCAAATACTATCGAGGTATTATTTTTTGTGGGGGGAGGGGGGCAGTGTCAGGAAATCAGTAAGCTAAAACTCACTAATATTTTAGAATAGATAATACCTATTGTTTATGCTCCAGGCCAAACTGTCTTTCCTTAAGATGAGTCAATCAGTAATTAACAGACAAGAACACTTTAGAAAAGATCAATAATTAGAAAGGACCTGCACTTACAGATATAAAAAAGTATTATAAATGTGATAATTCATTATTCTTATAGTAACAGGCATCTGCCCAAAGAACAAATAGATGCTGGACATGGTGGCACAAACCTTTAATCCCAGAAACTCTGGAAACTGAGGCAGGAGGATCACAAGTTGGAGGCCCACTTGGGCAACTTAGGCACTATGTCAAAAGAAAAATCTAAGGACTGGGGATGTAGCTCAGTGGTAGAGTGCTCCTGGATTCCATCCTTAGTACAAAAAAAAAAAGAGAGAGAGAGAGAGGGATGGGGGGACAAATAGATATTCAAAAACAAATTATTTAAGCATTGGTAGTTATTTTATACATGATAAAGTTAATATTTTAAATTAATAGGAAAAGGAAAAATTCTTCCATAAAATAATAAATGAGATCTTACTGTGGTAAAAAGTTATTAGAATATTAAATAGGTATATATTTATATAATCTAGGGATGGAAAAGATAGTTCTGAACTATAACACCAAACAGAAAGTAAAAAGAAAAATATAAAAAAGCAATTAAAATCTTGGTTATGGTGGGAAAATCTAGTTATACAAAATATACTTGAATTGCAATTATGAACTTGGAAAAATAGTCATCATTACAAAAATAGGACAACATAGTAAGGGTTTGAATATAAAAGATGTCTTACAAACAAACCAAAGATTAGCTCCCCAAATGGTTCTTCCCTTTTAGAAGAAAAAAAAAAAACGTGGGGCTGGGGTTGTGGGTCAGCGGTACAGCGCTTGCCTAGCACATGAGAGGCCCTGGGTTCAAGCCTTACCACATAAAAATAAATAAATAAATGTATTGTGTCCAACTACAACTAAAAAATATTTTTTTTAAATGTATTTAATCTCTCATTTATTCTCAGCCTCTCAGTCTCTCTGTCTGTCACACACACACATACATACACACATTTACTACATACAAACCATATAAAATGACAAGCATTAAGTCTAATAGGTGGTATGATATTTATTTTTTTATACTTATCTGTATTTTCTCAATTTTCTATGGATCCTATATACATAACAAGAAAACAAGAAAAAAATTTTAGAGGGAAAGAGTTTAGACTCATCTGACATTTACCTACTGGCAGTGTAACCTTTAGTAGGTTATTAACCTTTTTGTGTCTCAATTGCCTCAGTGGATAAATGGAGACAATGGTATTCACCACCATATGGGTTGCAGCAGGGACTGAGTGGTGTGAAGGGCTTAAAGCAGTAAGAACTCAATAAATGTTATTAATTGTCATCCCCATGATCACTTCTCTGTAAAAGTGAATAATGGCAGAACTGATGCTGAAGTATCAGGGAGATCTTAAAACTATTTCAGAAATTAGGTGGTCTTTTAGCCTAGATTTAAGAATATTGCTAATAAGTCAGCATGCTTATTTCTATCTTGTATTATTGTATTGTCTCCCACGGAGACAGATTGCAAATTCCTAATGCCTCCTTTATGTCCCACTACCACTAAATACCCCTGAGCAGACAGTACTGACTACACACGGTATGCAGACTAGTGGCGATGTTTCACTACTCAGTTTTAGGCATCATAACCTCTGCATATCTTGATAAATATATGTCAAATACATTAATAAATGGTTCCTTACCCATTGGATTTGAAACTAAGAATCTAGTTTTTATTTAATTTCCATTATGGTTTTGTGAACTTAGAAATCTTTCTGTTTACTCTTAGAGTGATGCTATTACAATTTCTCATATGTTTTATCCACTAAGAGTTAAAGAAAATATTTTGAAATTATAAACACAACTCCCTCAAACATCAGTGCAACTAATCACTTCAGTGAAAATAAGTCAACGTGTAAGTCCTTCAGCTACATGAAATTCATCACTCTTCATTGTATTCTGGTGACACAGAGAGTTACAGTTAAGTATATTCTCTGTAACCCCACCATTCCAAGGAAAGAGTGAAGAGATATGGATTGTTTCTGTAATCCTTCATAACAAATTTTATCCTTATAACTTATCTTACTACAATTTGGAGAGTGGAAAAGAAAGAAAAAATTCCAAATATACTTTACTCCCTTTAATTAACATTTTGCAAATGTCCATCATCTCCCAAGACAATTGAGGGAGGAAAAATGGGCTGATTCAAATATTGTTTGGAAATTTCACTAGGTGGATATAGATAATTAAGACCTTTCCAGTTCTGAGCTAATAAAGACAAGCTCTGTCTGAGAAAGTATGCCAGATACAAAGTCGGGTAAAGCCAGGAATATTCCTGAATGAGGAACAATGTTAAGATAAAGATGAATGATGAATGATGAAGGTTAAAGGGGACATTTATGCCAATGCTCTGTGTGCCTAGAGTAGGCACCTTCAAATCTGTGTCACCTGGGATACTGTCCTCAGATTCCCAGGGTCACCAAAGATGACACTGAGAGCTGTTTGAAGTATTTCAGGTCTAATAGATTGTCCCTGAGAACTCTGTCAAATTGTTAAGACTAAGTTTGTCTTTTACTGCTCAGAAGTCAGGAATAAAAGCTGTGTCTTTAAATGGAAATCAAATTATAATTATTTCCAAAACAAAATCCTCAAGGGCAAAAGTCAAATCCACATGGCCCTTGGAGTGAAAAAAAAACTGGGAAACACAGATGAGCATGTTTTGATCTTAGGAAATTCCCTTGAAACTCAGTAAATTTCTATTTTTGATTCAACTCTCAATTATTACTTTTACAAAATGGCAGTCTTTATAGATCGCATTGTCTCATTTGGCTCTAGATGGTCCTTGTATTCCCATTTTATAGCCAAAAAAAAAAAAAAAAAAAAAAAAAAGAAGGTGACAAAGTTCAAGGTCATTTCCTTTAGAAAATGCCAAACTGTCATTTAGCACCTATTCCTCACCCTGGAGTAATACCAAATATTTTGTGTTTGAGTGTATTTTTTTCACTAAAGTTGTTGAGTAAGAATAAAAAGGACTCAAGGAAGGGTTCTAAGTGAAAGTATGGAAGTGAGAAGAAGGGAAGAGTTCAGCAATGGGAGATGAAGAGTTTAATAGATCCATTCCACATGGGTTTTACTGGAATAAACACAGACATCAAGACAGCATGGAATCTAGCATGTTCTCTGTCTCCTGAACCAGATCCAGGAAGACAAGACCCTTTAGTTCTTGCTAACAGCTGAAACTACCTATTTCTTTAACATGATCATATTATCTTCATTTGACAAGTAAAAAACACAGAAAGAGTTCAAGGTCATATCCATAAGAATGCAACATCCATCCCTTGCCCCAAAGCAACTCCTAAATTTTATGGTTGAGATTATTCTATTTACTGAAGGGCACAGAATCTGAGTAAGCAGATACAGAACTCAAGAAAGAACCCTAAATGCAGGTGCAGAAGTGAGGGAGAGGGGAGAGGTGAAGAATGGGAGAGACTCATTTCCATAAACCTGGTCCACAGGGGTCCTACTCTAAAACCACATGGATGGTGAGATACCAGGAGTTCACTGTTCTATATTTTACCTTATGACCTTGACCAAGATCCCACAAGAAGACAGTTCTTGCCAAAGGTTCATGCCAAACTGCCTATTTCCTTTCCAAAGAGTTTTCCAATTGGTTATATTGCACTCCTACATGGGTGCTTTTGATCATGAACTCCTGTCCCCTTATAGCAAGACAGATACCACAACTGGGGATGCTCTTAACTGTGCCATTGAAAGCAGAGGTAAAAAGAGTTAATCCAATTGGGGAAGAAAACACTGCAGCTACTTGCTCTCTGGCATGGTTGTCATGGAGATTTTTCCCTGCTGATGCCATGTCCCATGCCACTATGTCCCTACTAGATCTATAACCACTTACCCATTGTCTTCTTATGATCTCAGGCTTCCAGCTTTTCTTTCCCAACCTTGGAGTGATTTGAACTGGAAAGGAGATAGGGATCTGCTAATTAAAAAAAAAAAAAATCTCAATTTCCAGGTAGAGAATCTGAGACCAGAGATACTAGAGGATTTGCCCAAAGTTGGCACAGCTAAAATCACTAATCAGTATGAAAATGAAAATCAAACCTACTGTGAGAGATCACCTCACATCTGTTAATGTCATGACTTAAAAAAAATAACTGAAACTTCATAGACCATTCATAGGAAAGTAAATTGGTGCATTCATTATGGAAAACACTATGGAGGTTCCTAAGAAAAACTAAAAATAGAACTATTGCATGATCCAGTAATCCCTCTTCTGTGCATATACCCAAAGTAAATGAAATAACAACCTCATGAAGATATTGTCACCCCCATGTTCATTGCAGACCATTCAATTAGGCAAGTTGTGGAAACAATGTTGGCGTCCATCAATGAATGTATAGATAACGAAATGCATAAATAAATATACACACAGTAGAATATTATTTCGTTTTTTTAAAAGGAGTCAATCCTGTTGTTTGCCATAATATGGATGGATCTAGAGACATTACAATAAGTAAAATAAGCCAGACACAAAAAGGAAACTACTACATGATATCAGCTTAAGGTTATTCATACCAACACTAGGGTTTTGAGGGAAGGTGAATTGTGGAGACAGGAGCTTACATATCTTGCCAGTTAGTAGGTTTACATAGATGTTTTGCATAAGTTCCCACTTTTGTTTTTGTTTTCTTTTGTTGTTGTTTTAGCTATACATGACAGTAGAGTGTATTTTCACATATTGTACATACATGGACTATAACTTATTCTAATTAGAATCCCATTCTTGTGGTTATACATGATTTGGAGTTTCACTGGTCCTGTATTCATATATGAACATAGGAAAGTTATGTCCAGTGAATTCTACTGTCTTCCCTATTCCCATCCCCTTTGCCTTCCTTCATTCCCCTTTATGTAATTGAATTTACTTCAATTCTTCCTTTCCCCACCCTTTATTGGGTGTTAGCATCTGCATATCAGAGAGAGCATTAATTCACACTTTGGTTTTTTGGGGACTGGCTTATTTCACTTAGCATAATAGTCTCCAGATCCAACAATTTACCACAAAAGTCATAAAGTCATTCTTCTTTTTGGCTTAGTAATACTCCATTCTATATATTTACCACAGTTTCTTTATTCATTCATCTGTTAAAGGCCACCTCGGTTGATTGATCTGTTTAAATTTTCTATGATGAAATTTGGGTAGGTTATACATCTCTAGAAGATTTTCTATTTTATTGGAGTATAAATTTTCAAAATAGTTTCTAATTATCATCTGTATTCCAGTAGTGTCTGTGGTTATATGTCCTTTTTCATCATTACTTTTAATAATTTGAATTTTTCCCTCTTTCTCTTGATGAGTTTGGCTAAGAGTTTATCAATTTTATTTATTTTTTTCAAAGAACCAACAGCACAATAGCACATGAATAGCACATGAACCCTTCTCTAAAATGATTTTTGGATATCCAAAAATATCCATATTTTTGTATTTGCTAAGAGTTGCATTGTGGCTTAAGATATGGTCTATTTTAGAGAAGGATTCATGTGCTATTGTGCTGTTGAGAAGAAGTATTGATGGATGAAATAGTCTTATGTGTCTGTTAAGTCTAAATTAATAGTCATATTTTTAATTCTATAGGTTCTTTATTTAGTTTTTGTTTGTAGCATCTATCCAGTAATAAGAGAAGGATGTTGAAGTCACCCAGTACTATTGTGTGGTGGTCTATTTGATTCTTGAAATTGAAGTTTTGTTTGATGTACATGAATGACCCATTGTTTGGGGCATAAATACTTAAGATTGTTATGTCTTGTTGATGTATAATTCCCTTAAGCAGTATGAAATAATCCTTTTTGTCCCTTCTGATTAACTTTGGCTGAAGTGTACTTTATCTGATATGAGAATAGAAACCCCTGCTTATTTACAAGATCCTTGTAAATCCTTTTTTCCCATCCTTTTAACTTCAGTATGTGAATGTATTTTCCCAGGAGGTGAGTCTTTTGGAGACAGCATATTGTTGGGTCTTGTTTTTTGAACCAATCTGCCAGTCTATGTCTTTTGATTGATGAGTTCGGGCATTTATATTCAATGTTATTATTGAGAAATGATTTTTACTTCCTGTCATTTTGACTTATTTCTGTTTTTTAATTTGAATTAAAATTTGATTGACTTTGATGGACTATTCTAGTGTAGTTCCTCCCTTTGCTGGTTTTCACTTTTTAAAATTTCTTCTTCATGAAATATTTTATTAAGTATGTTTTGTAGTGCAGGCTTCCTAGTTGTGAATTCTTTTTAACCTTTGTCATTGAAAGTTTTTATTTCATCTTCAATTCTGAAGCTTAATTTTACTGGGTACAGTATTCTTGGCAGGCATCTGTTTTCTTTCAGAGCTTGGTATGTGTTTTTCCAGGACCTCCTAGCTCTGAGGGTCTGAGTTGAGAAATTAACTGAGATCTGGATTGGTTTCCCTCTAAATATGATCTGTCATTTTTCCCTGGTGCCTTTAAAATCTTATCCTTATTTTGTATGTTAAGCATTTTTCATAATCACATGACTTACTGTGGGTCTGTTGTAAGTTTGTATATTTGGGGTTCTATAAGCCTCCTGTATTTGATTTTACATTTCATTCTTAAAGTTATGGAAATTTTCAGATATTATTTTATGGAAACGATGGTGTACTCCTTTGGTTTGTATCTCCCAGCCTTAATTTCTCCCAGAAGATCTCATATGTGGTCTTTTTATGTTATTCCATATATCTTGGAAGTGCTGTTCATGGTCCCTTAACATCTTTTCTCCATTGTCAATTTTGTTTTCAAGATTATATATTTTGTCTTCATTGCCTGAAACTCCGGCTTCCAAGCTGTCTAGTTTGTTGGTGATGCTTTCCATGGAATTTTTAATTTGGTTTATTGATTCTTTCATTTTGAGAATTTTCACTGTTTTTTTTTTTTAATTTCAGAATCTCTGCTTCTTTATTGAAGGAATCTTTCATTTTCTGTATTTTCTCTCTGATTTCACTCCTTACAGCATCCCTTACCTTGCAGATCAGTTTAACTATAAACATTTTAAACTCCTTCTCTGACATTTCTTCTACTGAGGTGTTGATGAATTGCATTATTGAAGTATTTTATTTTGTTTGAGGCAATTTGTTCCCTTGCCTTTTAATGTTGTGTGTGTGTGTCTACCCATCTAACAGTATGGATCTGAGACAGTAGAGTTTCTACCCTGTGAACTTATAGTGTCTTCAAATGTTGCAAGTATCTCACTGTTTAGGGGGAGACAAATAATAACAACAACCAATGCAAACATATATAGCATAAAAACAAAATAGTTCCTGCTATGACATCTACAATGTTAATTGTCACAATGAGCAGAAATTATGTGATCAGTTATTGCCCACAATAAAAACAGTAAGTTTTCAAAAGGGTTTATAATTTCAAATGGTCGACTAGAAAGAACAGAAGTACTATCAGATGTGATGATTGTGAGGGAGGAGGAGAGAAAATAGAAGTTAAAAAGTAAAGAAAATGGGGCTGGGGTTGTGGCTCAAGCAGTAGAGTGCTCGCCTAGCATGTGCACGGCCCGGGTTCGATCCTCAGCATCCACGTAAAAATAAATGCATTGTGTACAACTAAAGCAAATAAATAAATATATTTTTTAAAAAAAAGTAAAGAAAAAGTAAAAGAGATCACAATAGAGATTGGCTGTTAGAAGAAGAAAAGAGAGAAAGAGAAGTAAAAGAAACAGACAAGAGAGAGAGAAAAATATATACAATAAAATTTTTAAATAAAAAATAAAGAATACAAACCAAAACCAAAATATACTAATCAAACATCCTAGCTCTCAAAATATTGATCCATGAAAAAAATTGGCTTAAAAAATGTTAGAAAGATAAAAAAGAAACAAATGTGAATATGTATAAGTGTCCCTGAACCATTTGGGTCACAACTAAACAGAAAAAAAGAAAAAAAAAAAAAAAAAAAAAAAAAAAAGGATCTCAATGAAATTTAAAGAATTGTTTCCATTAGAGTTCAAAAGATTCTCAGCTTCCCTTCTCAGCAGTGTTAGGTGGGGTGGACTGGACCCAGATGCTGCTCCACACTCAGGGTGGGGTTGTTGGAATATGAGAGGAAATTTCATAGGTGGAGCTCCTGAAGCCGAAGTTTAGGCTTAGGTAGGCTACAGGTTCTTTCTTGAATGGTGATTGGACTGAAGATTTTAAATCAGCACTCCTCCAGGGCCCAGAAGTTGCCAGTCAGTGCTGGAAGACTGCACCCCAGGAATCTCCCTTGGGTTCCACTTGTGGTGGAGGAGCTAACTCTTAGTCCCCTCTGTCACCTTCAGACCCTGAGTTTCCCAGTCTTTTGTGTTCAGTCTCTAAACTCAGTCTCTCCCACCCCACCCTTTCAAATTCCTGGCCAGATGCATCTCTCCTAGCTGGTCCTGCAAGTGGCTATACTGGAGAGGGGAGGGGGAGCCTGGTGGGTTTCCACAACATGTGTTCCCCTCTCCACATTTGACTTTTTTCCTGGTCACTTAGACACACTGTCTGTCACATGGTGTGGATTTGCCAGGCTTGTATTTTGGACCAAACTTGGGTTTGCCAGGAATCAGCTCCTCCAGGTGTTACCCCCACACTATGGCTGCAAAATGATTCCTTTTTCCATCCTCTGTGGACAGCCAAGATAGATGCAGTTTCTTTCCCACACAAAGGTATGGTGCAGCCTTTCAGTTTAGCCAGGCAGTGTCTTTAATCTCTGATCTCTACATACCCAAAAACACCACAGGCCTCGTAAAATGTGGGTTCCTTTAATTCCTTTATCCTTCCACTTTGCTCATGGAAGGACCACTCAGGCTAGTGCCTCTGGCAACGACATAACAGTAACACTGAGGAATTCTTCTTTATTTTATTGTTCAGCCTCCTGAGTCCCTCATCTGCTTTGAATATCCAGTATTAGTTCTTGGTAAAGTCCTTTTTTCTTTAAATTTATTTTTTAATCCACTTTGCTGAGAAACCGTCTATCTGCTTTCTTGGATTCACACCACAGATAAGCTGGGGGAGTGACATCTGGTATTAATGTTCTATTCTGCCATCTTGAAAACCTCCTCCCATGTAATTTATTTATTTATTTTATGATTTTGCAAAGTGTATTATTGGTTCTTCTTAGTTATACATGACAGTAGAATCTGTTTTGACATAATAATAATAAAAGCATGGAATATATCGTGCTATAGTTCAGATCCAATACCTTTTCTTCCCCTCACCTCCCCAACCCCCTGTTCCCTTACCTCCATTAATCTTTCTACCATTTATCCACAGTAATGTTTTTAATTAATTTACTGTGGGTGTACTTGATGGTGAGATTCACTGTGGTATATTCATCTATGTACACAGGAAAGTTAGGTCAAATTCATTTCACTGTCTTTTCCTTTCCCATCCCCAATCCCTTCCCTTCAATCCCCATTATCTACTCCACTGAACTTTTGTTCTTCCTTTTCTCCTTATTGTGGGTTAGCTTCTATATATCAGTGAAAACATTCAACCTTTGGTTTTGGAGTTTGTCTTATTTCACTTAGCATGATAGTCTCCAGATTCATCCATTTACCAGCAAATGTCATAAAGTCATTCTTCTTTATGGCTGAATAATATTCCATTGTATATATAGACAACGTTCTTTTTATCCATTCATCTGTTGAAGGGCACCTAGGTTGGTTCCATAGCTTAGCTATTGTGAATGGTGCTGCTATAAACATTGATGTAGCTGTGTCACTGTAATATGCTGATTTTTAATCCTTTGGATATATACTGAAGGGTAGTAGGATAACTGGGTGAAATGGTGAAATGGTGAGTCCATCCTAGTTTGCTCAGGAATTGCCATACCACTTTCCAGTGTGTTTACACCAATTTGTAGTCTCACCAACAATGTGTGAGTGGACTTTTTCCCCACATCCTTGCCAACATTTATTGTTACTTATATTCTTGATAATTGCCATTCCGACTGGAATAAGAAGAAATCTCAGTGTAGTTTTAATTTGCATTTCTCTAATTGCTACAGATGTTGAACATTTTTTCAGATATTTGTTGACCATTCATATTTCTTCTTTTGAGAAGTGTCTCTTCAGTTCCTTTGTCCATTTATTGATTGGGTTATTTGGTTTTTTTGGTGTAAAGTTTTTTGAGTTCTTTGTATATTCTGAATATTAGTGTCCTATCTGAGATGCAGGTGGCAAAGATTTTCTCCCATTTTATAGGCTCTCTCTTTGTGCTTTAGGTTGCTTCCTTTGCGTGAAGAGCTTTTTAATTTGTTTTCTTGACACTTTACAATACATCCCTGACAACATGCAAGAATAAGTTGACATTGTCCACTGTAGTAGACTAAGACATTCCCTATCTGATGATAATCTATTAATTTCTATGAAGTATGAAACAAGGTGATCAGGATAGTGGTATATGTGAGATTCTAGACATTTAGATGAAATCTGAAGGGCTGTTGATATTGGATGGCATGTACACACCATGTAGATTTATGTGCCTAATTAAAGATGGAACTAGATTATCCCAGAATCTCTACCCAACTCTGAAAATACATTATTTTATTATAAAAGCAATTGCTAAGAACCAACAAATTAGGATTCATGTTTTGTTTTTTGAAACTATTTTCCATTTTCCCCACAGGTGTAAATATAAATATGAGTCAGTTAAACTTTTCCTGTTTTTGTTGTTTATCACTACTATTCAATTGCTCATTAAGTTTTACTTTGAAAAGTCTATAATTCTATGATGTGGAACTCTATTGCAATTCAAAAAACAAAAGAATCAAGTCAGAGATAAAATAAGAGGTATGCATCTGAATAGTTGAAATTGTGAAAGTCGTATAAAAGCTTCAATTAGAAAAACTGAGCTAACTTTATGTAGTTTTGTTTGTAATTTTTCCTTTTAAAAAGATGTTTAATTGTTGATCTTTGCTAACAGTAGTTTCGCTGTGTTTCTTTGGCTCAGAGTTGCAATGCAAGGATTACGGGGTTGTTCAGTAAATATAATTAGACATAAGCCTTTGGCAAGTGAGCAGTCAGATGAAAATTTCAATACTGAAGTGTTCCTAAATGAAATCCCTGAAATTTTACCAAAATAAAACATAAGGAAAACTTTTTTTTTTTCAAATTTATTTTTTATTCTAAGTTGTTACAAATGACAGCAGAAGGTATTACATTTCATATTATACTTGTAGAGCACATTTTTACATATCTCTGGTTGTATACAAAGTATATTGACACCATTCGTGACTTCATACATGCACTTAGAGTAATGATATCCATCCCATTTTACCATCTTTTTTTTTCCTTGACCCTTTTTTCCCCTCCCTTCCCCTCCCTACCCATTGGCCATTCTAGTGTTCCTCTAATCCTCCTATGCTCCCCATCCCAACCCGACTGTGAATCAGCCTCCTTATATCAGAGAAAACATTTGGCATTTGGCTTTTTGGGATTGCCTAACTTCACTTAGCATTATATTCTCTAACTCCATCCATTTACCTGCGAATGCCATGAGTTTATTCTCTCTTATTGCTGAGTAATACTCCATCGTATGTATTTTCTTTATCCATTCATCTACTGAAGGGCATCTGGGTTGGTTCCACAGTTTAGCTATTGTGAATTGTGCTGTTATAAACATTGATGTGGCTGTGTCCCAGCAGTATGCTGTTTTTAAGACCTTTGGGTAAAGACCAAGGAGGGGGATAGCTGGGTCATAAGGTGGATCCAATCCAAGTTTTCCAAGGTATCTCCATACTGCTTTCCATATTGACTGCACCATTTTGCAGTCCCACCAACAATGTATGAGTGTGCCTTTTTCCCCACATCCTCTCCAACATTTATTGTAGTTTGTGTTCTTAATAGCTGCCATTCTGACTGGTGTGAGATGAAATCTTAGAGTGGTTTTGATTTGCATTTTTCTAATTGCCAGAGATGTTGAACATTTTTTCATGTATTTGTTGATTGATTGTATATCTTCTTCTGAGAAGTGTCTGTTCAGTTCCTTGGCCCATTTATTGATTGGGTTATTTGTTTTTTTGGTGTTAAGATTTTTGAGTTCTTTATATATTCTAGAGATTAGTGCTCTATCTGACGTACATGTGGTAAAAATTTGTTCCCAATTAGTAGGCTCTCTATTCACCTCACCGATTGTTTCTTTTGCTGAGAAGAAGCTTTGTAATTTAAATCTATCCCATTTATTGATTCTTGATATTAATTCTTGTTCTACAGGAGTCTTATTGAGGAACTTAGGGCCTAATCCAACATGTTGGAGATTAGAGCTTACTTTTTCTTCTATTAGGTATAATGTCTCTGGTCTAATTCCTAGATCCTTGAGCCACTTTGAGTTGAATTTTGTGCATGGTGAGAGATAGAGGCTTAATTTCATTTTCTTGCATATGGATTTCCAGTTTTCCCAGCACCATTTGTTGAAGAGGCTATCTTTTCTCCAATGTACGTTTTTGGTGCCTTTGTCTAATGTAAGATAACTGAAATTATATGTGTTAGTCTCTGTGTCCTCTATTCTGTACCATTGGTCTACCAGCCTATTTTGGTGCCAATACCATGCTGTTTTTGTTACTATTGCTCTGTAGTATAATTTAAGTTCTGGTATAGTGATGCCACCTGCTTCACTCCTCTTGCTAAGGATTGCTTTAGCTATTCTGGGTCTCTTATTTTTCCAGATGAATTTCATGGCTGCTTTTTCTATTTCTGTGAGGAATGTCATTGGGATTTTTTTAAATTTTTATTTATAGTAGTATGTATTACAGTTCATACTGTACATATATAGCATCTTTTTACACAAAACAGTTTGTATACAAAGTATATTCGCAGAATTCAAGTCTTCAATCATGCATTTAGAATAATGATATCCATCTTATTCAACCATTTCTCCCCTTCCCCCCTTGCTCCCTCCCTTCCCCTCCCTTCCCTTTGACCATTATAGTGTTCCTCTAATCCTCCTATGTACCCCGACCCAACAATACTGTGAACCGGCTCCCTTATATCGGAGGAAACATTCGGTATTTGGATTTTTGAGATTGACTGATTTCACTTAGCATTATATTCTCCAACTTCATCCATTTACCTGCGAATGTCATTATTTTATTCTCTTTTATTGCTGAGTAAAATTCCATTGTGTATATATACCACATTTTCTTTATCCATTCATCTACCAAGGGACATCTAGGTTGGTTCCACAACCTAGCTATTGTGAATTGTGCTGCTATAAACATTGAAGTAGCTGTGTCACTGTAATACGCTGTTTTTAAGTCCTTTGGGAATAGACCCAGGAGTGGGATGGCTGGGTCATAGGGTGGTTCCATTCTCATTTCCCCAAGAAATCTCCATACTGCTTTCCATAATGGTTGTACCATTTTGCAGTCCCACCAGCAATGTATGAGTGTGCCTTTTTCCCCACATCCTCTCCAACATTTATTGTTGTTTGTGTTCTTGATAGCTGCCATTCTGACTGGAGTGAAATGAAAGAGTAATTTTGATTTGCATTTCTCTAATTGCCAGCGATGTTGAGCATTTTTTCATGTATTTGTTGATTAATCGTGTATCTTCTTCTGAGAAGTGTCTTTTCAATTCCTTAGCTCATTTATTGATTGGATTATTTGTTTTTTTGGTGTCAAGTTTTTTGAGTTCTTTATATATTCTAGAAATTAGTGCTCTATCCAATGTGCATGTATTAAATATTTGTTTCCAGTTAGTTGGTTCTCTATTCACCTCACTGATTGTTTCTTTTACTGAGAAGAAGCTTTTTAGCTTAAATCTATCCCATTCATTAATTCTTGGTAATAATTCTTGAGCTACAGGATTCTTGTTAAGGAACTTGGAGCCTAATCTGACATGTTGGAAATTGTAGCTTACTTTTTCTTCTATTAGGTGTATTGTCTCTGGTCTAATTTCTAAGTCCTTGATCCACTTTGAATTGAATTTTGTGCATGGTGAGAGATACAGGTTTAATTTCATTTTGTTGCATATGGCTTTCCAGTTTTCCCAGCACCATTTGTTGAAGAGGCTATTCTTTCTCCACTATACATTTTTGGCGCCTTTGTCTAATGTAAGACAGCTGAAATTATATGTATTAATCTCTGTGTCCTCAATTCTGTACCATTGGTCTACTAGTCTGTTTTGGTGCCAATACCATGCTGTTTTTGTTACTATTGCTCTATAGTATAATTTAAAGTCTGGTATGGTGATGCCGCCTGCTTCACTTTTTCTGCTCAGGATTGCTTTAGCTATTCTGGGTCTCTTATTTTTCCAGATGAATTTCATGACTGCTTTTTCTGTTTCTTTGAGAAATGTCATTGGGATTTTGATTGGCATTGCATTAAATCTGTATAGTGCTTTTGGTAGTATGGTCATTTTGACAATATTAGTTCTGCCTATCCAAGAACAGGGTAGATCTTTCCATCTTCTAAGGTCTTCCATAATTTCTTTCTTTAGTGTTCTGTAGTTTTTATTATAGAGGTCTTTCACGTCTTTGGTTAAGTTGATTCCCAAGTATTTTTTTTATGCTATTGTAAATGGGGTAGTTTTCCTCATTTCCCTTTCAGAGGATTTGTCACTGATATATAGAAATGGCTTATATTTATGGGTGTTGATTTTGTATCCTGCTACTTTGCTGAATTCATTTATGAGTTCTAGAAGTTTTCTGGTGGAATTTTTGGGTCTTCTAGGTATAAAATCATATCATAAGCAAATAATGATAATTTGAGTTCTACTTTTACCTATCCCTTTAATTTCTTTCATCTGTCTTATTGCTCTGGCCAGCATTTCAATTACTATATTGAATAGAAGTGGTGAAAGAGGGCATCCCTGTCTTGTTCCAGGTTTTAGAGGGAATGCTTTCATTTTTTCTCCATTTATAATAATGTTGGCCTGGAGATTAGCATATATAGCTTTTAAGATGTTGAGATATGTTCTTTTTTTTTTTTTTTTTTTTTTTTGTGGTACTGGGGATTGAACTCAGGGGCACTCGACCACTGGACCACATCCCCAACCCTTTTTTTTTTTTTTTTTTTATTAGAGACAGGGTCTCACTGAGTTGCTAAGTGCCTCGCCATTGCTGAGGCTGGCTTTGAACTCGCGATCCTCCTGCCTCAGCCTCCCAAAGTGCTGGGATTACAGGCGTGCGCCACCGCGCCCGGCAAGATATGTTCTTGTTATCCCTAGTTTTTCTAGTGTTTTGAACATGAAGGGGTGCTGTATTTTGTCAAATGCTTTTTCTGCAACTATTGAGATAATGATACGGTTCTTATCTTTGAATCTATTGATGCGATGAATTATATTTATTGATTTCTGTATGTTGAACCATCCTTGCATCCCTGGAATGAACTCCACTTGATCATGGTGTATTATATTATTTATATGTTTTTGTATCCATTTTGCCAGACTTATTGAGAATTTTTGCATCGATGTTCATTAAAGATATTGGCCTGAAGTTTTCTTTTTTTGATGTGTCTTTGCTTGGTTTGGGGATCAGGGTGATATTGGCCTCATAGAATGAGTTTGGAAGTGCTCCTTCTTTTTCTATTTCCTGAAATAAATTGAAGAGTATTGCTATCAGTTCTTCTTTGAAGTTCTTGTAGAACTTGGCTATGTATCCATCTGGTCCTGGGCTTTTCTTTGTTGGTAGGCTTCTATTTCGTAGCTTGAAATTGGTCTGTTCAAATTATGTATATCATCCTGCTTAAGTTTGGACAGATCATAAGACTATAGAAATTTGTCAATGCCTTTGGGATTTTGTTGGAGTACAAGTTTTCAAAATAATTTTGAAATATTTTCTGTATTTCCATAGTGTTTGTTGTGATATTTCCTTTTTTATTGCATATATTAGTAATCTGAGTTTTCTCTCTCCTTCTCTTTGTTAATTGACAGACCCCTGGCTAAGGGTCTATCAATTTTATTTATTTTTTCAAAGAACCAACTTTTTGTTTTGTCAATTTTTTAAATTGTTTCTTTTGTTTCAATTTTATCAATTTCAGCTCTGATTTTAATTATTTCCTGTCTTCTACCACTTTTGGTGTTGGATTGCTCTTCTTTTTCTAGAGCTTTGAGATGTAGTTTTAAGTCATTTATTTGTTGACTTTTTCTTCTTTTGAGGAATGAACTCAATGCAATGAACTTTCTTCTTAGAACTGCCTTCATAGTGTCCCAGAGATTTTGATATGTTATGTCTGTGTTCTCATTCACCTCTAAGAATTTTTTTATCTCTTCTTTGATGTCATCTGCAACCCATTGTTCATTCAGTAGCATATTATTTAATCTCCAGGTGTTGTAGTAGCTTTTCTTATTTTATCATTGATTTCTAATTTCATTCCATTATGGTCTGATAGAATGCAGGGTAGTATCCCTACTTTTTTATATTTGCTCAGAGTTGTTTTGTGGCCTGGTATATGGTCTATTTTAGAGAAGGTTTCATGTGCTGCTGAGAAGAAAGTGTATTCACTTGTTGAAGGATGAAATATTCTATATAAGTCAGTTAAGTCTAAGTTGTTTATTGCATTTTTGAGTTCTATAGTTTCTTTGTTCAGCTTTTGTTTGGAAGATCTATCTAGTGGTGAAAGGGGTGTGTTAAAGTCACCCAGAATTATTGTGTTGTGGTCAGTTTGACTCTTAAACTTCAGGAGAGTTTGTTTGATGAACATGGATGCTCCATTGTTTGGGGCATATATATTTATAATTGCTAAGTCTTGTTGGTGTATGGTTCCCTTGAGCACTATATAGTATTCTTCTTTATCCCTTTTGATTGACTTTAGCTTAAAGTTTACTTTATTTGATATGAGGGTGGAAACTCCTGCTTGTTTCTTCTGTCCATATGAGAGGTAGGATTTCTCCCAACCTTTCACCTTCAGCCTATGGATGTCTTTTCCTATGAGATGAGTCTCTTGGAGGCAGCATATTGTTGGGTCTGTTTTTTTGATCCAGTCTTCTAGTCTATGTCTTTTGATTGGTGAGTTTAGGCCATTAACATTCAGAGTTATTATTGAGATGTGTTTTGAATTCCCAGCCATTTTTGTTTATTTTTGGTATTTACCTTGACATGGTTTCTCTTCTGATTGTTTTTTCCTTTAGTGTAATACCTCTCTCTGTTGATTTTCATCATTGTTTTTCTTTTCCTTTTCATGGAACATTTTGCCAAGGATGTTCTGTAGTGCTGGCTTTCTACTTGTAAATTCTTTTAACTTTTGTTTATCATGGAAGGTTTTTTATTTCGTCCTCAAATCTAAAGCTTAATTTTGATGGGTATAAGATTCTTGGTTGGCATCCCCTTTCCTTCAAAGCTTGGAATATGTTGTTCCATGATCTCCTAGCTTTGAGTATCTGAGTTGAAAAATCTGCTGTGATACGAATTGGTCTCCCCCTATATGTGATCTGATTTCTCTCTTTTGTGGCCTTTAAAATTCTATCCTTGTTCTGTATGCTAGGCATTTTCATTATAATGTGTCTTAGTGTAGATCTGTTGTAATTTTGTACATTTGGTGTCCTATAATCCTCTTGTATTTGGTTTTCCAATTCATTCTTCATGCTTGGGAAATTTTCTGATATTATCTCATTGAAGAGGTTGTGCATTCCTTTGGTTTGAAACTCTATGCCTTCCTCTATCCCAATTACTCTTAGACTTGGTCTTTTGATGCTGTCCCATACTTCTTGGATGTTCTAATCATGGTTTCTTACTATCTTCATTGTGTGGTCAACTTTATTTTCAAGAATATATACTTTGTCTTCATTGTCTGAAGTTCTTTCTTCCAGTTGATCTAGTCTGTTGGTGATGCCTTCAATTGTGTTTTTTATTTGGTTAATTGTTTCCTTCATTTCAAGGATTTCTGACTTTTTTTTTTCTTTTCAGAGTTTCTATCTCTTTTTTGAAGTAATCTTTTGCTACCTGTATTTGTTCTCTTATATCTTTGTTGTAGTGTTCAAATTTTGCCTGTACTTGCTCATTTAGGTCATTCTTTGATTCAAAGATCATTTTAATTATGAACCTTCTGAACTCCTTCTCTGACATTTCATCAACTTCGCTGAGCATGTATTCTGTTATTATAGAATCCTGGTCTGTTTGGGGTATTTTCCTCCCTTGTTTTTTCATGTTGTCTGTTTACCTTACTTTCTTGCAGTGTAGATCTGAGTTATTACAGTTTCTTCCCTGTATTCTTATAATACTCTTGCAGGTTGTCTGTGCCTACCCTTACTGCTGGACTATCAAAACCTGCCGCTGATCCTCAAAGTATGCTACCTGGGGCTGGATCCACACTGCTTGGTGTGGGTCGAACTGGTTGAGTCTGAGTTCCTTCGGTGGTCTGGGGCGAAACACTCTGGGGTGAAGGTCAGCGAGACTGCCCTGGGCCCCCCTGAACTCAAAGCAGAGTTGGCGGGTCTGTCCTTGTTGTCTCCTGCTCTGGGGCAGAAGTGGGCAAGGCTGGCTGTAGCCTGGTCACACACCAGCGGGGGGTCAGCAGGACTGACCTGGGGCTGACTGTGCTAGGGTGAATATCAGTGGGACTGCCCTGGGCCTTCCTGGGCTCAGGCAGAGTTGGCAGTTCTGCCCTGGGGCGGAGGTCCCCATGTTTATTTTGATTGGCTTTTGCCCACTTTACTTTTAGGAAGAGTGGGTCAGGAGGGGACAATGAGTTCATTGTTTAACACTTGTTAATGGGTGAGTATTTTTACATGCCCCTGATAATGATTTTAATAATTTAATCCTTTAAATTAATGCCTTTTCGAAATAGTTTTGAAGAATAACACAAAAAAGGGTGGAATTTGGGTACAGTGAAAAATTGGAGGGAAATAGAGGGAAAATTGGGGTTAATAAGAACCACTTATATTTCATAAACCACACTTTGTGTAATTTTCATTAGATTGTTGTCTACCCTGGCAACTGCACACAGGATTTTTATATGGCCCAAAGTTCTGCTTCTCACCCACCAACATCATATGAGTAAAGAAAAAAATCAAATCTATGTGATGTACCTACGTGGAACACAGAGCGTTTTATAAGTGCTAATGCTATGTGCATGAAATTCACTCCATAAACTCTGGCCCAAAGTTTCTTTGTACTTTTGTAAGTTCTCTTGGTGGACTCAGGTATCCCAAAGTCTGATGGGTCTGCTGCTCTCTGCTCAGATTTAAGATCCAGGAAATGCTGGCCTAGTCTCTAGGACTCAGGTTTTGTCTCCTGAACCAACCATGACAAATAATTTTGAGATTCTTCCATGGTCTCTGGGAACTAACCACCCATGACCCCAAACTGCTGACTTTGGCTTCTTCTAGATTCCAGGAATCTCATCAACACTTGACCTGAAAGTGTCCCCTGCCTTCTATCATTCCTCCTCCCACCCCTTTTCACAATTCACTTCCTTCTATATTCTGAAGGGCTGAGTGGAAAGAACAATGTTCTCTGGGAGGAAACCCAGACATATACATCTCCCTCTCCCCTCCTCTTTGGCTCTCTCTCACTCGTTCAATCTCTGTGTCTTTGAGATTAAAGTTATGAAATATTCATTTTCAATGTATTTTTAATTTGCACATAGTTTATTTTACACAGTATATTATTTTACTTAATAACCATATAAATAAATGATTAGCAATTAAAAATTAAAGAAATAAAAGCAGAGAAGAAAAGAATGGTCTAAAAAGAAAAGAACAGTCTATGTGGCACCTTGGGTTCTTGTCATCTCTCCACACGTAATATCTCTCAAACATAATCTGTTCTCTAAAATGTAATCACAATTGGGGTTTTATGTACCCTCGTTCTAATCAAAGAATTTGATGAACAGGAAAAGAGAAAAATCATTTTTTCCCCTTGATTTAAGAAGTCTGAAAGCATCCTTGGGCTAATGGAAGATACTGTCTCTTAAAACTGTGTTCAATATCAGTGACACTGCCTCCAAAGGTTAATTAAAGACAATCACAATGACATCTGGCATTAAAGAAGCCAGGCTGTCACTTCTTGTCTCTGCATAGCTATCCCCGTGACCTAGAAAGGGGCTCATGCATTTTCTTACTTCCGTCTTCCTTTTAGAGACCATGATATCTGCCCACTGTTACTCTTGCTACTTTCTTTATCCCCCTCTTGAGGGCCTCTTGGATCTCCTTGGTCCTCAGACTGAAGATCAGAGGTTCAACATGGGGATGAGGATGACGCAGAAGACTGGCAGCACCTTGTCCTGCGTGGTGGTGTGTCTGGAGCTGTGACGCATGCACACAGAGAGGGCTACGCCACAGAAGAGCCTCTCCACTGCCAGGTGAGAGGCACAGGTACTGAGGGCCTTGGCACAGCCCTCAAATGAGGATATTTCCAGGATGGAAGCTGCAGTAAAGCCATAGGACAACAGGATGGGAAGAAAAGAACCAAACCCTACAAAAACAGCTGCCAGAAAAGAATCAGTTGGCTGATGAAGGGATCAGAGCAAGACAGTCCTCTGAGGTATGTCACAGAAGAAATGTTGAATAATATTTAGCCCACAGTAGTGAAGGTGAAAGCAAAGAGATGTTTGAACTAAGCTGCTAAGGAAGCCACTGCCACAGACCCCAGCAAACATCTTCTGACAGAGGCCTGGGGCCATGGCTGAGTACTGCAAAGGGCTACCCATGGTGACACATCTGTCATAGTCCACGGTGGCCAGGGGACAGCACTCAGCCATAGCCATCCAGGCCACAATAAAATACTGAGTGGCACGGGCCAGAAGGGAAATTGTTTTCTCATCTTTTAAGAAGTCTGAAAGCATCCTCGGGATGAGGGAGGAAGACTAGCAGATGTCTATCAATGACAGGGACAGGAAACTGAGAAAATAATACACTGGTGTTTGCAGGTGGAAGTCCAACCTGATGAGGATGATAAGACCCAGGTTCCAGATCAGAGTCACAAGGTAGATTCCCAGGAAGACTGGAAAGAGGATGAGCTGCAGTTCTTTATCATCTGAGAGTCCCAGGAGGACAAACATGGCCACAGAGTGCTTGAGGGAGCCGGAATCGAGCTGAGCCTCACATGTAAAATGAAGATACTGGAATAGGTGCTCTTTAACATGTCTTGAAAATTGACATTGAATTAATCTGTAATCAGAAACTACTGGCCATTGTAAACTGCCTTTCCACTTTCACAAAGCTTGGAGCAATTTAAGAATAAGGAACCGTGATGATGGAAAGTGTCCTACCACAAAGCAACTTGGAGATGGATGGGACGGAACCAACTTAATGGCCCTAGGAAGGCTCTTGATAAGGCAAGGTGTGGAAAGCCTTTCTGCCCCCTTCTTCTCTGTGGGTGCATTGTTTTCCTTTCTCAAACCAGAGACACTAGGATAATAACTCTTGATCATTTGGGGGGTCAGTGAGGCTTTCAAAGATCTTTTCAAAATCTTTTGGGAACTGTTGACCCAGCAGATTGCAACCACTTGCCACCTCTGTATACAGTTTTATTGGATTCTTAGTTACCCCCAAACTATTCATTTCCAGATTATAAAGTTCTTCTATAGAAGCTCATGACTTGAACTTCTATAGAGGTTGGGATGCTTGGGGAATTAAGTGGGGATTAGGAGACTGAGGCAAGATTTAAGGGAGTTCTTTTTTTCTCTCTCTCTCTCTCTTTTTCACCTTGGAGCCAGTGTAGGGAAGGCAAAGCACTAATTCTTCCAAAGCAATGGTAATAAACTAAAAGAATATTTTCACATGGGACACTGTATGCTTTTGGATGCTATGGGCTATCATACTATCTAGATAACTATTATCCCCAAGTCAACACATTTCCATTCAGATGAACTCAAGTTAGAAAGGAAGTCTTGAAAGACAGAAAATACCTATCAAATATTGTAGGAGTTGTATCTAAGTGTAGAAGCAAAAGTCTTGGATATTTCCCTTAAGAAAAGTTATGTGAATAGAATAAACTGTGAACTAAAAATATTACAAAAATTAGTCATCTTAAAATGCTTTCCTTCTCCCCAACATTTTCCATTCTCTTTGCTCCAAAAATGGATAAAAAAGAGAAAACCTCCATTGAAGCATAAAGGTATACTCAGTAAAATCAAAGTATTTTTCCCCAAAGTCATATCAATTGTTGTTTCATTTTGCATCATTTTGAGAAGAATTCTGAAGGAATCAGGTGATTAATTGGAAAAGAAAGTCAAGGTCTGCGCTGGGGTTGTGGATCAGTGGTAGAGTACTTGCCTAGCATGTGTGAGGCACTGGGTTCGATTCTCAGCACCACATATAAATAAGTAAAATAAAGGTCCATCAACATCTAAAAAACATTTTTTAAAAAGTCAAGGGAAGAACAGTAGCAGATAGGCAATATATTACCATCCTAGTCTTAGAGGTGGTTCTGACCATGGTGAAACTAAATGGAAGAGAATCTTATGGAGAAAGGGCATAAAATTATATTCATTATATTTTTCATCATCAACAGTTATGGCAACAAAATGATTTATTTAGCAGCTTATAATTATAAATATGTACACCATGTTTTCTAATTTCCACTCTTCTGCTGTGGTGGCCTTAGGCCTGGGATCCTATTTACTAAGCATGGTATTCGTATTCTGAAATTGCCTCTACATTTTCATTATCTCTCTGGAATCTCAATTAAATGTTCATTGAATCTTCTTGCTCTATCCTTGATATCACCAAAACATTCATTGTATATTCTTCTCAACTGTGTTCTGTTTAATCTTTGCATATCTCTCTTCTATTCAATTCCTTCTCTCACAAATGCTGTTAATTGTCTGTTTAACTCAGGCATGAGTTTCAGATTCCAATCATAACATTTTGCTTTCTCTTTTAGAGGTTCCATTCTGTTCTTCTCCCAAGGAATCAGTTTTTATTTTCTCTAGTTTTTTCACTGTGCTTTCCATAACATTCTTTCTTTAAACATATTTAACTGGTTTTGTGAGCCTCATTCTACAGTTTGCTGTTATTGCTGATTCTTGTTCAAGGTGCCCTGTTTACTTGTGTGTTGAGTGAATTTTTAGCAGTTCATGTGCAGTCCATCCACAGGACACTTGGAGGCTTGGATCTAATATATGTTCCTCCGGGAATGATTCATGTTACTTCTGTCAGGTACCTTGAGGGCAATGCTAACCCAAAATACCTTTAAAAAATATTTTACTTGTTTTTTCCAGGACCACACTCAGATTTAAGCTGCATAGCTAAATAAGTAGATGTTTGAGGTTAATAATTTTTTAGAAACTCCAAAAACAATTTAGTGCATTATAGTTCTATGTAATAGTGGAGTTCATTTTGACATATTCATTAGTGCATGGAATATAATTTACTCTATTTCAATACCCAACAATTCCACCTTTCCTCGCCCGTCCCTCTTCTTCTACTCTACCAGTCTTCCTTCTGCTTATTTATTGTTTTTTTAAAATAGATATACATGAAGGTGAATATAACATGGTATAGGCATATGGGTGCAATAATATGATTAGGTCAATTTCATTCCACAGTTCCTCCCTTGTCCCATTCCTCCTCCATTCTCCTCAACCCCATTGGTGTCCCTTCTATTTTCATGGGACCCATCTCCTTTTTTATTTTCTTATTTCTCTATAGTTTCCATATGTGAAAGAAAACATTTGACCCTTGACTTTCTGAGTCTGGTTTGTTTCACTTAGCATGATATTCTCCAGGTCCATCCATTTATTGGGGACTTTTAATCTGTAGTCGCCTGAAGCGCTTGGCGCAACGGAGCTGCGGGAAGAACTTCAGAAGCAAACTGGAGACAAACAGCTTTTTATTCTGATAACTTTTCTCTCTGGTTCTAACAACGACACACACACGCCAAAACACACCCTAAAAATGGCGCTGACCCGATCAGCAATTTCGGCCAAGTCACTCGAGATCCCGCAACAAATCCGTGAGACTACGGGTGGCGACAATGGCCAAATCTCCACGACTCATAGTCAACTGCAATTCAAGTCAATCCCCAAACAGGGCTCCTGCATTTCCCCCTTTTTGTTTTAAAAGAGGTAATGCTCTAGGACGTCTATGTGCAACCAACATTCTTACCCGTCATCGGATAATCAAGGCTGTGCCCTTGACTCCTGTCTTAGGTTGATATGTCGGCCACATGAGACTGTCCCGTGCGACTGTGCCTGTCTTAGTTTGTCCCCCTCTGGGGATCTTACCCGTCATTGGCTAACCAGCCATCCAATGGAGCCCTTTAGGATCGACTATATATGATGACTAACAGCCGTCCAATTGTGAGGAGATGTTGCGGCTTTAAGGCAACAAGCCTTTTGGTGATGAGCCAAATTGCATAGCATATCAAATTGTTTAAACAAATCAGCTGCCCTAAGTTCCATCAAGTAACACACTGAATTCTCTAGACAAATACCCGCAAGGCATTGTTCCGTAAAGTCCCAAACAATGAAAGATCAAAATGTCCATTTGTTATAACATGTTGATGTAGGAGGCCCCATGCATGTAGAGCAGAGGCCACACTGTTGGTGAGGTTGTTTGATGTTTGAGGAGCAGACATCTTTTTTATGTTTAGACAATGCCACCAGCAAATCTTCAGGGCCCGCTACCTAGAAACTCAAGCATCAATTATTAAAGGAAAGGCAGTGCTATTGCAGCACTGAGTCAAGAGGCGAGTTGTCAAACTACAAAATAGAATAATTAGATTAGAAAATTAAAGTTGATTTTTGTTCACATACATCGCTGGTTGAGCTTCTACAAACATAAGTTGGAAAAATGTCATATTTAGAAAAAACAAAGAAAGACTGAGGGTAATTACTGCATTAAAGATAGATTAAAGAAAAGGTAAAGGCACTTGAGAGAAATAATTTGTTAGCTGGAACCCTTGAGTCTCTGTATACAGAGCAATTTTTTACCTGTTGAGATAATTGAAATTAATGAGCTATTAAACAAATGAAGTTAATAACAAATAAACAATCTTAAGTCAAAACACCAAAATATCAGGTTATATAGCACTAGTCATATTGTTTGCTAAAGAGAAGTCCCAGGGACACCTATAAATCAAATTGAAAGTACCTTCATTTATAAAATTATTTACCTAAATTGAATACTCTTAACCTAAAATGAATTAAAGTTATTTGGATCCATATATATATATATATATATATATATATATATATATATATTTTCTTTTTCATAAGCGCTTTGTTCTTTGTGACGTCACACTGGACAGACGAACAAACATACAAACATATATTTGTGACGTCACATTAACATGAAATATAGACAAATGTACAGACATAAAGACATGTATAAAAAGAAAAAAAAAAAAAAAATACAATTGTGTGCACACTAAAGAGAGATCTCCTCGTCCCGGCCGGGAGGAATGACACTTAAGTTGTGAAATATTTTGAAGGACTCTTTTGAGGGAATCATTCTATACCTTCATCTTGGTCCTCTTGATTTTGTACCTTTTTTATTAATCTTGATTCTTCAATAACTTCATCTTGATCATTTTGATGTGGTACCTGTTTTATTAATCTAGATGGTATCCATATTGGAGAGGATTCGTGTTTTGGAAAAACACAAACAGATCCTCTTCCCCAAATTAATACTGGATCTGGACCCTTCCATGTACCTGAAAGAACATCCTTCCAGTAAACCAAGGGTTTATGTTGTTGGTGTGGATTCCAATGTCTGTCTCCAGCAGAATAACCATTAGAGTCTAAAGTTAAAAAATTTAAGGTAAACAGGGCAACTGCCAATCTGTCCTTAGGACTTTTCCAATTTCCTTCTTTTTGTTTTAATAACATAATTTTCAGTGTTCGGTTTGCTCTTTCAATAATGCCCTGACCCTGAGGATTGTATGGGATGCCTGTTTTACGGGATATATTGAATTTTGCGCAAAACTGTTTGAAAGATGAGGACGTATATGCGGGGCCATTATCTGTTTTAAGCATTTTGGGGATGCCCAATGCAGCAAAAGCTTGCAAACAATGAGATGTAACATCTTTAACTTTTTCTCCAGAATGTAAGGAAGCAAAAATCATGCCTGAGCATGTATCTATGGTCACATGAATAAATCGCAATTTTCCAAAACTTGGCTCATGAGTAACATCCATCTGCCACAAATGATTGGGCATTAATCCTCTAGGGTTAACTCCGAAATGAGGATTGGGCAAATGTGTCATACAAGATTTACAATCTTTTACAATTGTTCTGGCTTGCTCCTTTGTGATTTTAAACCTACGTTGCAAGGTGGTGCTGTTGACATGAAACTGGGAATGAAATAAAGTAGCTTGTTGTAGCGCTGAAAGTATAAATACTGTTTTTGTAAGTTCATCAGCCTTTGGATTACCTTCATGGAGGGGACCAGGCAAATTAGTATGTGCTCTAATATGGCCTACGAATAGAGGTTCTTTTCTTGCCCACAAAAGTTTTTGTATTTGATAAAACAATTTAAAGGCTGGAGTATGAGGTGCTATTGGTCCTGCTAACTCTAATTTTGGGACGGCTTGTACAATATAGTGGCTATCTGAAAAAATGTTTACGGGCTGGTCCCTAAAATTTTCCAGAGCTCTTACCACAGCTTCCAGTTCCACTAGTTGAGCTGATTTGTGTGCAGTTATGTAAGTCATATTTTCTTTTTTAGTGACTACTGTAGCAGTACCATTTGAGGACCCATCTGTAAATACATTAAATGCCTTAGGAATAGGTTGATTTTTTATTACCTGTGGAAATATAATAGGATGATTAATACAAAAAGATAATATAGGGGACTTAGGAAGATGATTATCAAAATTTGCAGAAGTAGAGCATTTAACTATAGCCCAATCATTATCATTGAAGCATAAGTATTCAATCTGTGATGATGAATAGGGAGTAATAATAGTAGCAGGGTGAATGCCAAATATTTTAGTAGAAGTCTTAAGTCCTTGAAGAATAAGTTTAGCCACCATGGAGGTATAAGATTCAATTATACTTTTAGGAGAGACGGGCAAATGTATCCATAATAAAGGCCCTTGTTGCCAAAATACTCCTGTGGGTGTATATTGTGAAGAAATAATAATCAACATCAGTGGTTGAGTTAAATCAAATCTATCACAATGAGCTCCTTCGATGGCTTTTTCTACTAACTTTAAAGCTTTCCTAGCATCAGGAGTCAATGTTCGTGGTGAAGATGGATCAGGATCTCCACGAAGGATGTCAAATAAAGGTTTTAGTTGGCCAGTAGTGAGATTTAGTGTAGGGCGAAGCCAATTAATGTCTCCCAGTAGTTTTTGGAAATCATTGAGGGTGGTCAAATGTTCTTTATTTATTAAAATTTTGGGGGGTCTAACAAAAGTATCCATGATTTTAAATCCTAAATATAATATGGGAGATCTGGTTTGAACTTTTTCTTCTGCTATATATAATCCATATTTTTTTTAAATTTTCTACCACATCACTGAATATATTAAATAAGATTTTTTGATTATGGTGGGCCAATAAAATATCATCCATGTAATGTAGACACATGAGGTTTGGATATTTATTTTTAATGGGTTGGATAGCCTTGTCCACATATATTTGGCATATGGTGGGGCTATTAGCCATTCCCTGTGGTAAAACCTTCCATTGATATCTCTGATCAGGGCCATTATTGTTCATAGAAGGAACGGAAAAAGCAAACCTGGGGGCATCCAGAGGATGTAGGGGAATAGAAAAGAAGCAATCCTTTATATCAAGAGTAATAAGATGGAAATTTTTTGGAATAGCTACGGGACTAGGAAGTCCAGGTTGAGTAGGCCCCATAACTTGCATGGTTTTATTGATTTGTCTAAGATCATGTAACAATCGCCATTTTCCTGACTTTTTCTTGATCACAAATATGGGGGAATTCCAGGGAGAGGTGGAAGGTTCTATATGACCTGCTTCTAATTGTTCCTGAACTAATTGGTGGGCCGCTTGTAATTTCTCTTTAGATAGGGGCCACTGAGGGACCCACACTGGCTTATCAGAAAGCCATGGTATTTTCAAAATTATTTTCTCAGTGGCCCCGAAAAAAAATATCTTTTTCCTTTATGACAATGATTACTTTTAGGGTTATGATTACTCTGTACTTTTTGATAATGAGTTCTTTTATGGTTAAGATTACCCTGTAGGTTTTCACATTTAACATTTGCAGGCTTGGTTGCAAGGTGTACTCCCATTTGTTGCAAAATATCTCTTCCCCATAAAGTAACCGGTAGATTAGGTAAAACATAAGGCTGAAATGTTCCTTTATGGCCTTCATCATCCTCCCATTTTAAAATTACTGCACTTTTATCTGGGAGGTTATTATATCCCAAGCCTCTTAAACTGGTTGAAGCTTTTTGCAGAGGCCAGTGCTTGGGCCATTGGCGTAAATTAATAATGGAAGAGTCAGCTCCAGTATCTATTAATCCCTCCATTTCTATTCCTTGGATTTTTATTTTACACATAGGCCTCCTTGAACAGTCTCGAACCCAGCAAGCCATGGGACTTGAGTCAGTGGAACAAAATCCTCTATTGTTCCCTTCTTGAGGCATACCCATTTTAAATGAATTATGTAAATTGGGAAGGAGAAGCAACTGAGAATTCTATCTCCTTGATTAACAGAAATTATACTTTGGGGTGAGCTAAGCATTATTTTTATTTCCCCTTTGTAGTCTGAGTTTATTACACCTGGGGTCACTTGCAAACCTAATAAGCTTTTAGGACTACGCCCGATAATAAGTCCTACAGTCCCTGAGGGAAGAGGTCCCCTGACTCCTGTGGCAATCAGTTGAACCCCCATTTCAGGTGTTAACACTATTCGGGCGGTGGAACAGAGGTCTAATCCTGCATTTCCTCTTGTTCCTCTGGCGAGGGAGTGGATGGGTAGTAGGGATTGTGTCGGGGAAGCATCTGAGTGGATGCTTGAGGATACTCCTTCTGCAATGCCCCGTACATTTGTGGCCCCGGGGTACTGGGCCCCGTGCCCCGTTTTTTGAATTCCTGAACAAAGGATTTCCATGGATGTCAAATTTTGAATGGCATTTATTGGCCCAATGATTTCCCTTTTTACACCTGGGGCAGCGGCCTGGGGCACGATATGAGCTTGGTCTTATTTCTCTTTTGGGATTTTGCCTAGAATTGCCTGATTGATTATGATAATTTTGCCTGGAATATCCTGATTGATTATAATATCTACGTTTAGCCTTTGTGAAATTTCGAGAGAAAGCACCTCTCATTGAGGCTGCAATCACATTTCCTGTGACAAAGGCGTCATTTATATCTTTACATAGTTGTATATATACGGAAAGATCCTTTTTAGTTCTCCATGGCCTGATGGCTGCTTGGCACCATTTATTTGCATTTTCATAAGCTAATTGAACAACTAATGGCATAGCTTGGTCAACATCTGCAAACACACTACCTGCAGTTCTCAAAAGTCGATCAGCAAAGTCGGCATACGGCTCATTAGGTCCTTGAATCACTTTTGACAAGCTACCTTGTAGATCCCCAGGTCCTTGTACAGTTTTCCATGCCTCTAAGGCAGCTGCATTTATCTGAGCATATATATCTGGGTCATAATCTGTTTGAGCCTGTAAGTCTGCAAATTGCCCTTCTCCTGTGAGCATGTCTATATTATAGTTTTCAAACCCTGCAGCCGCGTTTCTTTTAGCCGTTTCTATACAAAGTTCTTGGAATTGCGATCGCCAAACCAAGAATTGCCCCCCGCTTAATGTTGCTTTACATAGACTTTTCCAGTCTGAGGGGGTTAAGCTAAAGGTGTTAAGGGACTCCAGCATACTCAACGTGAAAGGAGCTTGGGGCCCATAAGTCATTACTGCCTCTTTGAGATTTTTTATTGTTTTGAAATCTACTGACTGATGGACACTCTGTCCATTTTTCTTTTCAAATGCTGGCGGTTCCCAATGTATCTGTGAGTTGTCCTCGAGAGCGCATAAGCGATCAGAAAGACTTTTTATTTCTGTTTCTAGGGTATGCAAATGCCTAGTAATACCCTTCATATTTTCTGTAATGGATTCCACCCATGGGGGAGTAGAGGACACAAGTGACTCCTCTGCCTGACGGACCTTTTTCTCGGTCTTTTTAAATTTCTTTTTCCTCATTTTCTCAGGATCACTTTTACTAGATTCCTCACCACTGCTAATTTCACTGACAGCAATATCCTGAGGCCCAGGTTCCAGTGAGAGCAAGTATCCTTCAGCTTTCGCCAATAACTCCCGAATAGCTTTAATAGCTTGGATTTTTGTCATTTTTGGGTCTCTTCTAATACTCTCTTTACTGGTCTCAGTTGGCCCAGTGGAATCTACACTTTTTTGATCACTTTCACTTTTGTCTATATACTCCTCACTGAGAACAGAGTCAGGTATATCAAGGAGTCTTTGCATAGCCTCTATCACTTGGGATTCAGTTATATTCGAACCCATCTTTAGAGACCTTTCAGTTCTTACCTGTCCGCTCCGAAGTTCCCCGTACGGGCCGCCACCTGTTGCCGCCTGAAGCGCTTGGAGCAACGGAGCCGCGGGAAGAACTTCAGAAGCAAACTGGAGACAAACAGCTTTTTATTCTGATAACTTTTCTCTCTGGTTCTAACAACAACACACACACGCCAAAACACACCCTAAAAATGGCGCTGACCCGATCAGCAATTTCGGCCAAGTCACTCGAGATCCCGCAACAAATCCTGTGAGACTACGGGTGGCGACAATGGCCAAATCTCCACGACTCATAGTCAACTGCAATTCAAGTCAATCCCCAAACAGGGCTCCTGCATTAATCTTCATCTCTTCTCCTAAACCAAGAATCATGTTCGTAACTGTCTCTTTTTATGGGGTAGGTTTTTTCCTATTTTGTCCCCCAAGGTAGTCACCCTTTGGGAGTCCCTGATTTAATGTCACCAAGTATTCATAGTAGTTTCCATGAACGTATAATCCACTATAATCCCAGAAACATATCTACAAATATTTTCTTATAAGATTTGATTATTTCAGCTTATCGCTGGCCAATTTTTCTCAAAACCTCCAGCTCTTCGATTTCCTTTTATATTTTCCTCTTAATATGATTAAACTCACGTAAACTCAAGGCATGGTATTAGATAACATTTATTGTTATCTATCCATTCTAGGTGATATTCTGAATCCTTGTACAGTTTCTCTCATTTAATTTGCCCAACACCCCTGTGAAAAATGTACTCTTATTATTCTCATAGATAAGGCAATTGTGGGCCAGAGAAATAAGTAGCCTAGGGTCACCCAACCCATGAACCCAGATCATCCTTCTATAGATCAAATGCAAGTTTAGTTCCAGAACCACATTTTAAAGGACTGCCTTCCACTACCTCAGTAAAATGTGTTAATTCCTGCAGTGATCTTATTTTTAACAAGCACAATATGCAGAGCACCGTGCTTGGTAATTTGGATAAAGCAAAGCTTCTCAAGCAAAGCCAATAACCCAGCACAGAGGCACAATACCAACACAGAGGATGATGAAAGAGACAGACAAACTCCTGTGGGCAATCACCAGCTGGACATAGACAGGAAGCTAGAGGCTATAGAAAACTCTGAGTATTCTTGGAGGAATTCCTCACAACAGGTGTCTAGCATGACAGCCTGTTTCAGAGACATTCCTGTACAAACAGAGAGGGCGATGACGGTGGCATCGAGCATGCTATCAATAACATCATCACTTCATCTCTTCACATCTCTCAGGAAATAAACAGAAAAGCAATAAGGAAGTGAGACAAACTGGAAGATAATGTATCCTCTTTCAGGAAGAAGAAATGATCAGGTATTAAAACGTTTTGCAACAATCTGCTGGTGTAACTGAGGAACAGGGAAGTCTCAGCTTCCAGATGGTAACCATTACAAATTTTGTGCCCATGGATGTCTAAGAGAGAAAATTATCCCGGCAAATTCTACACTGAGAACTGCATCGAACCAGCTATGTGCTGTTAATCTTAGAGGCACCTTGTAATTGCCACAGTGTTTTTCTCAGCCATTCTAGATTTTCTCATTTTAATTAAACCTTGCTTTCAAGGTTTCACACCTTGTTACCTCTTATTTATGAAGGAGACCTCGGCTTTCTTCTGCTGGTTTGGATAAGTTTATCTTGGCCATCTTCCTTGAGCTTTTTCTCATACCATTCTTAGTATAATATACTTGTCCTCCCCATCTACCCTCCATTTGACCTTGCTCAGCAAATAATAAAAGAAGGAAGTTGAAAGATAACATGAAAATGTGGCCACTCTGAAATGCTCCTTTCCTTTATGATATTTCATCAGCAGCCCTTCCTAGTATTTACTTAGTGGATTTTGAAACAGTTTGACATGTTTGAACCAAACATGACCAGGAAACAAAATCTGAAGAACTTTATCTATCAGAAATGAGGTGGGCAGGATTAGTCTCAGAAGACCACTTATTAACATTTTTTTAATCTTCTAATCCAAGTCAGCATTTTAATAGTGTAACGGTCCCTCATAGCCAGGCAAGGTGATATGCACCTGTAGTCCCAGTGCTTGGGAGAGGGAGTTTGAGAACAGCTTGGGCAACATAGCAAGATGTCATCTCAAGAAACAAAGAAGGAAGGAAGGTCCCTCATTGTTAGCTGTGAGATTTTTTAAAGTTTTTATTTTATAATCAATACATAAAACGCTAACATTTTACATGCTGATATGGCACAGCGTAATGTTTCAATATACATATGCATTATACAGCATTTAAATTAGATTAAACATATTTATCTCTTCAAACATTTATCATTTATGATGCAAACTCAAAATCCATTTCTTCTGGCCTTTTGAAATGGGCAGTACATTAATATTATCTGTAGGCACCCTCATGTGCCAAAACCAAAGGCATTATACTACTTACTCTAAAGCATACTACACTTCTAGAACCTAATGTGTTCATCCAAGCTGCAATGGATCCTTTGATTCAAGAACAGTACCCTACACAGAGTCTTCCACAGATAGCTCACATTTAACTTCTTAAATGGGGCATGTCAGGAAGGATAAGCCCCTCCCAAATAACCCATGGCTCTTCTTCTGGGTCTATGTTCTCTCACTTTAAATGAGTCCAAGGTTTTCCAGCCCACACTACCCACATCCACTCCCTGTGTGCTAGTGTATTGATACCACCTACATATTTAGATCATCCTTCCACAGATCTGCTTTTCAGTAGGAAGGAGCTGCCATTTAAGAGGTTCCCTAATGAAACTTGGACTTAAAGAACTGAGCTATTTGTGAATTTGTGAAATTCCACCTGATCCTAGGTCCCCGATATTCCTTACGGCAGAATCTCTAAGGGACCCACCCAAGGGTTTCTGAGGATTTCCTCTCCTGTGATTCATCTCCCTTTACTTCATGGTGTTCCCAGGTATTCAGAAATGGCCAACAGATATTTTCATTCCCAGGTTCCGAGAGCATCCCATTTTGCTAGCTCGCTGAGTTGAGCCCATGATTTATATTTAGCAATGACTCACCCAAACTCCTTCAAAAATGGCACAGTCATGGAAGAAAAGGGCCTTAAGTGCTTATGAACTTCTCCATCACATCTAAGAAAGGATTCGAGAGCACAGCATGCAACAAAGAAGGATCAATTAAAACCAAGCAAGGTGTAAATAACTGCTCTCCTGGGTAATAGAGAAGAGACTAACTCTAGGAATTGGTCCCTTCCTTAGGTTCCACCACCTCCCCCAGAGGGTGTTAATCTTTTGAGGCATTTTGATATCAAGGAACACTCCTTCCCTCCTAGAGGAATCAAGGGGCTGATAAAGAGGTCACTCCCAACCTTAAACCATAAAGGAAACCATGTCACCTCAGCATAGGAGCTATTATCATAAACTTCTGTCTAGGAAAAAAACACCAGGGAGTAGGAGTGTTCAGCAATTCTGAGTCAGACTTTGCAGCAGATGAATTCTCAATTCTCTGCTTTCTGATTCTGAACCAATTTTTAATTTTTTTTTCTTTAATTTTAGATGGGACTCCATGGATGGATCATGTTCACAGAGACTTCACAGACATCTGGAGTAGGGAGGGAGAAATATAAACAGGTCACTTCTTCTCTCTCCGGACACTAGCTACTTGGTTTAAAGGAATTAAGAAAAAAAAGAGGTGGAGAATTAGAGAAGGAGAGAATGAGCATAAGGGCAGAGACAAGGAGGAAAAGAAGAAGAACTGGGCAAAGTGTGTGGGAAGAAGCCATGGAGAGATTAAAATAATACTCAATATCCTCAAAACATACCTCAAGAAGGACCCCTTCCACCTCCCTCCATCAGACCCGCCATCTTTTCTCCAGATGCACAGGAAGAGAAGAGACTCTTTTAGAAAAAACTTTTCTTTTCTTTTAGAAAAACACTGGATGCTACATGGCAAGAACATCTTGGAGTCAAGACAATGGAGAAGATGAAACAGCCCAGTGAGATAGATGAAAATTAAGCTCTCCTCAGGATCCTAACATGGATTTCACCTCCTGTTTTATCTCCATCCAACCCTCTTTTAAAATTTTTTACTTTGCTAAATGTAAAAGGACAATATGTTTTTTGAAATATTGTCTAGCTTTTTACCGAGAATTTTCTTACTTCTCTGACTATTCTCCTCTTTCAGGCAGGTAGGTCGTTCAGGGAGGAGATGTGATAGCATCTCTTGGATAGAAGTGACAAGGCCAAAACCACAAGTGAGTCTTCAGAATGGTTTACAGGGCCCAGAGAGATGGCAGAACTATCACCTAAGTTTGGAGACACCAAGAGAAAAGGGATCCTCATCTTTTGTTTAGGACCTAGGTTAGGAGGCAGAAACTTAAGAAAATATAATCATGGAGGATTCAGGTCAGATGGTGCTGGTCAGGGAGGTATTGCATCCCTCAGTTTCCTGCACATTGTTAAGGATAGAAGAAACAGAAAAATTCTCATTGAATCAAAAATGGTTGTGATTGGATTGTGATTGTGGCTCAGTGGTAGGGTGCTTGCCTAGCACGTGTAAGTCACTGGGTTTGATCCTCTACACCATATAAAAAATAAATAAATAAAATAAAGATATTGTGTTCACCTACAACTAAAAAAAAATTTTTAAATGGTTGTAAGCATCAGTCATCAGACTTAATAGTCTTTGAAAATGAGAATGAGGGGAATTCAGCTGCAAACCATTTGTGACTTGGCATCTGGGGAACTGATGAGGAGATAGATACTCTAGGAGTTGGTGGTATGGAGAGATCAAGGACCAAATGCCCCCAATGCTCTATCCTCATTCAGGTCATATGGACTTTAGACACAAAACTGTAGGAAGGACCTCAAATTGATTACTTTGTTCCCAGTGGGGGGGGGGGGGGGAGGAGAGCACAAAGTAGAAATAGAACTATAGAATGATAATGAAAATTGTGTTTCTTGAATATCAGAATTTGTGAGTTGTGTGTCAAAACCCCTTGAGTGCATTATAACAATTGATTTTCATTTGGTGTATTATAATAGGCCAATTACCGATGCCTTCATTTTCTTAGTCATTTTTCTTCTATTGTTGTTTCAAACTGCAAAGTTTTGTAGTAATTAGTTGTAGAAATATAGATAAGTAATATGCTGAGATTGGAGACCACTTAATATTGAAACAATAAAATGAATCTCTTGACTCGTGGAGCAGAGGTAATCAGAGAACATTTGATCTACTGGTTCAAATACTAGTAGTATGAGTTATGCGGCAATTTTTCCATCTTATGGCAAATTGGTATATAAGTTGCAGATCTTAGTCTCACTGTTTTAGTCAGCTTTTTCACTGCTATAACTGAAATACCTGACAAGAATAATTTTAGAGGAGGAAAAGTTTGTATGGGGGCTCACAGTTTCAGCGGTCTCAGTCAATAGACAGCCAGTTCCATTCCTCAGGGCTCAAGGTGAGGCAGAACATGATGGTGGAAGAGTGTGGTGGAGAGAAGCAGCTCACATGATGATCAGGAAGCAGAGAGCAATACGCCACTCACTACAGACAGAATATGTACCCCAAAGGCAGGCCCCAATGGCCCACCTCCTCCAGCTACACCCTACCTGCCTACATTTACCACCCAGTTAATCCATCAAGGATTGGATTAAGGTACTGATTGGGTTAAGGCTCTCATAACCCAATCCTGTCTCCTCTAAACCTTCTTGCATTGTCTCACCAGTGAGCTTTTGGGAACACATCACATCCAAACCATAACACTATCATCTATCCGAAAGAAAAGAACCTCTTTTCTAGTAGCCACCACAGACAAGACTTTCTAGATGCTGCAGTGAACATCTCCTTGCTTCTTTCTGACTTCAATTATCCTATGTTCCCCATGTCCACCTCAAGCTAGTTGCAAGGGTATAGTATAGTAGCCAATTTTAGATCACCATAAGGAAATACTTGACACAGGCTACTGATGAAGTAAAAACAGGTTTCACCTGGCTCCTCATCTGGAGGTTCTAATTCAAGATCAGGCAGCCCCACAGGTCTGGGTCTCTGGCAAAGGAAGAATATCATGGCAGGAGAGTATGTCAGAGAAAGTGTTCACATCACAAGCCAGGAAGCAGGCCCTCCAAGGCACTCGCCCAATAACCAAAGGACCACATAAAGGTCCCACCTACCAAAGGTCTGTGGTATCTCCAATACTGCCACCTTGGGAACCAAGTCTTTTCATGTGAACTTTGGGGGACACTTGTTCAAACCACAGCAAATAATCATTTATTTGTTGACTGACTTATTTGTTGATATGTTTTTGTTGACTCATTGATTTATTGACTGACTTAAATCCACAGCTTGCGGATTTGTTGACTCTTGAATTCACTTTTGAACTCAGAGTTAGAACTGATCCTAGTCAAAGGAAGATGACTGAGAATAGGAAAAAAAAAAAAAAAAAACTTCCCCCACAAAAAGTTTTAATAAACTCCTCTGGGAGAATGATTGTGGATATTAGGAAACAACTGAAATGAAGCACTGCGTTTTTATAATTTAAGTATATATGCACTAAATATCAATTATATGTAATTTTAAAATCAAGTAGTTTTAATACTTACAAAGGGAAAAATTCCTGGTTCCATCTCCATGTGTTTCATAGATAGCACCCTGTTTTTATCATCTTTAATTTAAATTCTCCAATATAAAATTATACTAACTTTGGAATTTTGCTCTTTACACATTCTTATACTTCCTAGATGTCCTTTTTGTCAAAAGTTCCTTTTCCCCCCTGTTTATTATAGGGGTTCTGTCTGTGGATCCTCAACTATGCTTTCACATCGCAGAGTGAGGCACTAAAAAGAAGATCTGGTGTCACCACTGCTATAAGACAGTTCTATTCTCATCCTCAGTATAGCAAACCACAGTAGAATAGTTGGGTATTACATATTCTGTTGTTAAAAAATATGTTACACAAAAAAACCTAAATAGAATAGTTTCATAAGCTATAGTAAAGATATTCCACTTTGGCTATAAACAGATTGCTACCTACATTTCCTAATCATTTCAAAGTTTCAACAAAGAAAGAAAAGTGAATATAATACTAATTGTTTTACATAAACCACATATGGAGGAACCTTAAATGCACATTACTGAGTGAAAAGGCCACAAAAGTATGCCCAGCTATATGACATCCAGGAAAAGGGTAAAACTATGGAGACATTAAGGAGATCAGTGGTTCTGAGGAGTCAGAGGGGAGGAAGAGATGAATAGACAGGGCACCTTTCACTGTCAATAGACTTTGAGGACAGTGAAACTGTTCTGTGTGACACTGTAATAGTGAACACACATCAGCATACATTTGTCAAAACCCATGGAATGAACACTACCACGAGGGCACCCTAAAGTGAACTATGGACTTTGGGGGACAATCCTGTGCCCCTGTAGGTTTATGAGCTGTCACAAAGTCACACTCTAGTGGGGAATGTTGGTAATGGAGACGGTTATGCGTGTTTAGGGATGAGGATATCTAGGAAATCTCTGTACCTTCTGCTCAATTTCGTTGTGGGACTAAACCTGCTTTTAAAAATAATGCCTGTTTTTTAAAATGAAAATCTGAAGCTTGCTGTTCATGGTCAGCAATTATCCTCTCATGGTCTTCCTGCCAGGTGATTGGCAGGGGCTTTTCAACTGCTCTGATGGATGTCTGCCGTAGGTATCACTACTTATTTTCTCTGGGGAAGGTTTTTTCCTATGTAGAATTGAATCCTCCAGCCTTCTGTCTAGGAAATACCAACCTAGTTATGGGTGTTCTAACAGTTGATAGAGTGGATGGAAGGTGTGTGGTGGTATGAGGGGGCAGGAGGCTCAAGCATCTCACTATGTAGATACAATCTTCTCCTTCTATTTTTCCCTTTCCCCTTGGGTAAAACTGATGGTCCAGAACCCATAGTCCTTGCTTCAGTTCTCTAGGAAATAAGCCTCCCTAGCAGCATAATTCTTCTGCTAGAGTATTGGAGGGATGTTGGGGTGGAAGGAGGTGCATGAATGCAAGAGAAATCTAGTTGTTTCTTGATAGATTTTCAGCTGAACCCCTAGTGTAAGCCCCACCAGCTCCATTCAGGTTTCTAGTACCTTCCACTTCTGATCCTCTCTGGGGTCGTGCAATGAGAATCAACTTGCTTCTTCCTGGCTCCGCCCCCTACTAACACCCCCCCCCAACCCCTAGCACCACAGCTTGAGGATTTGTTGACTCTTGAATTTGTTACTTCCCATACCTTCACTTTCCAGCTTCCAATATTGGATATCATTTCTCTTTTGTTCTCCACAACGTGGTAGTTTCTAAACTTACAGTCATTTTAGATGAGCTTCAAGGAAGAAATAAAGACAGCTATGTGAATTCGGTCTATGTTATTTTTAATATATATAAATTTGATTCTATTTTATTATTATTAGTACTTTTTAGTTGTAGTTGGACACAATACCTTTATTTCATTTATTTTTTATGGGGTGCTGAGGATCAAACCCAGGGCCTTGCACACTCTAGGCAAGCACTCTACCGCTGAGCCACAACCCCAGCCCCTCAGTCTATGTTTTGTAACCAAATATTACAACGATATTTCCAAAAATTTTAGACCATTTCATATTTTTGGTTTTTTGGGGATACCAGGGATTGAATTCAGGGGCACTCGACCACTAGGCCACATCCCCAGCCCTATTTTTATTTAGAGACAGGGTCTCACTGAGTTGCTAAGTGCCTCCCCATTGCTGAGGCTGGCTTTGAACTTGTGATTCTCCTGCCTCAGCCTCCCAAGTTCTGGGATTACAGGCGTGTGCCACCGTGCCTGGCTCCATTTCATATTTTTGCTAGAAATAGGTGACTGTACACCATTGCTCGTTTTATATTTCCCAGTATTCAACTCATGTGATTTTTTAATTATTTTAACATTTGTTGTTTGCTGATATTTCATTAGGTAGAAAAATTGCTTTAATTTCCCTTTATTGCCCTTGAGATAGAACTTTTTGTGTGTTTATATATTTTTAATCACATTCATTTCATCCTAGTTTTCTAATTATCATCTCTGCTCATAAAAATTGACTTACACTGTTATCTTACTACTCTCATGCCTGTTTACTCAAAAACATATTGTAATGTTTTTAAGGCCTTATTCCTGAATAATAACTATGTATTGTACATGTGTATGAATATTTAAGGTGTGAGAAAATCACATTTTACTTTCATTCTAAAATTATCATTAAAGTTTTAAAAACTAAATTGCAATTTATCAGGGTAGACTAGAAAACTGAGGAAGTCTATATCCTAAATATAGGATCCAAAAAAACTTTACTTACGCTGTTTAATTGACCTGAAAGACAAGCCCTACTAATAAACAATTTTGATTAATTTCACTATAGAAAGCCAACTCTTTTTAAAACAAACAAACAAACAAACAAATAAAGGATACACGTTGTTGTAATCTAATATAGCCTAAAAGCTAAATAGTCATAATGACCATATTTTCCTCAGAACTCCACCAAAAACTTACCTTCCACGTGAATTATTCATTTTATTTTTTTGTTAACACTTGCAGGAACTTTGCTGAGTACAAGTAACATGATAATTTTAACTCAGTATGAACCAAAATACTGGTTTGTATTAGAAGGTTAATTCATTTATTCAGCAAAGGTTGATTAAGTGCACAGGATGTGGCAGACACTGTATGTCCAGTCATTAGTGATAGAAGTCACAGTGACCAAGAGTGTGCTTTGAAACTACCTTCCCCTTCTTCTTTTTTTTTTTTTTTAAGGTTTTAAATTTTTTCCTTATTTTTTATTGGTAAATTATAGCTATACACAATGGTGGAGTCCAGTGTTATAGACTCATACCTGCAAACAATATAACAATGTATTTTGGATAATATCATTCCCCAATATTTTCCCTTTCCTTTCCCTCCTCCCTTCCCCTTTCTCTTTGAAATCTAAAACAGGTAGATAATATCACAGAAAGATGTACCAAATCAAGATTCCTCCCCATTCTACTCCAAACCCCACTAAGAACTCCAAGAGATCAGTTACTTTGAGAATAGAAAAAGGATAGTGTCAAACTCAGCTTGTGTATTAGTCATGCTATATTAGTCAGCTTTTCATTACTACAACAAAATACCTGCAGTGACTCATTTATAAAGATAAAAGGTTTGTTTAGCTCATGGTTTCTAGTGGTTCTAGTCTAAGATTGGGCCATACCATTGCTTTGAGCCTCTAGCAAGAACTTCAGATGGCATTGACAGAGCAAGCTGCTCATATCATGATTCAAGAAACAGAGAAAGAGACAGAGAGATTGAGATCCCACAATCCCCTTCCAAAGCATGCCCTCATCAGCCTGTGACCTTCCACTAGATCCCCATCCCTCAAAGTTTCCACCACCATCCAATAGCACGGTCCTGGGTACCAAGCCTTTTTAACACATGTACCTTGGGGGACACTCATCCAAAACATAACACATGATAAATATCGACAGAAAAAGAAAAGTATAAGGATGTTGACTAGCTTGATTTCATCATTCCACATACAACAAAGCATCACACTGTGTCACTATGTATACTTATGATCTATCAATTAAAAATAAAGTATAAGCCGGGCGCGGTGGCACACGCCTGTAATCCCAGCACTTGGGAGGCTGAGGCAGGAAGATCGTGAGTTCAAAGCCAGCCTCAGCAATGTCAAGGCACTTAGCAACTCAGTAAGAACCTGTATCTAGTAAAATACAAAAAAAGGGCTGGGGATGTGGCCCAGAGGTCCAGTACCCCTGAGTTCAATCCCCGGTACCAAAAATAAATAAATAAATAAAATAAAGTATAATGTGGGTTAAAGCTAATTATAATTACAAAATTAGAACAAATAAAAAAAGAAGGACAAGTTCCTAAAAAAGGTGCTAAACTGGCCAAAGCACGAAAACCTCACGCATGAACTCCTATTTGTTAGAAAACTACCAGGGACAGCATGGGTAATAAAAATCAATTCCAGAACCTTCCAAGATCTGAAAGCCACCAATACTAAGAGTGTTAAATAAAGAAAAAATTCCTGCTTTGCCTTCTGGTAAAAACAGGGACTTAAAAAAAAAAAAAAAGTGGTATCCATGCAGGTAGAACAGACAACACAGCCCATTGTCAAGAGTATATCCATCATAGGATACAAGAAAGCAGAGGAAAGACCAGGCTGGTACAAGACTTCTTTTCTTCCCTCCTCTTATTGACTGAGTCACAGGGCACTTCCCAGCAGCAGGTCAGTCCAGATGGAGTCTCACCTCCAATTGTGTTGCAAGCTGAGGGTCAAGGGAAGAGTGAGATACCGAACCCCCGCCCCCCACCTGCCAGGCTATCTCCTTAGCTTACAGTCGGTAGAACATGAACTGACTTTCAGACTTCCTCTTTCTGGACCAGATGAATCCAGTTTGCTCCATAAGGATTTTGTAAGATGAAAACAACCCAATCTCCTTTTTCACAAAAGGTTTTATTAGAACCAACATGAATGTGCCATACAATACCAAAGTGACAATTTATGCGTGCTGATTTTTCTACAGATGCTGACATCAAAGTCCAGTCTGAGATCATAGTTCTATTTCAGAACTTGGCTGCCTATTTATTTGTAGACTGTGGTCCCATCAAAGTCTGTGGTCTGTCTGTCTTCCAACTAAATGGTGCCAGTCATCTGGTCTAACAACTGAAGGGAGAGGCTGCCACATCCAGTTTGTGCAAGTTCCAAGTCACGATCACAACAGACTGCTGTAGCTTTTTCTTTGCTTATAAGAAGAAAGGCCTCATAAACAATATTGCACAATAAGAGATGTTGGTCAGTGATAAAGGAAAGAGAGGATGGAAAAAAAGCAACAGTTGGTTTATCTCCATGGAGACAAGGCACCGAGAATTCAGGAAAGATAGTCATAGATCAAGCTGATGGGGAAATGCTAGGGTGTATGGTAAATCTCTTTATGTGCAAGACAGTCAGGCTGTTCCTGCTTGGTTTTAGGTTAGGGAGGTCCAGATCAGTTATCTGAACATAGGTAAAAATTAAATGGAAGTGATTCCTTATTTCTGTGGACGATTGCAGAATAGGTAAGCTCCAGGTTTGTGTAGTTTAAAGATGCGACAGATAAGAGACTATTCATATTTATCAAAAAAGGTAAAAATCGGGGCTGGGATTGTGGCTCAGCGGTGGAGCGCTCACCTAGCACGTGGGCGACCCGGGTTCGATCCTCAGTACCACGTACAAATAAAACGCATTGAATGAAACGCATTATGTACAACTAAAGCAAATAAATAAAAATATTTTTTTAAAAAAGGTAAAAATCTCATCAGAGTCTGTTTCATGAACCACTCACTATTTCATGAGTGTGTAATTATGCATACTTAACAAAAACTGTTCAAGGAACGCTAATGGTACCTAGGAACAACAATCAGATGTCTGCAAAACTCTCCAGATCAAACCATAAAATCAACCCACCATAGACAAATAAAATACATAACAGGAAAAAAAATTTATTTGAACAAAATAAGAAAACACTGTCAATTCATTTATCTATACATAATGTGCTGCTTACAAGGGAAAATGATCCTCTTGGGAGAGAGGAAACACTTGGCAGAACCCTGGCCCAGGACCTCCAGCTGTGAGGACCTGATGATGGGCACATTAGGTGCAGACACACCTATCCACGTGGTTTTAATTCCTCTCTCTCCAAATAGACTTGTAGTTGTAATTTGCTTCTCTGTGTGGTTTCTTCAGCAGATGGAGAATTGTAACCCTCCTACAAGTACAATCTTGGCAGTCTGTTCTTCCCTGAAAGCTAAAAATAGCATTCTGGCTTATGCAGTGAGCTATTCTGAACTTGGTTAACTCCGGTCCATCTGGAAAAGATTTTTGGAGGAGGTTGCACAAATGAGAACCACACCCTAGATTATGGCAGCTTTACTAAAGTGAGTTTTCCTGCTAGCCAGCCCTCCCTAGAGACACTCATGCTTTGTCTTGTTTCAAATAGCCATAAAATACCTCATTCCTTTAGTAGCCAAAATAATTTCTTTAGCATATATTGGTTTATAAGTCCCATAATAAATACACTTATGTGGGGAGTCCCATTTAACTTGTGGTTTACTGTAGACCCCAGGTTATTTTTCACTTATTGCAATTTTGCAACCCATTCCATCTTATACACTAGAATTAATGGACCTTACTTTTCCTTGATAGTTGGGGCAAACTGCAAAAGTACTTATATATCCTCAATGCAAAAAGAAAATTTCCACTAGTGATAAATATATACATGACCAAACAATTTTGATAAAGATTTTGAATTCAGAATCGTCAAAAAAAAAAATTTTTAGAGATGACCAGAGATGCACACCTGTAATCCCAGAGATGATAGCGGATCACTGACAGCTTCATGTAGACCCAAAACTTGAAGAGGTTTTGCTGTTGTTGTTGTTGTTGATGGATTGATTGTATATTGTTGTGCTCTTTTGATGACTTTAGGCATTAGAATTTAAATTACCTTTTTTAGATGTCTTATTTCTTTTTCTTTTTTTCTTTGATTACCTGCCATTTTGAAAATCGGTTAATTGAAGGATGTATAAAAGCTCAGTGAGCTGGAAGACATATTGAAAAAAAAACTGGAGGAAAAATAAACAGCTATGAGGAAAAAGGGGAGGTGTACCTGGCAATGTTGGCACAATGGTAAAATTTCTGTTTGCAGCCATTCCCTGTGAACCTGAGCTCTTTCTCATTCTCTAAGGACAACTTCTGAGATGCAGGAGAAATCTCAGTGATGAGAGATACAGGCATGCATTTTCACTGAGACTGATATGTCCCAGTCAGAGTGGCTATTTCACAGTTATTGCCTCTTTTTAGCACATTGCCCTGGATTTTTCTTGATTTATGCAAAATTAATAATATTGACAATTGACTAATAACATAAACTGACACTTATTAAGTATTGCCACATGCCAGACACCGGTCTAAGTCCTTCTCATGCATATTCTCACTTAATTGTTGGATCAATTCTATGAGGTGGAAGTAATGATTATATTCATTTTACAGGTGAGGAGAGTGGAATCTGCAAGCAATTTTCCTAGGTCCACAGACCTACAAAATGGCAGAGATAAGATTAATCATCACAGGTGAGCTGATTTAAGCATGAGTATTCATAACCACTCTTTGCTATTGTGTCCCTAAACCCTGTTTCCAATGCACCAAAAGCTGCTACAAAAATCTCACTTTCTACCAAACTGAGGAAATGTTTTCTATTCCTTTGGCTTAGACAGAAGTAAATCATCACATCATCATAATAGCATCTCTTGAACACTGACTCTATGCAGGGCACTGTTCTAAGGGTTTATTTGTATGATTTCTTTAATTTTTCATAATAAGGCTAGAGGATAATTGCAATTATAATTATTCCTATTTTATAGGTGAGGAACTGAGACCCACAGAGCCCAAGGGGTTTGTCCAAGGACACACAGATATTATTTACTCACTTATTTAGTGGATACCCAAGAAACATCATAGCAGAATATGTTTATCAGTTCTTAACTGCCCATTTATGAACACATAATATGTTTTGAGTAAATGAATGAGAAAAATCACAGTCTTTAATTCCTTAGCTAAGTTCTCATCTAGAACTTATCACAAGGGGCTGGGATTGTGACTTTGTGGTGGAGTGCTTGCCTAACACATGTGAGGCACTGGGTTTGATCCTTAGCACCACATACAAAATAAGTAAATGAAATAGAACTTATCACAAACTTCGTAAAAACAGAGAGCTTTTCATCCTGCATGAGTGTGTGTTCTTCTTTAGAATCCTCAGAAAACTTTGAGTGTTAAGTTAGAAAGCTGTTACTTTGGCATTAAGCAATAATTCCTTGGTTTTATTTTTAAAATTTAGATTAGAGTAACATACTTTTTTGTATAGTTGATTGAATTGATCGAGAGATTGTCCCATGTGTTCAATCAGTAAGGCTCAAACCGGATTTGCTGCCTTAATACATCTAAAGAGAATTAACACAGCCCCATCAGACACACTGGCTCACCATCACCATGAGTCTCAAACATAGGAAAGTGTCTTCCCTGTGGTCCTCATGTCTTTTAAAATTTTTTTTTTTGAACAAGGGATTGAACTCAGGGATACTTGACCACTGGGCCACATCCCCAGCCCTTTTTGGAATTTTATTAGAGACAGGGTCTCACTGAGTCGCTAAGTGCCTCGCCATTGCTGACAGCTGGCTTTGAATTCGCGATCCTCCTGCCTCAGCCTCCCAAGTGCAGGGATTACACGCATGCGCCACCGCGCCCAGCTAAGGAAAGCATTTGAGAATCTCAGAAGAAGGTAAAGCCACTGTGTTGAGAGAAAGCATCACCCTCTTCGGGATACTATGCTCTACAGCACCCTAAGAATTCCACCCTCAATGCCGAATTAACATTTTTTAATTGGTTTTCCTCCTATAAACACAAACTGTATTTTGATGTTCCAAGATGAAGTTTTGTGATAAATAGAGCATTTGAAAATTCAACCTATGCAACGCTGTTTATTCAGGAAACCAATGATGGACAAATTATTTTCTAATTGCCAGTAGATAAATTGGTTAATGGAATCTCAGGGGAGAAAGATCTTGATCCACACAAATCACTCTGTAGATTCAATAGTCCAAAACTACATAAATGTCTGCACCACTGACCCAACTCATGGCTTTATTGTGAATATTAGCCCAAAGTCAAAAAAAAATGAATGCCTTTGAGAAAGCACATTGTCCCTATGGATAGCTTTCTTTATGGCACTTTTAATGTCCTTATTCCTAAAACTGTAGATGATCGGATTCATCATTGGTATCACCACAGCATAGAATATGGACACCACCTTGTCCCGGTTCAGGGAGTAGCTGGAACTAGGTCGCATGTACACAAAGAGACCAGAACCATAGAAGAGGGTCACGGCAGTCAGGTGAGAGGCACAGGTGCTGAAGGCCTTGGTCCTACCTTTAGCTGAGCTGATCTTCAGGACAGCAACAACAATGTAACCATAAGAAATGAGGATCACAAGGACAGACACCACTCCCACGACAACACCCACAATGAAATTCACCACCTGGCTGGTGAAAGTGTCGGAGCAGGACAGAGCCAGGACCGGAGGAAGGTCACAGAAGAAATGGTTGATCAGGTTGGGCCCACAGAAATCATGGCGATAGACAGAGGCTGTCTCAATCAAAGAACTAAGGAACCCACCCATGTAGGCGCCAGCCACCAGCTTTAAGCAAAGCATGTGGGAGATGAGGGCTGTGTAGAGCAGCGGGTTGCAGATGGCAGCATAGCGGTCGTAGGCCATGGCTGCCAAGAGAAAGCACTCAGTCAGCCCCATTCCACAGAAGACAAAGTACTGTGTGGCACAGCCCAGAAAGGAAATGGTTTTCTGCTCTGTGATGATATCAGAAAGCATCTTGGGGCTTGTAGAGGACACATAGCAGATGTCCAGGAAGGACAAGTTACTGAGGAAGAAGTACATGGGCGTGTGCAGGTGGGAGTCCATCCTGATGAGGACAATAAGACTCAGGTTCCAGGCCACAGTCAGGAGGTAGATCCCCAGAAATAACACGAAAAGGGAAGTCTTCATCTGAGGATGATCTGAGAACCCTAGAAGGATGAATTTTGTCACAATTGTGTTGTTCCTTTGTTCCACCATAGGCTCCCTGCATGAAGGAGAGAAACAACTCTGTGTCAGATGGATTGTGTTCATTATTACAAAAATGGAAACGTCGCCAGGAGCGCGGTGGCGCACGCCTGTAATTCCAGCACTTGGGAGGTGAGGCAGGAGGATCGTGGGTTCAAAGCAGCCTCAGCAATGGTGAGGCACTTAGCAACTCAGTGATACAAAAAACCCTGTCTCTGATAAAATACAAAAAAGGTTGCTACCCAGTTATGATTCCAACCACCTTCCAAGGGATGTGGCCCACTATTTTAAATTTTTATGTTATATGTGGTCAATTGTGCCCCTGAGTTCAATCCCCAGAGTCATGTACCACTTCTAAAAAAAAAAAAAAAAAGGATCAACATCTAGAAGTTGATTAAACAGCCTTTCTTCTTGTCAATACCCAGTTATGATTCCAACCAGATTCCAAGAAAAATCCTCCCCAGAGCAAGTCTTCCCAGGGTTAAATAATTACCCTTGGCACTCTTTTAACCGCTCTGCCTTTTTATGTTATATGCTAACTCGGACCGCTTTGTTTATAAAAAAAAAAAAAATCTGGTGAATGGAGTATAAAGTGACCAGGAGCAGAAAGATGATTTTGTCTTCAGCTCCATTCCTACATAGGTGAGGACTGTGGAAAGCCACTCAACCCCTCAAGAGCCTCACATTTTCAAGATGGCAGGGTTGAGTCAGAGGAGTTTCAAGGTCCTTTTGGAACTGGATTTCCTAGGGTCTCTATCTTAGACTTTCTGACTTAAAAATATAAAGCAAATTAAAATTAAAAAAAAAACAAATTTTTTTTATGCTCTCTACATCTTCAATATAAGAACTCCAACACTGAATGCAATAGCCTATCATCTTGAACATATTCCATTTGGGGAAAGGAAATCCAATCATCCAAATCATTCTCCTAGATTGCAAAATGAAAAGAAAAGAAAAATTTTATGTGTGTCTGTACCTGCACGCTAAGGACTAGAAAAATTTATGATTTTTTTTATACAAGTCATCACATAAAATTCATAGAAAGATAAAAACTTGGACTAGCCCAGTTGGCTCCATCATGGAGCTAGAGGGCGAGGAGCAAACCTCCACAAAGCAGGATGGGGAACCGTTCCAGAGCTGATTGAAACGGGCTGACCATGGTGGTCAAGAACTTAAACTTCCTTCACAAGAAAAGCTGGGGGAAGAGAGGGTTTGTTAGATCTTTAAGGACCACAATTAGCCAAAGACCACTTTGACATTAGAATGTCACATCAGATTATCATTTGAAAATGTGAGGTGAACCCATAGCACTTGACAATTGAGAAAGACAAGGCTACGCCTGATGTGAGATCAAAAGGAGGAAATATAAATGCGTGTAAAAAGGCAGAAGTTGGTGAAATCGAATTTGCTGGTATTTCATCATTTGTGTGGAATTTGGCCACGTGTGCTTGGTTGAGTGTAACTGTTTGATTGTTTCTCCATCATTGATCATATTAAAAACTGCTTCTAACTTTGTATTGTCTAAAAATTTTAAATCTCCCGATAAATCACCAATTGAATGTCAAAGCTGAGAAAAGCCAAGACTGTTCTTCACCATGACATCAATTTATTGTGACCATCAAAAAGGAAATGAGTTTGGTGTTTCTTGTTTTAATGAAATCTTCTCTCCAGAATATAAGCTACTCCAAGGCAGGCAGGGAGTTTTGTCTGTTCTGTTTATGGATCTGACTATTTACTTGAAGCAGTGTCTTGGATATATGGATCCAGTAAACATTTATTGAATGAATTAATTTTTTTCACTGCTTATTTTCAAAGTTTAGCAGAGTGGCTATGGATTATTATATTCAGCCTATAATAATAATATATACATAATATCAAAATAATGATATACTTATCATAATTAAATATGAACACTTATTTAGTACTTATGGTGTATCAGATACTGTTCTGACTCAATTTATACAAACTTATTTACTCTTCCCCACAGCCTCAGGAAGTGGCAACTACTCTGCCCCTTTTACAAAATAAAAGGTGGAGTAGACTGAGAATTTATAACTGTCATCTATTGGATGAATGAGGTAGGAGGAAATAAACTGGACTTACTGGATTATTTTAGGCAGAAGTGTCCTGAGATCTTGTGCTACAAGAGAAAAAAATATTGGTTGCTTTGAAACCATAACATCTTTTAAAAACTTCAGTTAATCTGCATTTCCTTCTGCTCTGTGCCTGGTTTTGGGTTCTGCCAATGTTTTATACACTGGCCTCTGTTTAAACACCTGCTTGTGGATCCAGGCTCCTTGTTACCAAGTCTTCCTAATGGCCTATGGGAGTTCATTATGTTAATGGGCAGAGGTTGCCACACTTGTTCTTCAAGAGGCTACCCTCTGTCACTCACTCCAGGGCCCAATGCAAAAAGCCCAGCAATCATTAGAGCACTAATTGTTCTCTAGAGTGATGGTGAAAGGGGCCAACCACCTCTTTCCAGTCCTCTATCTTATTCTCCTCTGAGTTTTCACTGATTTGGGTTCAGAAAGACTTCCTTTCATGTTAGTGGGCAACCTTCTACTTTATGATCCATTTTCTTGGAAGTTAAAAAATAAAATAAGGGTCCAGGGTTGTGGCTCAGTGGTACAGCATTTGTCTAGCACGCGTGAGGCACTGGGTTTGATCCCCTGCACCATGTAAAAACAGAAACAAATAAAATAAAGGTATTGTGTCCATCTACAACTCTCTCTCTCTCTCTCTATCTCTCTCTCTCTCTCTCTCTCTCTCTATATATATATATATATATATACTAAAAAATATATAGTTTTAGTTTATATATATATATAACTATACATAGTTTATATATATATAAAGTTTTAGCTTATATATATAAACTAAAAAATAAAATAAAATACAAACACACTGTACGAAAACATAGTGGTTAACGACAGATTTTTAATTGAGAAAGTTGGGTTTGAATTCTGACTCTGCTATCTTACCAATAGAAACATGTGAAGTTGCTTAATCCTTCATATCAATGTATTCATTTGAAAAAATTGGTTTAATAATAATGACTACCTCAAGAGGGTTGTTGTGACAATTAAATAAGATGCAGGGGGGGAAACAAATCTATAAAAAGAAAAGGCATACAAATAATGTAAATGTAAAATAAACACTTTAAACCTTAAAAAAAAATAAGATGTGGATAAGAATAACAAAACATATTCCATGCTTTTACAATTATGTCAGAACGGATTCTACGAAAAAGAACCAATAACATTTTTTTAAATAAAACAATTTAAAAAAAAAGGCTTAACTCAGTGCCTGATAGAAAGAATGTAAACTCGCCATTAACTTTATCTGTTGGGTCTGGCCAAGAAGCGTCTTTCTTCCAGTTGATGTTTTATGGTGACTCATTTGCACTGTGATGACAATGATGCACTTACTCCTGAAGGTTTGGGTGCTTCCCCAGGCACTGTCACAATCTGCACATATCACTGTGAGAAAGTGAATGACCTCCTCTGGGCCCAAGGAGATTGTGCTCATTCTCCAAGGACCTGTGAAACTCTGAAAGTCTGATATTTTAAAACATCAGTTTTGTGTTTTGGGAAGTGTTTTATTCAGGAAAAATGTTTACCTCCCCCCCCAAAATAAAAATTATTCTATTTCATGTAAATCAAATTAACTGCCCTTAGTCTGAAAAGAAAAGTGACAAAAATACCATCTATACAAAGGAACACCATTACTGAGACCTTTGCTATCCATGATAATAATGCTAACTTGAGGAGTGAAATTGAGTAACTAAAATCATTAAAATAAAAAGAGGTCAATGACTTCCCAAGTCAACTGTGAACATGAACATACAACTTTGCCAAAAGGAACTTTCTTATCCAGGATTAGAGATAAATTGCCCAGGAGATCCCGAGGCTGAGAGGGTAAAGCCAATAATTAAAGGTTAATTAATATCTGAGAAATTTAAAAGGTGAACCCCATAATTTTTTATCTGCACATTTTCTTAGGATTAGAAAAAGCTAATAAGAAAGAATAGCAATAGGTTTCATCTGTCACAGCAAATTAGATGAAAGTTGGAGAATCCAAAGACTATAAAGCAATCTGCAAATTAACAATGTTTGTATTAGATGTGTAAATGAAGAGTGGAAACATGCAATGTATTTGTCAACCCATCCTATAAGAAATTTGAGAATGAGGAAGAAAATCACCTTATTTAAATCTCCCCGAACAAAACTGTAAACTCAGCATACTCTTATTTTTTTTTTTAAATCCTACTTGATTAAAATTGCAGAAGTTTCAGTAAACATCAAAAAGTGTCAAGGAAAATCTATTGTAAAACATTGTGTATACTTAACATTATTCAATGTGTCCTGAAAATGATTCAGATAGTGTCATGGTTAATTTGGGGTGGCAACTTGACTGGGTTAAGGGATGCCCACATAGCTGGTAAAGCATTATTTCTGGGTTTGTCTGTGAAGGTGTTCTGGAAAAGAGTGTCATTGCAGTCATTGAATGGAATAAGGCAGGTCTGCTCTTACCAATGTGAGTTGATACCAACCAACTAGCTGAAAATGAATGAAAACGCAGAGGAAAGATGAATTCTCTCTATATATCTTTGGAGCTGGGATACCCTTGAACATCAGAGCTCCAGATTCTCCAGCCTTCAGACTCTGCAGTTTGCACAAGCAGCCCAACCCCAACCCTGGTTCTCAGCCCTTTGCCTCAGACTTAAGAGATAACCATCAGTTGCCCTGATTTGGGGTGTCCAAGCTTGGATTAAACCACACTGCAGCTTCCAGGTCCTCCAGTTTCCAGACAGCCTTTTGTGGAACTGTCTAACCTCCCATAATCATAAGTCATAAATCCCATTATCTATCTATCTATCCATTCATCCACACACCCTAGTTGTGTTTTCCAGAGAACTCTGACTAATCCCTGTGGTTAATTTAATGTTATGTGGTTTTATCATAGGGGAAAAAAAGCACCAAAACAAACAACAAATGAAGGCAAATAAATCCCCCCATAGAATTATAACTATTTCGAAGTAAAAAACATTGTTTCAAGATTGACCTCAAAATTTATCTTGCTAAGATTCCATGTACCTTAGAGTATGTTCTCTGACAGATTCTCCTAAAAGATGATTTGCTTTTATGTCTGTGTAACATTTTAGAGTAGTTGTTTTAATGAGTTTATTTGAATTGCTTTGAAGCAAAGACCAAAGAAAAAATCCAGAGATGCTTAGCAATAAAATGCTATCTTCGTTCTCAAATTGGAATTTGAAAAGTTATCTCAGTTTGTATTTCTTCCACTAGCAACTAGTAAAAACTTCAAGCCAATATAGATCCAAAGTCTTTCACCAGGCAGCCCTACTAAATCCAAGATAAAAGTACATTTAAAAGTGTTAGAGATCTTTTAAATATATATACAAAAAGGAAAGCATACAGTTAGAAGTCAGAGGACAGGAATTATATTCCCCATCATACTGTGACAAATTGGGCTATTGATTTCTCTGGGCCTCTTTTTGACTCTGAAATTATAGAGCTAAAGCAGATGACCTTTAAAATCCCAAACAATATGATTATAATTAAGATAACTATATTAGCAAACTATTATCTTCACAGAGGCCTGCTGGTTTAGACCCCTGTGGAATGCTGCTGCCACCTATTGGAAGTGTTCCTAAATTGTAGTCAGTTTTAAGAGCTGACTTTTGGGGACTAAAATCTGACTTTTGGCTCCATCTGTGAGACTGTGCCAAATGTATCAACAGTGTACAGTTGCATGGGAAGGGCAAAAATCACACAGGAGACAACCATGCAGCCAAGAGATTTATTCAACAGCCTTTATGGCTGGTCGGAGGTAGAAGACGCATGGGGAGAGAGAAGTCAGGGAAAGGGAAGTGTGCAAGCTCTGGAAGGAGGGTCGATGCCTGGTCGTGCTGGCTGTGGTCAGGCTGGAGGCTGGAACTGTTGGCTGGAGCAGCTGCCGTAGGGCTGGAGACAGCGAGTCTGGAGCTGTTGCAACAGCTGCTTCCTCTCTGCAGGGATGAGCTGTTGTGTCTGAGCTCTGGGCAGGCAGGGCCTTAAGTAGGGATTTCTGGTGGAGGGTGTGCCTGAGTGACCTTTAACGCTATTGGCTCTTTTCCCAGTAAACAGGGCAACCTTTAAGCCGATTGGCTCCTGCCTGGGGAACAGAGCGACCTTTAAGCTGATTGGCTCCTGCTGGGGAACATAGCGACCTTTAAGTTGATTGGCTCCTGCCTGGGGAAAATGAAACCAGGTTGCTCCTAATGGAAATTTCCATGGGGGATGTGACCTGTCACCCTATCTATCAGTGTGTGGATTGTATAATAAACCACTAATATGAAAAACATATATGACAGGTCATCATTTTTTAATTTCCCATTTGTCTCAAATAAACATTTCCAGCTGTGATATTCTGACACTAGTTTATTAGAAATAGCATTGTAATTGTTGCTCTAAGCTCATATATTTTTCACTAAATATCAATTAACTATATATATATATATATATATATATATATATATTTTTTTTTTTTTTTTTTTTTTTTTTTTTTTTGTGGTACCGGGGATTGAACTCAGGGGCACTTGACCACTGGGCCACATCCCCAGCCCTTTTTTTGTATTTTATTAGAGACAGGGTCTCACTGAGTTGCTAAGTGCCTCGCCATTGCTGAGGCTGGCTTTGAACTCGCGATCCTCCTGCCTCAGCCTCCCAAAGTGCTGGGATTACAGGCATGCGCCACCGCGCCCGGCTTAACTATATGTTTTAATTAAAATGTCATCTAACTTGAATGAGGTTTTAAAAAGACTTTCATGTTTAGCAAATCTTAGTATTTTTATAACACTTACTTTTGCTATTCTTGTCGTTTTTATTATTCAAATGCCTAATATTCTCATGAGCACTAATTGTTTGTGAATAATATAAACTTTATGCTCCTGAAAAGTACTTAAAATATTAGATTACTTTGGAATTTCCAGCTAAGACTTAAACTGAAAACATATCATTAGGACATTTTAGGTGTTGATTCCTAAATCAAATGAAAACACCCTTAATCATTGCTATAGTGAACAAATTTAAGATAATTTTAGTGCAAAATTTTCCTACAGATTGAGTCGTTTGGAGACACATATAAATCAATACCATCTTAAGTACGAATTTTCTAAGAAATCTTTGAACATTACTCCAATGACTTGTCCCCAGATCTGAATTTCCCTTGGGAACTGTCAAAGGGAGCATCTCAAAGGAAACTCTCTGGTTTCAGAACAATGGTCATGCTTCAAAAGAAGAAGAGATTCTAGGAAGAGCCAGTTTTCTACCACTTCGACCCCCTCCAACCCAGGCAAGAGACACATCTCTGAGTCTTGACACAAAGGGACCAAAAAAAGAATGGTGGAAAGAAGAGACTAAGGAGTGTTGGCTGATACTGAATTGCAGGTAGTGCTGATGGTGGCCATTTGGGCAGCACCAGGGGATGATGCTCTCAGAGCAGATGCCTGTGTCTTCAATGCCAGCATCTTAGCCATGAAACGGAAGGTGTGTTGGTGACATGGTGAGTATCTGGAAATTCCATCCTGATCCACACCAGGAAGGAAGCAAAATGGTAGACATAGCAATGGTAGATTATTATACAAAGGCATGTGAAACACCTCCCATGATTCTAGCACTAAAAGAAATGTAGAGGAATATGGGGTAATAAAAGAAATTCAAAGGAATCTGGGGTGGAAAAGATCCTAGAAAATGTCTTTTGTGACTACTATTATGGTCATGTTTTAGTCTTCCAGCTGTTGTGGACAAGAATACTGGTTAAGTATTGCATTATTAACTTCAATTCTGAGAAAAGAGGCTATCTATAGCCTAGGTAAAACATACAGAGGGTGGAAAATGGAGGACCAGAGACAACACTTTGAGAAATACCCACTAATGTATGGGGATGGAGGAAGGGAGAATCCTTGAAGAACACAATTAACATGCTTCATGCCCTTTCTGTTTCCTTAACATGCACACACACACACACACACACACACACACACACACACACACAGAGGAATGGGATGGAAAATGATACAACCACTCTGGAAAACCTTACCACATGACCCAGCAATCTCATTTCTAGATATTTACCCAGGAGAAATAAAAAATCTATATTCTCAAGTAAACCTGTTTGAAACTGTTTACATAGTTTTGTTCTTAATGGTCCCAAACTAAAAGCCATCCATGTCCCTAAACTGCACAATGATTAAATAAATTGCATTATGTCTATAATTTTATAAAACAATAAAAATGAGTGGACTCATTCTTGCTAATGACACACAAGAACAGTATGAGAGAATTTCAAATGCATGCTACTAAGTAAAAAAAAAAAAAATTAGACTCAAGACTGCTTTTCCTCCTTTCCAATGTTAATTTTGTCGCCTGTCTCTGGAGGCTTAACACTGACACTCGCCTTCAGCAAAATCAGGGGACCTTTTAAATAACAACATCTGTTACTGTCCTCCCACCACCCGCTTTTCAAAAATGTGGGCTGTCAATCATGCTGAGTGAAATAAGCCAGACTCAGAAAATTAAGGGTCCACTGTTTTCTCTCATATGTGGAAGCTGGAGCCAAACAAGAGAAAGAAAGTGGGGATGGGGGGGTTGGAAATCACAGAGATACAAGGAAGATCAGTGGAGTAGAAGAAGGAGAACAAAAGTGAGGGAGGAGGAAATGGGGAACAAATTTAACAAAACCACATTATAGCATATATAGAGATACCAAAGGGAATTTCATCTTTATGCCTACGTAAAAGAAAGGAAGTTTAGTAAAGCAGAAGAGAAAGAATAGGGGGAGGGAGGAAGGGAGGGATAAAAAGGGAATGGAGATTGAAATTAAATTCCCTCGATGTATAATTTTCTCAAAATAAATTCACACCAGGAGCAAAGGTGCACACCTGTAATCCCAGAAGCTCGGGAGGCTGAGGCAGGAGGATCGCAAGTTCAAAGCCAGCCTCAGCAAAAGCGAGGCGCTAAGCAACTCAGTGAGACCCTGTCTCTAAATAAAATACAAAATAGGGATGGGGATGTGGCTCATTAGCCATGTCCCTCTGAGTTCAATCCTTGGTACCCAAAACATAAATAAATAAATAAATCCAAACACTATGTGTGATTATAATGATCTAATAAAAAAAAATGTTGCTTCTCTTTTCCATCACTTTCCCCTCAATGCCCTGACTAAGGGACTTTCCTCTTATCCCTGTAGGTAGACATGGTTTGGAGGGAAAATTGTACACAGATCATGCATGATAAACTCAAATTAATATGTTTGTTTCCCTAAAACTCTGGATTTTTTCCACCAACTTATACTGGGATATATCAGCCATTCTGATCTGTTCAGTAGAGGATACTATGTAATCCAGTAAATACCATGCTACAGCCACTCCCAGATGATCTAAGACATTAAATACAAAATACAGAGCATATAAATAAATTGTCCCCAAACTAATGTTATAGCATGTCCTTCTTGCTAACACTTTTATAGCCTGTTGTACATGTTCTCCCAGGATACTCCCAAAATAATTTAGCAATATCTTTCAAGCTTGGGAGAAATCATTTCTCTTCTCAAAGGTCATGTCCTCCTGGAACATGCTGCTATTTGAATCTAATTATGGTCCAGCAACAACCAGGGCTGGTTTAGTGGATCTTGAGATCAATAGGTAATCTCTTTGTAAAGAAATTGCTTCATATGAATTTAAGAAATAATCATCAAGGAAGAAATGTTTCCTCTCCTCAGACAGGTCAAGAGGGACTGTTTCCATGGCCAGAGAGAATCAGAGTCACTTGAGGGTTTAAGGTTATCAGCTTCCTTTGTGTCTACCTAAACATCCTCATTCCAAATCTCAGGATCTTATTTTTTTCAAATATGTCGTAAATTCAATGTAATAGGCTCTGCGACTTGCACCATAAAATTTTGAGCTTGTTTTATGTCTTACCAACTCTGAACCTACAAAAAAATAAAATATTCAATTTGGAGATTCAATAGAGGCTCTATAGTTGTCTAATTGGGAAGTGACTGAGTTTAAAATCACAAATTTATTACTTTATTTCTTTAAGTGCTCCAGTAGAGTCAGAAATATCCAGCCCATCTAATAGTGATGGTAGTCATCATTACTACTATAGTGATCAGGTGTAGCAGTTGCTTGATTTTCCAAGGATTATCTTTAATGGGAACTTCATTTTAAGCAACTTAATTATCATGTAAGCACCACACAAGCAAAATTATTTTCTATTGGTTCTTTTTAGTTATACATGGCAATAGGATTCATTTTGACATAATTATAAAAGCATGGAATATAATTCGTTCTAATTCAGTCCTCAGTACTTCCCTCCACCCTTTTCTTGTTCCTCTCCTTCTACTCTACTGATCTTTCTGCTATTTGCTTATAGTTCTTTTTTAAAAATTTGTGTCTTGTGGATATACATGATGGTGAGATTGATTCACTGTGGTATATTCAGATATGTACATAGGAAAGTTAGATCAGATTCATTCCAGTGTCTTTCCCTATCCAATCCTTCTCCCTTTCCCTTCATTCACATATGCAAAATTCTTACATGTCTCTAGTGAATTAGGCAATACCTAGCCAAGAATAGTCATTAATAAATAATTATAGAAACCTCAATGAAATACTAGCAAAGTGAATTCAATAGTATTTTAGAAGAATCACTCACCATGATCAAATGGGATTATCCCTGGAACGTAAGGATGATTCAACATAAACAAATCCATAAATGTGATACACCCAAATAATAGAATGAAGGACAAAAACTATATGATCATTTTAATAAATGTAGAAAAACATTTGATAAAATTTAATATTCTTTCATAATAAAACTCTTCCAGTTATGTATAGAAGGAATGTACTTAAACACAATAAAAGGCATGTAACACAAGCCCACAGCTAACATCATACTCAATGGTGAAAAGATGAAAACATTCCTGCTAAAATTAGGAATGAGACAAAGATGCCCACTCCTACTTCTATTCAACATAGTACTTGAAATCCCAGTCACAGCAATTAAGCAAGGGAAAAAAATAAGTCATTCAAGGCAGAAAGGAAGAAGCTAAACTGTCCCTGTTTGCAGATGATATGATCTTATATTTAGAAAATTCTAATGACTCTACCAAAAAATCCATTAGAACTAACAAATTCAGAATTTTGGGGGATACAAAATCAACACAAAAAAATAGTACTATTTCTATACAATAAAAGGGAACTCTCTAACCATGAAACTAGGAAAACAATCCCATTTATAATTGCATGCCAAAAAAAAAAAAAACTTAACACTAAATTTAACAAAGTGAAAAGAATCTGTAAACTGAAAACTACACAACATTGATAAAATAAATTGAAGAACATACAAATAAATGGAAATATACCCATGTTCATGGATTAGAAGAATTAACATTGTAAAAATATCCATACTCCCCAAAGTTATATTCAGATTTAATACAATTCTTATAAAAATTCCAAAGGTATTTTTATTTTTATTTTTTTTATTCTAATTTGTTATACATGTTTGCAGAATACATTTCATTTCATATTACATATAAAGAGCACAATTTTTCAAGTTGCTGGTTTTATATAAAGTATTTTTACAACAATTGTGTCTTCATACATGTATTTAGGGTAATCATGGATAACTCAGTCTGCTATTATTCCTATCCCCTTGTCCCCTCCCCCTTCCCCCCTCTTTGTCCTATTTAAAGTTCTTTTATTCCTCTCATCCCCACTCCCTTGCCTTTATAAGTTAGTATCTTCATATCAAAGAGATCATTTGACCTTTGGTTTTTTGGGATTGGCTAACTTCACTTAGCATTATTTTCTCCAACTCTATCCATTTACATGCAAATGCCATGATTTTATTCTCTTTTACTGAGTAGTGTTCCATTGTGTATATATACCAAAGTTTCCCTATCCATTCATCTGCTGATGGGCATCGGGGTTGGTTCCATAATCAAGCTATTGTGAATTGTGCTGCTATAAACATTGATGTGGCTGTGTCCCTGTAGTAAGCTGTTTTTAAGTCCTTTGGGAATAGACCAAGGAGTGGGATGATGGTGGTTCCATTCCAAGTTTTCCTAGGAATCTCCATACTGCTTTCCAGATTGGCTTCACCAATTTGCAGTTCAGCCAACAATGTAAGAGTGTGCCTTTTCCCCCACATCCTCACCAGCATTTATTGTTGTTTGTGTTTTTGATAGCTGCCATTCTGACTGGAATGAGATGAAATCTTAGAGTAGTTTTTTTTTTTTTTTTTTTTTTTTTTTTTTGCATTTCTCTAATTGCTAGAGGTGTTGAACATTTTTTTCATATATTTGTTGATTGTTTGCATATCATCTTCTGAGAAGTGTCTGTTTAGTTCCTTGGCCCAGTTATTGATTGGGTTATTTGGTTTTTTTGGTGTTAAGGCCCAAAGGTATTTTTAACAGAAATAGAAAGAAAGCATTCTAAACTTCATATGGAACCACAATGGATAGTCAATGCAATCTTGAATAAGAACAAAGTTGGAGACATATACAACCTAGTATAGTTTGAATGAAGTCCTCCAAAGGACTGTATGTTAAAAGGCTGGGCCCCAAGGTGTCACTACTTACTGGAAGATGTGTACAGTAGAACCTTCAGGAGGTAGGTCTAAAGAGAAGTCCTCAGGTCATTAGGAGATGATAAGTAGGGGAGATGATGGATATGTTAACAGGCCTAATTTAATTGTTTCACTCTGTGTATGTGCATCAGAATATCATGCTGTGTCCATAAGTATATACAGTTTGTCATTTGTCAATTAAAACAAATAAATGAATGCATTAATGAAAAAACCTAACTCCAATAAATAAATATGTATTTATGGAGTGGAGGAATGAATGATTTCTCCTTTTCTATATTTTTATCTTGAATCTTATTCCTTAACTACCCTGATTGTCTCTTCCTCCATTTTTCTGTCTGGTTAGATAACTTCTCTCCCTTAATTGGTCATGATATTAAGATTAATCAGCCACTCTTAGTTGCGGCTATTTTTAAAAGACCCACGATCAATATTTTCAATTTAAGAAATAAGTGAACCAAATCATTTTCTTCTTCCTTTCCATCCCCAAGCATGTGCATTAATGACTTGCCTTCTGTTGAATTATGAATTATGAATTATTTTTTAACCAAGAAATGACCTCAATGTCTTATTAGTTGTAAAACTTTGAGCCATTTATTTAGTTTCTCTGAATTTGTGTTTCCTTCTCTGCAAGGGGGGATTTTGGAGAATTTTGCAAGTTAACAAAAAAAAAATCATGAAGTACAGTGCTTAGCACATAGTAGGAACTCAGTCAACTTCCATCAACTAAGCATATTTCAGGTTAAGCAGGTTCTAGGCAAGAACAGAACAGGGTTAGTAATCTATACTTATAAATGGGCAATCTTGCTTGTTCAGCAGAGTAAGTGTTTATCCCATTTTTATACTCCACTGTGCTCCAGAGCTTCGTGATGTACTACTGGAAGATATCTTGATTAGCCTTGGGGGATTGGAGAACCTGGCCAAAGAGACAGAGTTTAATAAGCATTGTCTTTGGAGCATTTATATGAATTTGTGTTATAGACAACCCCAGAGAGCAATTAACAAAGCTGTGAAGTTTGGGAAATGCATTTCTTCCTCTTTTGTAAAGATCCTCCAGGGCAAATGCAATAAAACATCTCCAAGGAAAGAGAGGGGGGAAAAATCCTTTTGCACATTCACCCCCTACCCCAGTTTTGAAACAACTCTTCCAAAACTAACCCCAAATGTAAGTATTAGTAGATACCAAAGATGACAGCTCCCCTCCTTTTTTTGCCCTCTATTACTCTATCCACAAATGTGTTTTCTGTGCACCAAGAAGATGTTTTGATTCTTGACAAACCATCTGCAAGTTCCCTCTTCAAAGTCACTCTACCTTGGGAATTGGAAGCAACCGCTGAAATCTGATTAAACTCTCCAAAGCAGGATAACTTGAGACAAGTTTCAGCTAAAGGCAAGCATAGCAGAAGGAAGAAGGTAAGTGTAGCCTTTCATCTTCTACTCTTTGTCTTTATGCCCAGATTAATCTCATTTATAGAGCACCTCAGATCTACAAGTCCAAGCAGTACTTTGGCTTATAGATTTTCTCCCAGTGCCTCTCAATTATATCTGCCTTTCCTCACATTTGACCTAATCTGTTTTGTGTGGGGGGTTTTGATACTATTTTAGGAATAGACTTTATTTTTTAGAGCAATTTTAGGTTCCCAGCAAAGCTGAGTAGAAAGTAAAGATTTCCCATATACCCCATTCATTTTCTCCCTATTATTATCCCTCCCTCTAAGTCGCAGCAATCACTGATCTTTTTAATGTTTCCATAGTTTTGCCTTTTTCAGAATGTCACAAATTTGGAACTATGTATTATGTCATATTTTCATATAGGTTTCTTTCATGTAGCAATAGACATCATGGTCCCTTCATATTTTTTTATGGCTAGATAACTCATTTCTTTTTAAGTGTCTCTTTTCAAAATGCCTAATGTATATATTTTTGTTTTCAAGGGTTCCCAAAGTACAATATGGAAAAAAATTGAATTTATGGACTATTCTTGCAAAACCTTAAGAAACTCATGCTGTTTTTATTTTTATTTTTCTCACATTTGAGCTTTCTTTGATTCAACGCAATATTGAAATTCAGAGTAAGATAAAGAAATTCTCTATCTTAGGTAATTCTGAGATAATCCTCAAATAATTCAGTTAATAGTGGAATAATTTTCCTATTAATTAATATGTGCATATAAGCTGGTCACCACTCTATATCATGTCTGTACAGGTAAGATTACTAAGAAAGCAAAAAGAAACACATGTTTTCTTCAACTGGTAATTACTTGATTAATAAATATTTAGTAGCATTTTTAAGAGTTCAGAAAATCATGAGTTGAGTCACTAATTTTATTAATGCACAAGTTGTTCATTAGAAATTCTGTGAAAAACAAGGCTGGGGTTGTGGCTCAGTGGCAGAGAGCTTGCCTAGCACATGTGAGGCACTGGGTTTGATCCTTAGCACCACATAAAAATAAATAAACAAAGATATTGTGTCCATCTATAATGAAAAAAAAATTTTTAAAAAAGAAATTCTGTGAAAAACAAATCCAGCATGTTATTGAATGCTAAGGTGAAACAAATATGAAAATAGTCTTTTGCCAAACCAAGTTTACTCCAAACAGGGAAATGTTCTCACAATAATTGAGAAAGATTGCAGAGTTAGCATTTAAGAGTCTGATTCTAGAATCACAGCTCAATTTTGATTCTGCTTTACTGCTTCTTTGATGGGCTTCTGAAATCTATTTGAGCTCTTGCAATTAGAAAGAGGATTAAGAGGGAATGAAATTTCAGAAGGAACTTGTATGCCCTTGAACATAGCCATCATTATTAGGAAGCAGTCTGAAAACTAATTTGGAAGGGCTACAGTCCAGACTGAGATCATACAGGAGATTTCCTAAACACTGCAGAAATCTCTAATCTCTGAAATCCTTCTTCTCTTTGCCGATGGATGTTTTGACTTTTACCTTCTAAGTCTTAATTCCTGGATTAAAGCAATGGCCGCTTTTGAACCGTCTTCCCCCATTGAGAGAGACTCCTTCTGTTTCATCAGTCATGTGTACATTTAGGTGAAAGAAAGCCCTGCAAGAGCAAGCCCTTGAGGGCCCCAGGAACCTGCAGTGGTAGGGGAGGGTGCATAATGAGAGAAGGGTGGAGCCCAGATCAGGACAGACAGGGAAATCACAGAATACTGTCAACTCCACAATTGACTGAGATTGGCCTCGTCATTAATCCAGGTCATCCTCCACTGCCAACTAGATCTGTTAAGTTTAAACCAGGCAAATATGATTATAAAGCTTAACGCTTTCTTGCAGATACTTGATGGAACTGACTCTAAATGAACTCTCTCAGTCTCTATCAATTACTGAGTACCTTCTATGTGCAAGATGCTATGCTAGAGGCTTAATTTCACTGTATTCTTGAATTTTCACATGACTTTCAAGATTAGCATTATTTGCAAAGATGTGGTTCCAGCATCTGGGAATCCAGTGAGGTCATTGGGTCTCTCAGACTCTGCCTCTTTAATTGTGTAAAATTGGCCTGGTTGATTTGCCTGTATCATGGGATTTGTCTTAGTCCATTTAATGTTGCTATAACAATACCTGAGACCAAATAATGTGTAACAAAAATAGGTTTATTCAGTTCACAGTTCCAGAGGCTTTAACTCTAAGATTGGGGACCTACATCTGGCAAGGGCGTCATGCTGCTTCATAATGTGGAGGGGGAAAGTGAAAGGTGCAGACCTGTGTGGAAGAGAGAGAGGGACAAAGGACAGAGCCACTTTATGACAACCTGCTTTTGCCAGAAGCAATCCAGTCCTGTGAGAACTAATTCAGTCTCCCAAGAAAGATATGGATCCTTTTAAATTCCCACCTCCCAACACTGCTGCATTGGGCACCAAATTTTAACAAATTTTGGTGAGGGGAAGAAAAAAAAAACCACACACACACATTCAAACCATGACAGGACTTTAGGAAGAGTCCGGACTCAAACCAAACTGAGCCTCCCTGAGATTACTTGCAAGAGTGAAGGGAATTTCCTTTCTCTCTCAAGGGAAGTAGGGCCTCCACATGAGCAGGATTCAGCAACATAAAGTCTTCCATCCCCTTCCATTCCCTTAAGATAACTCTCTTCACATGCCTGTGACCTAATCCCAGTGATTTAAAAGCTGATGAGGCAGGAGGATTGCCAGTTCAAGGCTAGCCAGGGCAACATGCTGAGGCCCTCAGTAACTTAGTAAGACCCTGACTCAAAATAAAAAAATAAAAAGGACTGGGAACATAACTCAGTGGCCAAGTACCTCTGAGTTCAATTTCCAGCAAAAAAAAAAAAAAAAAAAAAAAAAAAAAAAAGAAAAGAAAGAAAGAAAAGAAAAAAAAATCTTCCTCCTTGTGGCTCCCTTTAAAACAGTTTCAGTTGATTCACTAATCCCCGGATCATTAAATTCCTCAAGCACACTCCAAATGCTTCTTACAATCCTGCAGAGTGCATCAGTGAATTCTCATGTCTATAAGATAAGCACACTTCCACCTACAACATGAGGAGGAAGTATTTCCAAAATAAGGGTCAGTTCTCTAAGTAATTCTTTAAGGAGTATAATTTTCTTCCAGAAAATAATCACAGTCCCAATTTTATTAAACAAACATTTTATCTCAATACCCAAGAGCCTTTTACACACTGTCCTAAATAATCTCAAACTCTGTTTAGTAGTCACTGTTATTGCTCTTTTACAAGTGGGGAAATGGAAGCTCAGTAAAGCTAAAGGAGTTGCTAACATCCCAATGTTGACCAATGGTACAGTTCCAGGTGTTCTGGGTAAGCTACTATGTGCCAGGCATTCTACATATGTTGCCTTAGTTCTTAAAACAAATCGGTGAAGCAATTACTAACATCCAGTTTAAAGGGGGGAAAAAATGAAGCAAGAGATGTTAGGTATCTGGGACTGTAGCTCAGCAGTAGAGCACTTGCCTAACATGCATGAAGCCCTGGGTTCAATCCCCAGTACTGCAAATAAATAAATGAATTTTTAAATAAATGGATGTAGGTATCTCATTCAAAGTGACACAAATAATGAATGTCAAAGGAAGGAGTTGAGGGCTACGTTCGTGGCTCAGCGGTAGAGCGCTCACCTAGCACATGCGAGGCCCTGGGTTCTATCCTCAGCACCACATATGAATAAATAGAACAAAGGTATTGTGTCCAACTACAACTAAAAAATGAATATTAAAAAAAAAAGGAAGGAGTTGATTCTAGAGAGTCTGAACTCAAAATCTGAAATCACATCAGCTACACAACACTTAATATGCCCAAATATTTAAGACAATGACTGCAATTGCCTTCAGAGAAAGAGAATCTGTGTAAGTCCTGTGTACATCTGCCCCCGCCTCACACATTTGTGCTTGTTTTTTGACACCACTTGTGATGTGGATTATCCCCCGCCCAGGTCTGCATCTTGCCCTTGTGGTCCATGGGAAACATGCCCATGACCCAGGCCTGGAACAGCTCGTCCGTGACCATGTTCATCCTTCTGGGATTCACAGACCATCCAGAACTCCAAGGCTTCCTCTATGTGACTTTCCTGAGCATCTATCTCGTGACCCTGGCCTGGAACCTGGCCCTCATCTTTCTGATCAGACGTGACACTCATCTGCACACACCCATGTACTTCTTCCTCAGCAACTTGTCCTTCATTGACATCTGCTACTCTTCCACTGTGGCTCCCAAGATGCTCACTGACTTCTTCCAGGAGCAGAAGACCATATCGTTCCTGGGATGCGCTGCTCAGTTCTTTTTCTTTGTCGGCATGGGTCTAACCGAGTGCTTCCTCCTGACAGCTATGGCCTATGACCGATACGCCGCCATCTCCAGCCCCCTCCTCTATACCACCATCATGTCCCAGGGCCTCTGTGCACGCATGGTGGTTGGGGCATATATCGGTGGCTTCCTGAGCTCCCTGATCCAGGCCTGCTCCATATTTCGGCTTCACTTCTGTGGTCCAAATGTCATCAACCACTTCTTCTGTGACCTCCCACCCATCCTGGCACTCTCTTGCTCCAACACCTTCCTCACTCAGGTGGTGAATTTCCTCGTGGTGGTCGCAGTTGGAGGAACATCCTTTCTCATCCTCTTGGTCTCCTACAGTTATATAGTATCTGCTGTCTTGAAGATCCGCTCCGTGGAAGGCCGATGGAAAGCCTTCCACACGTGTGCCTCGCACTTGGTGGTGGTGACGCTGTTGTTTGGGACAGCCCTCTTCATGTACCTGCGACCCAGTTCCAGCTACTCCCTTGGCAGGGACAAGGTGGTGTCTGTGTTTTACTCCCTGGTGATCCCCATGCTGAACCCTCTCATTTACAGTTTGAGGAACAAAGAGATCAAGGATGCCCTGTGGAAGGTGATGGGAAAGAAGCAAGTATTTTCCTAGGTCCTGAATGGAAACATATTTCCCCAAGAGCTGGAGACTTTCAGGATCCACGGTATCACCTCCACGTGGGCCTTAGGCAAGGGAGACATCCTATGCTCTTATTTGAAAACAGAGTCTCCTCCCACCAGATGCCCTTCATTGTTCTCTCTGGTCAGTTGCCTACAGATGTCACCATTTGTGGCCAAAGATAAAAATGAATTTCTTCAGAAAAAAAAATTAATAATAATAAGAGAAAAAGACTATTGTTATAATAATCACAACTAGGCTTTATCAGACACTTAATATATCCCAAGCAGAAAAATCATTAATCAAATATTCATTGCAATGCTCCAATGCCCATTGCACTATCCCATGTCACAAAATGAGGAAACAGGGTCTCAGCAGGAAAACTGACTTGCTGGGCATCATACAGGGGACACAACTCTGATCCAGTCCAGGTCTTCCTGACTCCAGAGACCATGCTCGCCCCCAAATGCAGCACTCCACATTGGACAGATAACAGCCCTAAATGGGTACTAGTGTATAATTCCTGTTACTAGCATTTGGTAAAACTTGGAAAGATCCACTATGTATATAGCTGAGGCAAAATTTAATGTCTACTCCATTAAACAGAATCTCCCTGCTGGATTCCCTTTATGGCAACCAAGTAATCTGCTAAGTAGATGCTGAAGGACAGTATCCTTTGCTATAATTTCTCTGTATCTCAGCTATGTGAGGGCCTGGCAAATTTGAGTCTGGTTGTATCACACCAATGTTTGTTTCTTTTCAGTGTTGTTCACCTATTGATGGGTATCTCCTTGATTTCAACATACTATTCCTTCAGCAGTTTGGCACTGAGAAAAGGCTCCATTTCACAGTCAATGTCTGTTTTGATGACCACACCCTGAATTCCCTCTTACTCTCTTCTGTCTTAACCCATTGCTCTAAGATGATCCCAGTTTCTTCACCTGAATGGATTAACACGTGCAGCCCCACATTGGGCATTACTTATTCACCATCATCTCAGGAAGGCGAACCCTAGCCCTCACTTCCAGATGATTACTTCTTCATGGTGGATTCATCCAACACAGCTATCTCTCCTGGTAAACCCCCTGTCAATACTTTGTAGCTCTGGCTGCTCCTAACACACTCACTTTTCCATGAAAGTACATCTAGTGGATATACAGAGATTGTATTTAATTTTATTATTCATATAAAAAACCAATTATTTCTGAAAAAGCATAAACTATGCATGAAGAGAGAAATCTCTGTCTCAGGTGTTCTGGATTCTTCAGTATCCTAAATTCATTGCCATCCAAGACCATGAAAACTTAGAGTGGGCTCTACAAATCATAGAGTCATCTTGCAGCATCCACGAGGAATTGCTCCAGGACCAAAAACACCCCCATACAGATGTTTACGTCCATTTCATGAAATGGCATAGTATATGACTAGAACTTATACTCACCTCTCATATACTTTAAATAACTTCTAGACTACTTATAACACCTAATGCAATGTAAGTGCCATGTAAATAATTGTTAGACTGTATTGTCTAAGGAATAATGACAAGAAAAAAAATTCTGTACATGTTCAGTAAAGAAGCAATGTTTTTCTGAATAGTTCAATTCCATGATTGCTTAAGTGCAAGGATGTGGAACCAATGGAGAGCAAGGGACAACTGTCTGTGAGTGTGGGTGTGGGTGTGGGTGTGAGTATGGGTGTGTGCACACAGAGAAGAGCATTAACATTTGAGTGCTCACTGTGTTTCAAGCCCTATCCTAAACATTTTTTTACATACATTAACCCATTGACTCTCCAAACACACAGCCAGTAAGTAAAATATGACTTCAAATTCAAGCAATATGGCTCTATTACAAGGAAAATAAAAGGAGACACAGAGACAAGATGCAGAGGCAGGAAAGAAAGATGGCACGAGGGCCAAGCTGACAGCTTTAGTTATATCAATAGGTTACTTTAGGTCATTGGCATCATTAGTACATATTGTTCATTGTATTACTAGGCAGGTTACAGACTTAGCAACATTATGCAGCTTATTCCTCAGTTACATACTAAATTGTAATATGCAATGTTAGGTGTTGGGAATTTATAAAGGGGTTGAGGTTTTTAACCCTTCATGACCCGGGGCGAGCCTTCTTTGTCCAGCAAAGTAGGCTAGAAGGGCACACCTCAACAAATGAGACGAGACTGGGAAGGCAAAGGTTGCTGGTATTCCCTCCCCCGCCTTCAGAAGACTCAGGAACATACCAGGGAGCCCAATTGGGTCAGTGCTGGAACTCGTTTATTGAAGAAGGTGGACAACCTTTATAGTGGACATGAACCAGTCAGCAAAGAGATTATAGAGACAGGTAAAGAACATGGGCAAGTCCTATTGGCAGAGTCCCTTACCCTATCCTTAGGGTGGTTTCGGTTCCCAGGATACGTCAGGGGAACACCCCCTGCTTTGGTCAGGTCCATAACAGGGCATGGAAAGCGGCCAGAGAGTTAGAGTTCTTTACCCTTTTGACTGACGTGTTCTAAAGACCCCAACAGTTAGGAGCTTTGTGTAGCTCTCAAGAAAGTCCATTGTATAAAGTTACTGTTACGTGGACAGGTTTAGGCTCAGTGAAACATTGTGGTTGTCTAACAGGAGAGTTCCTTTATTCCTAAGAGCTGTGTGCCTGAGATCAAGGTCAAGGCTGATAAGACTCTAGCAGCATTGCCACAGCAGCTAGACATAACACATGTATGAGTTATTTACTAGTTCCTAGGAGAAACTGCAGGGCATTCATCCCAGTTACACCCTGGGAGTTTGATCACCAGAGGAACACTTCCCTGTATATTTCCAGGGTCAGAATCCCTACACTCCGTGACAAAAATTCTTCAACACTTTGTTCCCTTGCCTCCCAGTGAGCCCATGGTTAGGTTGATGGTGGATGTTTTCTGGTGGCAGCCAAATATACCATTCAGGGAAAATACTAGAAAACTCACCTCCTGACTCCTCCTCTCCAATTGCAGTCCTTCACCCCTTCGCTTTCCACGGCCATCTTCCCTAGTGCAGGCCCAGGAGCAGTGGCCATAGTTAGTGCTGGCTTGTAGTTTGGGTCTAGGACTAGAACTAAAGAACAACTGCTATTAGACTGGTGTATGAGACTGCAAAGGATGAGGTCTGTAAGAGTTAAGAAGGAAAAAACTGACTGTATGTCTATGCATCGAGATAGTTGCTTCACAGAAATTTAAGTGATTTTATCCCCAAACTTACAGGTGTTTTAACATTAGAGGGAAATTTAAGAAAGAATATAAGAAGGGGCTGAGGATTTAGCTCAGTTGGTAGAGTGCTTGCCTCACATGCATAAAGCCCCATCACCACCAAAAAAAAAAAAAAAGAAGAAGAATATAAAAAGGGAGGATTTTCTGATCTTCACTGCCACTTGGTTTTGAATTATTTCATTGGTTTATTCAGGCATCATTAGGAAGTAGTTAGGCTCATGGGCTTTGGAGTCAGACCAGCATAAGTTCATTTCTGAGCCATCTAGAATTAGAAACTCAACATGTCTAACTGGGCTATAATCAGAGTGTTAGTCATAATGCTCAAAAATTATTATCACCAGATCAGCACATAAACACTCAAAAAATGGTGGCTAATAAAAATAGAGATGATGATAGAGGAAGCAGCAGCAGTAGTAACAGTAGTAATTCAACCGACAGCTATTAAGCACCTGATACATATCAGACAATGCAAGAAACAGAAAGAAAAGCAGACAAGACAGTGTGTGTCCTGCAACATCTCACAATCTTGACAGGTGAGGGCTTGCCTCTCATGCATAAAGCCCTGAGTTCAATCCCCATCACCACCAAAAATATATATATATATATATATATGTGTGTGTGTGTGTGTGTGTGTGTGTGTGTGTATAAAAGAAGGGAGGATTCTATGATCTTCACTGACACTTGGTTTTGAATTATTTCATTGGTTTATTCAGGTTAAATTTTCAGCACAGTATTAAAATATGCCACCCAGTGTGTTCCAATTTCTGTTGCCTTCTTTGTTGTGTAGATTTACTGTGGGTTTTCTCAGGGTCCTATGGGTTTTTTTTTTTTCTGAAGTTTTCTTGCATCCATCTACCAGCAATGGCAAATGGTACAAGAGAGACCTTGGGGAAGTAGAATCCAAATGTTCTTAAAATTTAAGACTCAGATGTTTGGATCCTTAGAGAGTAATAGTTTATTTTTGATGGCTTTAATCATTTAGCAGTCAAATCTTGCAAGTATCCTGAGGAAGTCAGAGTAAAAAGGAAGTCTTTAAATTACAAGACCAAATCTTTGTTAAATCTTCTCTTCTTTGATCTAAATCACCATGTCCTTGCATATATATATTTTTAATTTTTTGTTTGACACATAATATGTGTTCATATTTATGAGGCATGTTGTGATGTTTTGATTCATGTATACATTAGGTAGTGACCAACTCAGGGATAACTAACATAATAGCTATCACCTTAAATTTTTATCCTTTCTTTGTAGTGAGTTCATTCAAATTCCTCTCTTCTGATTATTTTGAGAACTATGATGCATTATTGCTAATTACATTCACCCTGCTGTGACACAGCGCACCAGAGCTTGCTCCTCTTAGCTACCCACTGATGGGCTCCCTCTTCTCTACTCCCTGCCTTCTCCCCAGTCTCTTTGGAACCACTATTCTTCTCTCAAGTTCTATGAAAGCATTTTTAGATTGCACTTGCCTAGAAAATGTCTTTGCATTTTTTTACATTTCTTCTCAGTGCACCTATTTGTTATAAGGTTGACGACTCCTTGGTCTTGGCTGTCATACCTTACACTCATACCTGCCAAACCCCCCACATCACTTCCCTGCTCAGTCCCCAACCAGAAGAAGAAGAAGAAGAAGAAGAAGAAGAAGAAGAAGAAACAATCACACACTCTGAAGTGAATGCAAGAATGTGTTTTTGAACTGATGCATGAATATCTGGTTCTTCTTAAGTATCAAAAGAACCTCTTTATTTTTTTTTCTTTCGTTTTTATTTTTGAGGGAGGGTACCAGTATTGAACCCAGGAGTGGTTAAACTCTGAGCCACATCCTCAGCCCTTTTTTATGTTTTATTTTGAGACAAGGTCTGGCTCAGTTGCTTAGGGCCTTGATAAGTTGCTGAGGCTGGCTTTGAACTCATGATCCTCCTGCCTCACCATTCAGAGCCACTGGGATTACAGGCATGCGCTACCGGACCTGGCAAAAGACCCTCTTTATAATAGTATCTTTCCATACTCACCAAACACTAGAAGGAACTGAGATGTCCTTCAACAGGTGAATGAATACACTGTGTTCCATCTGTACAATAAAATGTTATTCAAAGAAAGGAGCTATCAATTCATAACACACACACACACACACACACACACACACACACACACACACACGGGAAACTTCAGTGGGTATTGCTAAGTGAAAACACCCAGTCTGCCAACGCTCCCTACCACACAATTCTGGCTATATGACATCCTGGAAACCATGAAGACACCAGAAAAATTAGGTCTAGGCAGGGGTTGGGGAAGAGGGGGCAGAAAGAATTTGGCCCTCTTCCTCTTTCAGTCACCTGTCCCTACTGTTCTGTCTTCTCTTTCCTGCCTCTATCTCATTGAACAGCACTCTCCCTCTTCCCGATGTCTCGGAAACACATATTTAGAAATGACATTAGTATTGGAGTGATATGGATGCCTTACATTCCTGGGGTACCTAAAACTTTTCATTGTCTTCTCATATAAATAGCAGCAGGTAGCAGCAGGGCATGGCTACGGAGGCAAAAATGAATAATGTAGGAAAGGCTGAAATAGGCGCAGTTTAAATAGATACTTTATGTTTCTGTTCTTATTTTACTGTAGAGAAGGAGGGGCAGGAGGAAGAGGGGAGCTTTAGAAAATGCAAGAAATCACCAGTGTGCCCAAGAGCTCACCTCACTTCAACCATGCACGTCCACCTGTGTTCACTGAGGTCCACTAGGGCCATCAGTGATTCCTGCCCTTGGGATATTTGGCCAAGTGGAGGTGACCAAATATCATTAATATCATATCATAACTAATATCATATGAAATGAGATCTTTGGAGTGTAAGGGAACTCATAGATATCCTTCTGTACAAGTATTAGAATAGCCTGAGACAAGCAAAAGAAAATCAAAATATCCGCTTAATTATTGATAATGTTCTATTGGAAGACACAGCTTTGATTTGGCCCAGTAGCTACCCTACCGTTCTGTAGCCCAAATTAGTCAGGCTAACCCAGTAAGAGCAGCCCTGCCCTGCTGGGCTTACTAGATGACTGAGAATAAAAAATATTTGACATGCTTTCAGAAGAGAGACAGATCCCAAAGAAACAAAGAAAGATCAGGGGACCCAGCTACACTACCTGATTTTCTCCCCAAACTCAGCCATCCTCCCGTCTTGCCTGCCTTCCTAGAAGAGGCTGAGTGGAGGAGGGAACACATACCAGGGGTGCCAATTCAGCCTAAGCTCCTCCTCTGGGAGCAGAAGGGCCTGGGATTGCACACAAGTGCTCAGATGTTTGGGATTCTCCAGCCTCATCCACCAAGGCCTGCACTGACATCTCACCCATGACCCCAGAGGCCTCCAGGCCAGGGGTCCACTCTAGTGGAACCCAGTTCAGGCTTCTGAATAATGAAGATGGTCATAGCCAGTGCCTGGAACTTTCAGGATGATTATGAGCCCAAAAAACAAAATGGATTCTTTAAAATCGCCCAGAAAAAAAAATTAAACACCTATAAATGTTAGGGATTCTTATTATCAAATATCATTTCCCCAAGGAAGCATGTTCAGATGCTCTGGACTGTGGTGACCCCCTATGCTCTCCTCTCCCCATTCTCATGACACCCAGTTATGATTACACATGACATAATCCCTGTTTCTCCACCAGATGGTAAACTCCACGAGGGAGCATCATGTTTGTTCATTTGATACACAGAAAGCACTAAAGAAATGTTTTGATTGACGATTATAATTGATCCCTTTGAAGGAGATCGATTAGGTGATCAAACTGTGACCATTGTCACATTTGTCCTATGAAATCGACTCAAATATTGTTGATAAAAATTGCTGTCATGGGTATGAACGATATGAGGACTTCACATCAAGTTCATTGTTGAAATAGCCTAGGGAAGCAGCCTTTGGGGATTCCTCAGGCTTCCTGTATAGTTTCATCACATCCTCATTAGATGTGTTATAATGTGTGTGTGTGTGTGTGTGTGTGTGTGTGTGTGTGTGTGTGTGTGAGAGAGAGAGAGAGAGAGAGAGAAAGAGAGAATGTGTACATGTTGCTTAGTAACTTTTTAATAACTCCCATTGCATCTGCAACTGCAAGCTTTGTCATTGAAAATTACATTTCCTACGAATATCCATCCTAATTCCCTGAGATGACATTATATTAGACTCCTAACTCCATGTCGGTGGGAACATTAAGCTGCGCCTGTGTTCAGTGAAGATGGAGGAACTGGCAGGCTCATCCTTCTAATGCACAGGTAGGCGAGGGCATCCTGAAGACGGTTGCCTGCAGGCAACTTCAGCACGCATCAAAAATTATGATCTTGATCGTGTTCAGCCTTCAGTTCCTGAAACATAAAATAGCCATGGGGAATTCTTTAAATGTAACCAATTTCAAATAATGGCTTTAAGATGATTAAGTTCTCCTGCCTCTTATGTAAAATATTGGGCTTAAGACACATTTCAATTAAAAGGTGATTGTTATATTAACTTATCCCATAAACATTTACTAAGCACCTATGATGTATAGGGAAATAACTGACATGGACCCTTTCTGAAACAGAGATTAAAAGAGAGTTGGTATCAAGGATAGAAACACAAGTAATAACAATGATAACGTGATGATGATGTTAATAGCCTACGTTTATATAATGCTTTGAAGTCTACCATGGTGCTTATAGGCACTAAAGCATTTAGGTGATTTACACAACACCAATGAAGAGTAGGTGGTAGCACAAGGTTGAAAATGGAGTAAAGGAAAGCAAAATCCCACACTGATATGGGAACTACTGAATATCAGGCACCAACACCCATTCATTCATCCACATGTTCAAAAAGAATTATTGAATAACTGATATGTGCCAAGTAGGAGCTACAGTGACAAAAGAAGTCCTGCCTTCAGGGAACTTACATTTGGAGGAAAGGGCAGAAACAGAGACATTATGATAGCAGGAGGGACAAAAGCTAGATTATCACAAGCAAATCCCACTGCAAAGAAAGCCCAATGTTCCCCATTTCATACTAAAAAAGATTCTGAGGTGTATAATGGTTAAGGAGATCTGGGTTATGGAGTCAAGTTTCAAACACTTGAACCTGACTTCAAGGTTGTACTCTTTTGATCAAGCTGCCTCTAACTTTGATACTGCACTTGTAGAAATGACACCATTTGATCCTGACATGTTATTGAGTCTGATAGTCTAGAACTTTCTAAGGTGATTGACCAGAAGAGCAAGTAGAATAATATTAATTCAAAAGAGAAGCCGGCAATAATTAGTTGGCTGGTCCCAGGTCTTCACAGGAGGCTTCCAGCCAATGACTCATGGTGCCATAACATAGGAAGAGAAAAATCAGTATAGTCTTCCCCCCACAACTATTTCCTTAATAAGTCAATTATCTTAGAATAGTTTTACAGAGGATCTGCTTTATTTCAGGAAAGCACTTCTCCCCCCCCACCCCAAATCTGGTATAATCTCTTCATTGTGATTCTGCCTCTTTCCCACATGATTCCATTGCTTCAAATGCAGTTGTCTGCTTTCGACTGTTGAAATGGATTTTGGTAATCTCAACTATTTGAAATTTTAAAAATTATCTGGAATACGAGTTCTTAGACATAAAGATATTATTATCGAAAATGATTTTATCCTCTGATGGCTGGTTTCTGATTTGAAAAGGCTATTTTGCTATGATATGGAAATAGTAGAAAATCCTTGGAATATAAGTCAATGAATCTTGTTAAAATTCTTTATCTTTTACTGACTCAAAATTGGTTCTGGACAAATCAGTGTCCTCCTCTGTTCACCCCTATACTAAAAGAGTGGGCTGTCACCTCCAAAGTCTTGTGCAGTTTTAATGATCAATTTTTCTGTGACATTTCAACATGCCCTGAACAATCATTGTAGGTAACTAATCTACCAAAAGCCCTCATGCTCCCACGAGGTCCGGGTTTCCCAGAGTGTCAAAGGGAAGTACTGACGAGAGCCTGGTTCTTTTCTTCCTCTAGGGTGGGGGATGAGAAACAAATAATGAGGCCGTTCAGTAAACGGTTTAAGCCTTATCTGTGTTCAGATAAACTGAAATAAGACCCAGACTCTGGCAGAGTGGTATGGTGGGAAAACTTATAGAGCTTAATGAAAAACTATTCATTGAACCACTTATTAAATACATGAAGGTAGACTTTATTCAAAACTATTGCAGAAGCTGTCGCAACCTTTGCAACAAGAGAGATGGAGCTCAACTCCAAATATAACAAGGACAAGTGGAGCTTTGTAGTCAATAAGCAAGGTGAGGGAATCAGTAGAGAGGAAGTCACTAAGAGGAGACATCAAGAGTAACATGGTGTTTATTAAACTGGCTAAAACGAACTCTTGCTAACACTGGCCCAGGACTTGGATACAAGGGTTTTCGTACCAATGATGGAGGGTGAAGAATTTGACTAGGTATCAAGGGAGGGGATTTCTCACTAAACTGACTTAGCAGGACTCTAGCTGAAACTGGGCCTGGCAAGGAAAGATGTGGAAGGCCAAGGTTGAGCTTGAAGAAGGTCAGAGGAGCCTAACCAAAATTTGGACAAGGAGAGAGTCTTTGCCACATCCGAAAAAAAAAAAAAAAAAAAAGATTTAGATTTGAGTCCTTGAGTAGAGTCCTTGAGTTACCATCTACCAGGTACCTCTGCCATCATGCAGGTGTGTGAGCAAATCATTAACTGCTCTAAGCCTCAGCTTCTCCATACATAAAGTAGATGTAATCATAACCATTCTAAAGATTGCACAGAGCCTTCATGAAAAACAGTCAAGATAAGATTGGTTTGTAGGTGAACATGCTTCGTAAAGTATAAAGCTTAGCACATATGAAAAGAGGTTACCCTTACAGGCCAGAAGATAAACCACAGGCAAATGACCAGAATCTATCCATTTCTTTCTAGCCAGAGTAAATAGGTAAGAGTCTGATGATTCTTCCAGTAAACCCAGGGTATTTTTAGCAGGAAAGAAGGACCATCAGGATAAAGAATTTCCAGAGCACAAAGGAAAGAATCCAGCCCAGATTTCTTGAGTAGTCAGGATTATCTGAATGCTTGAGGGAGACTTATAACAGTACGTGATAAATGATGATGCCACTTCCTGATGCCACATTCCTAACCCTAACACATCTTCTCCCAAGGTAGACTTGGAAGAGGGTCACCCCTACCATGGACCAGATCAACCACACCAATGTGAAGGAGTTTGTCTTCCTGGAACTTACTAATTTCCGGGAGCTTGAGTTCTTTTTGTTTGTGGTTTTCCTTCTTGTATATCTAACAACCGTGCTGGGAAATGCCCTCATTGTGGTCACCATCACCTCCGAGTCCCGCCTCCACACTCCCATGTACTTTCTCCTGAGGAATAAATCAATCCTGGATATTGTCTTTTCATCTATTACGGTCCCCAAGTTCCTGGTGGATCTTTTATCACAGAGGAAAACCATCTCATACAATGGCTGCATGACACAGATCTTTTTCTTCCACTTTGCTGGTGGGGCAGATATTTTTTTCCTCTCTGTGATGGCCTATGACAGATACCTTGCTATCGCCAAGCCCCTGCATTATGTGACCATCATGAGGAGAGAGGTATGGGTGGCGTTGGTGGTGGCTTCCTGGGTGGGTGGTGGTTTGCACTCAATTGTCCAGATAATCCTGATGCTTCCTCTCCCCTTCTGTGGACCCAACATCTTGGATGCCTTCTACTGTGACGTGCCCCAGGTGGTGAAGCTGGCCTGCACGGACACCTTTGTTTTGGAGCTTCTCATGATCTCTAACAATGGGCTGGTGACCCTGCTGTGGTTCTTCCTGCTCCTGGGTTCTTACACCATCATTCTGGTGATGCTAAGATCCCACTCTGGGGAGGGACGGAACAAGGCCCTCTCCACCTGCACCTCCCACATCCTGGTGGTGACTCTGCACTTTGTGCCTTGTGTTTACATCTACTGCCGGCCCTTCACTACCCTGCCCATGGACACAGCCATATCCATCAACAACACAGTCATCACTCCCATGCTGAACCCCATGATCTACACCCTGAGGAACCAAGAGATGAAGTCAGCCATGAGGAGACTGCAGAGGAGGCTTGTGCCTTCAGCAAACAGTAAACTGGGGTGAGCAGGTAGGTGGAGACTGGAAGGCCAAGACTGACTTGGTTTTCTCCAGCTGCTAGCCCAAGAGTAAGAGACAGCTGTCCTCTTCTCTCATCATCATTCCACTGCATACTTTGGTAGCCACTCAACTCTAAAGAAGAGATGAGACTGAACTATGTGGGCCATCTGGTTTGTGGCCTGGGAAGAAGACTGAAATCAATAACCTGGATGTGATATTTGTGCTATCTGTTGTTCTCTTGCTGACACTGACCTCCCTTTTACCACCTCTTATAAATAAATAGCATTATCTACTCAAAAAATTGTCCTGAGAATGAAATATGATCATCGTGAGGATGATAGTTGTGGAGGTGAGCAGTTCCCCTCACTAATCAAGCATTCAATTAATGTTCCCAGTTACCTCTCCCTCTTCTCCCAAAGAGGCATGCACACAACATATAGACACATCCATTACACACATGCTTCCTCTGATGATTCTGTTATTTCCAGTCAATTATTAAAATCACTTGTTGGTTTTATTTTTTCAGTACAGTATCTTAAATACATTTCACCAACTGGTGGAAGGAGAAGGAATGTCAGATACACACATGAACAAATGTATACCTGGACCAATGGTTTCCTATTCTCAGGTCCACTCTACTGATCTGCCTCCTGAAATTAATCTCAAAGTTACTTGTATGGTTTGGGGGGCATATCTGCATAAAATCCACAATGAAAATTTTCTTTCTGTTAACCTGAACCTCCTTTTCCCCTCTGTCTCCACATTACTTTTTATCCCTGGAGCTTTTATAACTGGATTAAAATTACAGATTTTGTCAATAGATGCATAGACAATCCAAGACAAGTAGTTGTAAATTAAAAAGAAAAACAAAAATATCTAAGAGATACCTTCTGCCCTTGAGGCCTATTTTGGGCAACAGGAGAGAAAAAAAGCACTTTGTATACAAGGTCATGGATGACTAACCACTGGGCCTGTGTTGGAATCGCCTCTCTCCTACCTCTCTTACAGTGGAGTGGGTATGTAGAGAGATGGCAGATCTCCCTTCTCCTCTGTGCTTGCTTCAGATTTCAGCCCTCAATCTCCAATAGTCATTCAACTGTAAGCCAAGAGAAGTAAGGACACTCAGAAAATTGTAACACATTGAACCGTTATTTCGACTGTTATAATACACCAACATTTGGCCAAGAAGGTCCTAGTAGGTGACACGCATCTGTGATCCTCCCTGAGTGCTAGAAGACAGATACATTGAGCCAAGACTCCTAATCGCATAACCACTCTTTCTCAGCCTTTCTTAGTCCATAACCCTTCCAAGGAGCTTTATTACACATTTTTCTGAATGGTTCCAAAGTTTAACAGCAAAGATATAACATGTATTTTTTTATGTACTGAGGCCCTTTTAAGGGCCACACGTCATTGAAAAAGCCAAGATATTTTTGCTTTCACCAAGAACCGGTTGTCCCTTTGGAAATATTGTCCCCATTGAGAATTAATAATAATGTGACATTAGATGTTTTCTTAGACCAGTGTTTCCCTAAAATTCAGAGAATCACAAGGTAGGTTTATGTCTTCTGGGGCCTTGTAAGAATTTGGAAAGTAGAGAAATGTGGGCATCTTTGTGTGTGTGTGTGTGTGTGTGTGTGTGTGTGTGTGTGTGTACTTGCTCACAGTAACAGTTTGGAAACTGTTAAATACCTCCCTGTGGAACTGACACTCGGAAGACTGTCCATTCCATTTCCACACTCACACCCAAATTCCCTTTGCTAATCCTCACATCAGGTTTAGACCTCAGAGAATAGAGCACGTGGCAGGGACACTTTGGAGCAGGCAGAAGAGTCATGATGATGTGGCTCCCTGGGTCTGCCCTCCCAAGGTGAAGGCTGAAGAGGTGCCACGGAAGTCAGGTAGAACTACTCTTCAGAAGTACTTCACCTTCACAATAGTTCCCCTCCATCATGTGCGCTGAGGCCAAGCTACCCAGTCTCCAATGGTATAAATTCACGGTTGGACACTGAAGAATTTAGGTAAGGAGACTGAACATTCAGGGTGTGAGATATTATTAAGTATTATAGTATCTAACATCATAGATATTATACACGAATATGATGAGCACAAAAATGTTCCAGATGTCTGATTCTGCAGTAATAGTGGGAAACTTTAACACAGGAAATAAAGAAGTAGATGTCAAATATTGGGAAGTGAGGAATGTCTTCTAAAGAAGAAGCCGCAGAGATGGGGTTAGCACAATAAAAGAGAAGGCAGGGTTTTTTGTTTGTTTGCTGAAATTTTTTTTTAGTTGTGGATGGACACAAAATCTTTATTTATTCATTTTTATGTGGTGCCGAGGATCGAACCCAGTGCCTCACATGTGAGAGGCACGAGCTCTACCACTGAGTTACAGCCCTAGCCCCAAGAAGGCAGTTTGTGGTAGAAAAATGGAGACATTTTATTACTTTATGTATATATATGACTGCATGACCAATGTGATTCTACAGTATGTACACTCAGAAAAATGAGAAATTATATCTCATCTATGAAAAGAAAAACCTGAGTTGCATAAAAAGAGAAGATTTTGTTCCAGTTTAGGATTTGTCTGCAAGGATCATGAAGCCTCTGTCTACAAAATATGTGTTTCCTTTAAAAAAAAAAAAAAGTCCAATTCCCTTAAAGTCCATGGAGGTTTCAAAGGCAGCTCTATAGGCATACTATGCCCAGGGCTCACTGGGTCTCCTTTCTCTTCCATCCAGAAATAGCTCTATTCTCACACCCACAGACCCAGTGCTGAAGCCTTTGTTCAACTAGGTCAATTTACACAAGTTTGTTCAAACAAAAATAAGCAAGTTGGTTCAAAGAGAATAAAGTGTTCTTTTATAGAGCAGTATTTTACGTTTTGCAAATGTCTTCATAATGTTTTGCGTTAGGCAAGGAAGACATGTTTTTCAGAAATGGAAAGGAACCAAGTTAGTTGAAAGTCTACTACGTGTCAGGTACTTCACAAACATTGTCATATTTACTCCTTATGTCACCTAGTAAAGTAAGGGTGGTGCTTCCCTACTTATGGAGGAAAGCGAAGGATTTGTTCCAGGTAACAAAGGAGCAAGAGTCAGAATCCCAACCCAGCTGTGCCCTTTCAAAGCTCTTCACATTGTCCAACACTCCCTCGCAATAGATGGCTCCTGAGTCTCACAACTGAGGTTGAGAGGCAAAGCAGATTCCTCAAGGCCAAAGAGCTATTTTATAGCCTGCATCAAGAAAAAAAAAAATTCTCTGGCATCCCTGAGGTCAAGTCAAAAATATAAGCAAACTAGATTCCTCGTCTGTGTTTGTTGTGATCTTTCTCATCCAGACTCCAATGTCAATGTTTAAAATTCATGGCATGCAACCGGGTGCTGTGGCGCACGCCTGTAATCCCAGCACTTGGGAGGCTGAGGCAGGAGGATCGCCAGTTCAAAGCCAGCCTCAGCAAGGGCGAGGCACTTAGCAACTCAGTGAGACCCTGTCTCTAAATAAAGTACAAAAAAGGGGGGGCTGGGGATGTGGCCCAGTGGTCAAGTGCCCCTGAGTTCAATCCCTGGTACCAAAAAAAAAAAAAAAAATGCATTTATTACCCAGGTTTATTCATTAATTTGAAAAGCATGTATTGAACCCAAACATGTGCCTCAGACTAGGTAAAGCTTTGACAGCATTAGGATGGATAAAACTTTGAACAGACTGGAGGAACCTGGAGTCTAATAGGGAAATGACACTGAATTAAATACTGCTAGGCATATAAAAAGTTAGTCATAGTAAATTGTCATGGTGACCAGAAGAGAAGTGGATAGAGGGAATAAAAAAAGGTTTACCCAGGAGGGATCTAGTGAAGGGGTGTCCTGAAAATTTTCACAGAAGAAAACACCGTGAACTTGAACAGGTGGGTGTTTGCCAAGGCAGATAGATGGGAGAGTCTGAAAGTGGGCAGGAGATGGTGGACAGAGGGAGCAAGAGGAATGCAGGTCCAAAGGAGTAGATTGCAAAAATTTGCATAAGGTTTGAGCCATTAAAACAGGAAATCAAAAGAAACAGGTCACCAGCTATGTCAAAGATGGAGGAAATTCAGGAATGCTCTTATAAAAAAAGTTAACCTTCGTTCAGCAGGCAATAGGGAACCAATGAAAAAATCTCAAATAAAAGAAAAAATCTCAAAATAAAGGGATCCCATTTATGGCATAAAGGTATTTCGGGAAACGACAGAGAGGATGGATTAAAGAGGTAGACCCAGGAAAAGGAGACCAGTTAGGGCATTCCTGCTCTAGTCTAAGGAGAGCATGTAAGGACTGAGGATAAAGAAGAAGGAACAAATCAAGAGAAGTGGCATGCTCGGGAGCGCTAATTTTGCACAGGTTCTTTGCAATGTAGGTAGCTCAGAGCAAGTCTTTCATATTAAATGTGCCACCTGTCAGTACAGATGGTGGAGGCGACTGTGCCTCGCATCAGAATGAACTGGGAAAACAAGACAACTAGCCACACGGTGTTTATCTTAACAGTTTCTCAAGGTTATCACCCTCCAAAGCTTACTTTGACAAGGCCCAAGCACCATGGCTCCCAGCTGGGCACTGACCTGAGGGCTTTCTATCTGCGATCTGACTCAGACGGATGCTCAGGCTGAGTGTGGCTTTTTTTCTCTGAGTTAACTTTTGTGATGCTTCCACCATCATAAGTCTCTTCAAGAAATTCTTGAAGTGACCTGCATGGAAAATGCCCTGGGCTGAAAGTCAAAGACATTCATGTCACCATTAGTTTGCTATCTTGCCCCCTACACATCAGCGAAGCCACAGAGATCCCTCACCACTGACTCAAATGAAGGAATAAAAGGGATTTAATATTCTCTCTGCTACATCTGCCCCCTTCCGCCCTACCCAAGAGTTCATAATACGTGAATCTACATACTTCATAGGCAGGTTGGGTGGGACAGGTCTGGTGGGGCAGCCCTTATTTCCATCTTGTGCTGGAGTGAATGGGCAGATCCCAGGCTGAACAGACACTGCTTAACACAGATAGGAGGGGAGCAGAAGGAAGTCTATCTCGACCAGACTGCCTGCCTCACTGGTAATCTTGCATTTCATACCCTTTCTCCATATCTGCATGCAACTTTCTTCATGAATAGAGCTGTCTGCCTCCTCTCTCTAACCATCCATCTCATCTTCTTTGGGTTAAACCATTTACCTGAACAACTGAGTAGCCATGTAGTGAAATAAAAAACAAAGAGAAGATAGTCAGGCTCTGTGGTGCACACCTGTAATCCCAGCACTTGGGAGGTTGAGGCAGGAGGATCGTGAGTTTAAAGCCAGCCTCAGCAATGGTGAGGCACTTAGCAACTCAGTGAGACCCTGTCTCTAATAAAATACAAAAAAAGGGCTAGGGGTGTGGCCCAGTGGTCAAGTGCCCCTGAGTTCAATCCCTTGTACTAAAAAAAAAAAGAAAGAGAGAGAGAGAAAAGATGTCATTTCCATGGCATATTATGTGAAGGTCATAAAAGGGCACTGGCATATGGGCACTGGCATAAACTTCTACTGTGATTGAGAAAGAAAATTGAAGGAGTGGTGAAATACACCATTAAAATGTTTTTTTAAGGGCTGGGGTTGTAGCTCAGTGGTAGAGCACTTGCCTAGCATATGTGAGGCACTGGGTTCAATTCTCAGCACTGCATATAAATAAATAAATAAATAAATAAATAAATAAATAATAAATACTGGTCTATCAACAGCTAAAAATTTTTTTTAAATAAAATTTTTAAAAATTCTTTTAAGGGCTGGGGATATATATATATGTAACTCAGTTGGTAGAGTGCTTGCCTAACATGCACAAGACCCTAGGTTCAATCCCCAACACTACAAAAAAAAAATTCTTTTAAGATTTTCTTGTACAAATTATTCTTGGATTTGTGTGTCTGAAATTGGCAGGCAATGTGGGATAGTAAAAGATCCTAGAATTAAGAGTCAGGAGGAAATTCATCTTATTTTTTTCTCCATCACTGATTTTCTCTATGACCTTGGAAAATTGACTTATTCTTACTGTGTTCAGTTCTGGTATTACTGAAGTGGGAATAATAGTGTCTTTCCGGGGCTGGGATTGTGGCTCAGCGGTAGAGCGCTCGCCTAGTACGTGCGCGGCCCGGGTTCGATTCTCAGCACCATGTAAAACTAAAACCACACTGTATACAACTAAAGCAAATAAATAAATATTAAAAAAAAATTAAAAAAAAAATAGTGTCTTTCCTCAGACCTCAGAGGGATGCTATTATATTTCAGAATGCAGTAGTTTTTAAAAACTATCATGTGCTATTCAAAAGGATCCCACCATGTTGTTAGTGGGTGTTGTTTTATTCTAATGGCTTTTAAGCCATAGAAAGATGATGGAAAGTGAATCAAATCAGAGCTTCTCTGATTCAGGAAGATTGAGGGAACCCGGAACCCCTTCCACAGGGCTTTTCTTCAGGTTCCTTCCTTAGTGAATTCCAGAAGTAGATTTTAGCAGAACCATGGCACCCCCCTACTACAGCAAGAAAACAGGTGATCTAGTTCAAACCATGACGTGTACTAACCATGGAGCTAAGGGAAGGAGAAGCAAGTGATTTTCCCAGGTGATACAGCCAGTTCGTGGAGGACATGGGACAATGATAAAACCAGCCATATATGCACACTCTACCTCTATATAAGAGATAAACCACACTTAATTTTGCCATCTCATTAATATTTCCTTCAAAGATGCCCAAGGAGGAAGAATCATGATTCAATGGCTCTGAAAAATCACACCAGGGTGACTGAATTTATTTTTCAAGGATTGACCCAATCCCGAGAGCTGAGCTTGCTCTTGTTTTTCTTTTTTATCTATGGTTTACACAACAACTGTGTTAGCAAATGTAGCCATCATGGTCACTGTGACCTGCGAGTCCCGCCTTCACACCCCCATGTACTTCCTGCTCCGCAATCTCTCTGTCTTGGACATCTGCTTCTCCTCCATCACGGCTCCTAAGGTCTTGGTCGACCTCCTGTCAAGGAGAAAGGCCATCTCCTTCAATGGGTGCATCACCCAGATGTTCTTCTTCCACCTCCTGGGTGGGGCAGACATTTTCTCCCTCTCCGTCATGGCATTTGACCGCTACATGGCCATCTCCAAGCCCCTGCACTACGTGACCATCATGAGTAGGGGGAGATGCACTGCCCTCATCGTGGCCTCCTGGGTGGGGGGCTTCGTCCACTCCATCGTGCAGATCTCCCTCTTGCTCCCGCTGCCCTTCTGTGGACCCAATGTTGTTGATGGTTTCTACTGTGACGTCCCCCAGGTCCTCAAACTCGCCTGCACTGACACTTTTGTTCTTGAGCTCCTGATGATTTCCAACAATGGCCTGGTCACTACCCTGTGGTTTGTCCTTCTCCTTGTGTCCTACACAGTCATCCTGACGATGCTGAGGTCCCACACTGGAGAGGGCAAGAGGAAAGCCATCTCCACCTGCACGGCCCACATCACTGTGGTGACCCTGCATTTCGTGCCCTGCATCTACGTCTATGCCCGGCCCTTCACCGCCCTCCCCATGGACAGAGCTGTCTCCATCACCTTCACTGTCATCATCCCCGTCCTGAACCCCATGATCTACACCCTGAGGAACCAGGAGATGAAGTCAGCCATGAGGAGACTGAAGAAAAGGCTCCTGCTCTCTGAAAGAAAATAGCCTCCTTCTTGGTTGCAGACCAAGATGGGAACAACATCATTGAATTCTTTTCTTAAAATAGTAGCTGTGGAAGGTTGAGACTCAGCCACACACAGACAATGAACTATAGCAGAGTAGCGCACACACACAAAGGATCAGGGACTTGGAACACGGGTTTTAAGAAAGAATATCAGCAGAAAGTTTAACAGGAAAAATGCAGCCCTTGAAGGCCAGCCTACAGCAAGCAGGTCATAATCCTGAAATATAAGAGGAGTTGTTGGTGTTCAGGCACTGGGATAAAGGATAGCATTGTGATGTTCAGGCAGCGGGACAACTGTCTCAACTTAGCAAGGCTCCAGCAGCTAGATCTCAGTTCTTCACTAGTAATTCTGTGGCTACTTATTAAGCACCTAACCAACACTGTTGGAAAGCATTCTTCTCTATCACTTCTGCTTTGTCAATAATTTTGGACTCCCTTCTAAAATTAACTCACGTATGAAATATACTAGCACAACCCCCAGAACCATTTGGTTAAACAACCCTAACTTTTAAAGATTTCTTATGGTCTTTCACTCCCTGTGACCTTGTCAGAATTGAGTGTGACCTGGGACTTGTAAAGTCTGATTTTATAAATCCCCAATATGTAACTACAGAAATAGCAAGAATCTGGGACTATTTACTCTACTGTTCATACCAGCCATACCTTAGCCATATGCAAGTTTATCTCGTTGAAGAAATAAAACCTATCACCCAATAATGTTTTTATTTTTCATATACGTACTTCTTTGTCATTTCCCTTACTGTAGTGTATTAAAATGCCCCACAAAATGTCAAATTGGTAGCTTATTTCTCCTCTCTATTTCCAGTTTCTAGAATGATTCTATGGAATGAAACAAAATGAATGCATGTAGAAGATGATACAAAACTAGAGTTAGTCTTCAACTTTTACTATTTAAAAATAACTTGATTTGGGGGTGTTCAGTGGTAGAGAGCCTGCCTTTCATGCACAAGGCCCTGGGTTTGATCCCACGCATCAATACTTAGATACTTCTTCATGAAACCCAACTGAAATGGAAATGACTGAATCAGAGTATACTGTGCTATTTTATTTAAGGATGCAACATCCTTGTGTGTGTCTCCACAAGGCCATCAAATCAAGGACTACATTCAAAAGCTTTGTTGGGACCAGGTACACAATAGAAGAGGAATATCTTAGAGAAAATGAGTGTGCACACAGATGCTCATGCATCCAAGATTCCAACCAGCCTGCACTCCAAGGAGGTACTGACAGCCCCAGTACACCTGAACTAAAGGGAATCACATAGAGGGATGGAATATGTCACCTCTTTCTTCCCTCTAAAGCATCAAATCTAGCAAGATCCAGATAAGGTGTTCATTGAAATGTAATTAAAAACTACTTCTAATAATGATAATATTACAGAATCACATTCCCTATCTAATTTACTAGGACTAGATAGGTTTTGGAAATTAAATTTCTCATATTTTAGAAAGATGATGCAGTGCATTATCATATATGACATGGTTTCTCCAGTGAGGAGCAGCTGATACCCATACTCATTAATATTTCCAAAGGAAAATGTGTAAATACTCTGACCAAGTGCAATGAAAAAAAACATTAATTCAGATAGAATATTGATTCAAAATTAGTTCATCCCGCTTTACTACTTCATGACTTTCTAAAAATCTTTCAACACTCAACATCTGAAGATATCAGAATGACTGACAACACAGGCAGAGACTGGAAAAGAGGGAGTAGTGTGTGGGAGGTGGAACAATCCCCTGCAAAGCTACTCAATCCCAATCCCCAGAATCTGCAAATATGTTGTATAGCATAGCAAAGGGGAATTAAGGTTGCTAGTGGATAAAATTAGAATGGTTATCCTAATATGAACTCAATGTCAAAGGTGTCCTTAAAAGTTGTCAAATTAGACAGAAGATAATGTCTAACGTCAGGGTATTGCAATGTGACAAGTGCTTGACTTGCCATTGCTGGCATTGACGAGGGACAGGAACATGAGTCAATTTCCAGATGCTAGAAAAGGAAAGGAAATGGATTCCACCAGAAAAAAAAGAGCAGCCTGATGACACCTTGATGTCTTGACACCCAGACTTCTGCAAGATAATAAATTGTTACTGCTTTTACTGTTTTAAGCCTCTCGTTTTGTGATGATTTTGTTACAGAAGCAATAGAAAACTAATGCAAGGATCATGCTTCAGTTGAAGGAGGAAAGGCAGGAGGAGCTGAATAGGGAAAGGAAGAGAAAGAAAGATGAAAGCAGCAGGGGCCAGAGGTGGGCGGGCAGCTCTCTGCCAACCCAGGGAGGGTGGCCTGAGAGTCTAGGAATGTGCACTATTCTCAGGCACAAATCTCAAGTGCCAGTTCCAAGGGCTAGAAAAGCCAGTCCCATGTTGTCACTGATAGATAGGCTTGGGCTGATGGGCCACCTCCCCCATGGAAATTTCCATAAGAAGCAACCTGGTTTCATTTTCCCCAGGCAGGAGCCAATCAGCTTAAAGGTCGCCCTGTTCCCTGGGAAAAGAGCCAATAGTGTTAAAGGTCGCTCAGGTACACCCCTCCAACACCAGAAATCCCTACTTAAAGCTCCTGCCTGCCCAGAGCTCAGACACAACAGCTCTTCCCTGCTGAGAGGAGGCAGTCACTGCTACAGCTCCAGACTCACCGTCTCCAGCCTGACGGCAGCTGCCCCAGCCAACAGCTCCAGAGACCACAGCCGGCACGACCAGGCACCCACCTTCCGTTCAGAGCTTGCACACTCCCCTCTCCCTGACTCCTCTCTCCCCATTCTTCTTCTACCTCCAACCAGCCACAAAGGCTGGTAAATAAATCTCTTGGCTACACGATTGTCTCCAGTGTGATTTTTGCCTTTCAGTCACTATTTTATGAACTCCCTATAGGAATAGAGCACTTGAATATGAAGTGTCCATCAAGTGCTCTGAAACTTCATATGTAATTGCTTTATTTGATACCAAGCAAAAGACACCTACACTTTATGAAAAGAGATACAGAGATAGCATTTCCAGTAAATTAAATCATACAGCAAATTACCTTCTGAATTTAAATATAAAATGCTATCCACTGTGAAATGAATTTATCACTTTTGCTAAGATATGTAATAAAAATGAAACATTTTTATGAAATATATCACAGGTACTCATTGACTTTTTAAACACATCTTAATTTCAAGGACATTAAAATGTGAAGGAAAGAAATACTCCATCTTAGAACTTAAGATATGAGGTAATTGGCCACTGTGACACACACACACACACACACACACACACACACACACACACACACATTTTCCAAAAAGAGATAGATGAAAAGAAACAAGTTTTATTTTGTCATCTCTGTGTTCTAGGAATGTAGACCCACATAAGACAACCATTAACTCACTAGTAAGAAGCAGACCTCTCGTAGACAAAGTTCTGGTCATCTACAACTCACACTACATTATTTATACGCAATTCATCAACTGCCTGATATTAAAAGAAAGTTTGAAACTCAGATTTTGCTTCACTTTAGAGGAAAAAAATGTGCTGCCTCTGGCTCCCTTACTTGGGAGGTCATGGTGACACCATCCTCTTATCTGTCTTCTACCAAATATCTGTCTTCCTGGATGGACATGGTGGTACATGCCTGTAATCCGAGCAACTCATGAGGCTGAGGCAGGAGGACGGCAGGTTCAAAGCCAGCCTCAGCAACGTAGCAAGGCCCTAAACAACATAGCAAGATCTTGTTTCAAACTAAAAAATAAAAAGGGTTGGGGATGAAGCTCTGTTGTTAAGTGCTTTTGGGTTCAATCCCTAGTACAAGAAAATAAAAATAAATAAAAAATTTTAATTGAAAATTATATATACACATATATGTGTGTTTCCATATATATATATATATTATATATATATATATATATATATCTCCATCTTCCCAATAGGGTGTCAATGCCATGAAGGCAAAGATGTGAACATGGCTCACTATCTCACATCTGGTACCCACAGATGTTTGCCTGGTATATGACAGCCACTCAGCCACATTATTTAATGAGTATTAGCTCTTTTTAATTTTTCTGTATGTTTAAAATATATTAAAGACACCAAAGTTCATTAGTCTTTATGGCTGAGTAGAACTCCACTGCGTAAATATAAAGAAGATGCAACATATAAATATAGAATGCAGTTATCCTCAGATATAAAGAAAAATGACATGATGTCATTTGCTGGCATTCTTGTTCTGATTTAATTTTACCTTCTAAATTCCATCTTCATGTAAAACCAAAAATACCCCAATACAGATTCAGAATTCTCTTCAGCAAAATGCATTGCACAGTTCAAAGACTCCACTCAGTTCCTTTGCATATTTAATATGTCAGTGTTGACAACCTGGGATTCTTTTTATATAATACATACTTGTCCCTTCCATGTGCAGGTTCTATTCCTTTCTTTGTGCCTGCAGCTTTTCATTTAAAGTGATATACAATGGCTGAGATGGAAGAGGAGAACTAAGGTTCCACTGAATTTTGGATCTCCTAGACCAGACTTCATGACCCTAGAAATAGCAACAAACAAAAAATCCTATTCCAGGTACAATGATATTACTTCATACTCTTGCTATTAGAGTTAATATAAAAAAATCAAATGATACTGTGTGAACAATTTACCAACTGATCTTTGTCTAGATATATATTTACTCAACACTCCCCAAAGTAAAGGATTTTGTATGACCTCATGTGAGAAGCAGTCAACATGTGTACATTTCTAATTGTCACCTATGACATGCTGTGCAAGGGGACATCCAGGTTCAGGGAGCCACAACTCCTCTGCTGGATGAGAAAACAAGGGCAGTGAAAGTGCTTGAAGTCCAGTTCTCTTTTTCTAGCTTATTCACAGCCTAATTCGGTTTTAAAATATATCTAGTTCAACCACATAATCTTTTATACATTTCAAAACATAAAAATGGACTTTGGAAAGATTTTAGGCACATTGACCTGCTTTGACAAATAACTGATTGAGCTGAAGATAAAGGGACTGATTTTTTCTCTCTTGCCATTGATAACACAGACATAGACCAAAAGGACTTTTTCCATTAATGGATTGTTTGCATACATATTAACAACAACTTAATAACTCCCACAGAAACTCCATCACCACAAGAGGAAATAGCCACTTGCTTTCCACTCCCTTATCCAAAAATATCCCTCTTCCTAGTTCTCATAATAGGAAGTAGGGGACTAGGGGACTTGTATCGGAGGCAGGGACACAGTGGAACAAATTGAATACAGAAACCAAATTGGTTTCTATTGTCTCTAAACAATTTGGACACCAACCTAAATGTGTCCTTCTGTGCACACACGCACGCACACACACACATGCATGTTTTGGTAACATTTTAATAAGTCCCACTGAAACCCCACCACCAAAACTTCCATCTGTCACGTGACTTGAACTTTTTTGTCCAATATATTCCTTTTGTCATTCTCATACTAAGCCTGTGGCTGAAGGGTTTGAAAGTAACCCTGAGTCACAGTGAAAAAAACTTAAAAGATGTAATTCCTCCAGTCTGTCCTTTATTTCCTGAAAAACGAGCAAGGACATGAAGATGTTTAATCCCCCATTGAACTTTACCATTGCAAACAAATTTTTCAAGAACTAATGGTACCATTTGTTGTACACTGTACCTAACAGCATACAACTTTTAGTTGGAGTTGGATGGAAGGAAATAGGGAAAGATGTTAGACTTCTAGTTAAGGAGGCTTGCACATTGAAATCAAGATGCTATTATTGATTACGTATCACTAATTTGACTTGAATATATTCTAGGTATAGCAAATGCTTCAGAGCCAAGATGATCATCACACTGACAAGCAAAACAGTGAGTGTCAAACATTGGGAAGAGGGAGAGTGTGTTAAGAAGGATGCATCAATACAGTTTGGGTGTGAGCAAAATCGTCATGCATTTGCCAAGAGCCCTTGACTGCTTCTTGGTGACACTTCCTCAGACTAAATTCAATGGAAGAAGGATTTCTGCCAAATGCTTTTCTTCAGATGGATTTTTTTCAAATGTCCTTGCAATGTGAAATCTTAACCTACATGGATCGAATTGGGGAAAATTGCGGAAGAAAACAGCATTGCCTTCCATCCATTTTCTTTCTCTTCCATTTTCAACATCCTTCCTTGAATCCAAAGGAGACCCCTGCTATATCATGAAAAACAGGAATAAGACTACTTCTGACATAACGGGTGAAGGTAAGAATTAAAGACATCAACATTCTATGCCACGTTGCAATACAAAGCACTCAGAAAATAATAGTTGTTATTAGTGCTAGAAATGATTTTATCATCTACCCTCTCTCCTTTGCTATATAAATCTCTCTTTACTTCTCTCAAAACGTATCTCAGTTTTTATCATGTATCATCTTTTTATTAAAGCAGAATAGACACAGAAAAGTTTTATAATACTGGAGGTTGGTACCAAAGCATCAATTTCAATCTTGGTGGCTTTTTCTGCTAAAATGTGCTATGTAAACGTCACGACTTAACAGACATTCTTTCCCAAAAAGGAATGAATGGTAGTGTGATTTGATCACAAAACCTGATTGCAATTTTTTAAATGTGGACAGCTTAACAAATTGCAAACACTGCAGCTATTCAGGGAAGCTTCTAATTCCATGTGAGGTGCTTGGGAAGACAAGAAAATAAATAGCCCTTTCTTTCATACAACATACCTTGACACAAAAGAGCAAAAGGAGGATGATTCCATGGAGATGGAAAACTGCACCAGGGTAAAAGAATTTGTTTTCCTTGGCCTCACCCAGAATCAAGACGTGAGCCTTGTCTTATTTCTTTTCCTACTTCTGGTGTACCTGACGACTCTGCTGGGAAACCTCCTCATCATGGTCACCGTGACCTGGGAATCACGCCTTCACACCCCCATGTATTTTCTGCTCCGCAATTTATCTATTGCCGACATCTGCTTTTCCTCCATCACAGCTCCCAAGGTGCTGGTGGACCTGCTCTCTGAGAAGAAGACCATCTCCTACAATGGCTGCCTCACTCAGATGTTTTTCTTCCACCTTATTGGAGGGGTGGATGTATTTTCATTGTCAGTGATGGCTCTAGATCGATATGTGGCCATCTCCAAGCCCCTGCACTATGTGACCATCATGAACAGAAGCCGATGCATTGGGTTAATAGTGGGGTCCTGGCTGGGGGGCTTTGTCCACTCCATCGTGCAGATCGCCCTCTTGCTCCCACTCCCCTTCTGTGGACCCAACGTCCTTGACACTTTCTACTGTGACGTCCCCCAGGTCCTCAAACTTGCCTGCACTGACATTTTTGTACTGGAACTGCTGATGATTTCCAACAATGGGATGCTCACCACACTGTGGTTTTTCTTGCTCCTGGTGTCCTATTTGGTCATATTATTATTAATAAGGTCTCAGGCAGGAGAGGGCAGGAGGAAAGCCATCTCCACCTGCACCTCCCACATCACAGTGGTGACCCTGCACTTTGTGCCCTGCATCTATGTCTATGCCCGGCCCTTCACCGCCCTCCCCACAGATAAGGCCATCTCTGTTACCTTCACTGTCATCTCCCCTCTGCTGAACCCCTTGATCTACACTCTGAGGAACCATGAGATGAAGTCAGCCATGGGGAAACTCAGGAAAAGACTTGGGCCTTCTGACAGAATGGACCAGTAGTTCCCTCCTGTCACCACCTTCGAAAATGTTTGCCATCAGGTAAACTCTGTTTACTACCTGATTTCTAATTAAGTCTTCTGTTTCTACTAAGATAAACATGACTTTCAAATATTTTGATCAGCATGCCACCAAAAAAAAAAAAAAAAAGATGTGCTTCGTGTCCCAGAAGAAAGTAAAGAGCTAAGGTCTAGAAATACAGTCCAAGATAGTGGATTAGGGGAAGGATACACTTCCCAGAAGTTGCTCAGCACCAGACTTAAAACAGCAGAAACTAAGGGAATTCACTGAGATTCAATACTGGAGAGTAAAAGAAACCACAGAAACAGAGAAAGTCAGAAACTTTGACTATAAAAGAAATAATGCTCAGCACTAAAAGAGAATAAAATCATGGCATTTGCAGGTAAATGGATGGAGTTGGAGAAATAATGCTAAGTGAAGTTAGCCAATCCCAAAAAACCAAAAGTCGAATGATCTCTTTGTTATGAAGATACTACCTTATAAAGGCAAGGGAGTGGGGATGAGAGAAATGAAAGAACTTTAAATAGAACAAAGAGGGGGGAGGGGAGGGAGGGGGCCGGGGGATAGGAATAATGGTAGAATGAGTTAGCCATCATTACCCTAAGTACATGGATGAAGACACAATTGTTGTAAAAATACTTTATATAAAACCAGCAACTTGGAAAAAAAAAAACAAAAAGAAATAATGCATTAGAGATGCACCAGCTTGACTGGTGCCTGGGGGAACCTCAGCTGCTGAGGGGAGGGGAGCACAGGCAGAGAGACAGGAAAGCCGATGGATTAAAAAGATGATATACTTGTGCATTATGAATAAATAAATAAATAATCTAAAAAAAATAAATAAATAAATAAATAAATAAATAAAATGTTGGCTTGGGTGAACCTGTGGCATAGAGACAGATGCTGATCTTTTTTTTTTTTTTTTTTTTTTTTTTTTTTTTTTTGTGGTACCGGGGATTGAACTCAGGGGCACTCGACCACTGGGTCACATCCCCAGCCCTTTTTTTGTATTTTATTTAGAGACAGGGTCTCACTGAGTTGCTAAGTGCCTCGCCATTGCTGAGGCTGGCTTTGAACTCGCGATCCTCCTGCCTCAGCCTTCCCAAAGTGCTGGGATTACAGGCGTGCGCCACCGCGCCCGGCTAGATGCTGATCTTAATGGACCCAGAGCTGGTGGGGCAAGTGGTTCAGTGAAAATCAACTGAAATCAAACAGCCCACAGCGGATAGTTTGACGGGAACTATTTATAATGGCAGCGCAGCAGGGAGCAGAGTCAGGAAATCGGGAACCCATAGAGGAAGTTGCAGGTGCACCCAGCAGTTGCCTATTGTGATTCCAGAGTGTGCCTGAACCAGAGCGACTGAAACAGGCACACAGAAAATCGTGCCTGGGAATACACATTCTGGATACCAAGCAAAGAGAGCTCTCCTTACTGCCGGCACCCCATCAGAACTCTTGGGAAGATGCCTATAGCAGCCACATAGGAAGGTCTGCACTCCAGGGTGGATGCTGGGCAATTCACATCCATAGACGTAAATGTAAAACCTCTGGAGGTTTAGTCCCTTATGCCCTCACAGTGGACTTTACTGGAGGTACCTGACATTCAAACATCCACTCAAACCAGCGTCTCCCCAGCAATAGGAGACACGGATCAAATTCGAAATAGCCACCAACAGAGTTCCAAAGATCAGCCAAGACTAAACCCCAACTACTGGAACGTCCATTTCAAAACTCTGCACCACCCACACTACAGGATTACACCATTTGTCCGCACTCACCTGTCTATCCACCCTATACTGAAAGACAGGAAGCTGAGAGCTACCCCATTCAGCTTTGCCTCCTAGCCACGGTGGCTGGCAGCTGGGTGAGGAACACAAAGACATGAGACTTAACAAACACCAGCCCTTGCACCAGGGTCACAGAGTCAAAAGTGAATAAAAAGAATGAAAATCCATCCCCAAATTCAACAATTTTGACCACCAATGAAAAAAAGCATTTTATTTCCCATTAAGATTTGTTTTTCCTCTCTCATGTCTTTTCTCTTTTTTTTTTTTTTTTTCCTTTCTTTTCTGTATCTCCCCATTTTTACCTTTATTATTTTAATTTTTAAATTTTTTCTTCAAAAATTATTTCATTATATTTTATTATTTTTTATTTTTATTTTTTTGTTCTGTGAGATTTGGGGGGATGTTGATGCTTACTGCACAGATAGGTTCATATAGATAGATATAGATACGCAAATATTCATATAAATTTATTTATATTTTAATTGCTTTCTTCTGCACCTGTTTATTATTTAACCATGGTTTGACTTAGGTGAGGTATAATTATATGTGGGTTTGAGTTGTTTTGATCCTATTTCTTTGTTTGTTTATACCTTGGTTTTTGTCCCTCTTTTGGCCCCTTCTTTACTCTCTTCCACCAAATAGCCAAATTTTCCTGTTCCTTTCTCCTTTCTTTCATTCTTTATCTTCTACTTAATTTTTATTCCCCTTCATTGCAGCCATCATCTGCTACCTATCACCTGCCTTTCTTCTGTTCCCTTTCTTAAATATTTCAAAATTTTGTGCCTTCCTACCCCATTTCACTTGAGAAATTGTAGTTCCAATATCTAATAGAAACATATAGTTCATGTGATACCTACCTCATTCATGTTGTGATGATTAACACAGTGGATGATGTAGTAGACACCTGCTGTTTAATGTTTACTCCAGCACAAAAATCAACTCAAAAAGGAATTAGGCCAGACACTATGCAACTCCTAGAAGAACATGCAGGATCAATACTCTGGCTTTTAGACACAAGCAATGACTTTCTCAATAGGACACCTAAAGCTCAGGAAATAATGCCAAGAGTTCATAAGTGGGATGGCATTAAATTAAAAAGCTTTTGCATACCAAAAAAAATTAGGAATGTGAAGAGAACCTACAGAAGGGAGAAAAGCTTTGCTAACTACTCTTCTGACAGAGGTTAACATCTAGAATATATTAAAAACTCAAAAACACTTTACAACAAAAAAAAAAATCAAATAACCCAAATAATAAATGGGCAAATGAATTAAACATACACATCTCAAAAGAAGAAGTGCAAATGACCAATAAATATATGGAAAAATGTTTAAAATTATTGGCAATTAGGGGAATGCAAATCAAAACTACATTGATATTCCATCTCTATGAACAGTATAATGCTATTTGTACTTTTTTGGTGATATGGAGGAGGTGGGAAGGAAGCAATTACAAAAGGCAATATATTAGTGGGCTCATAATTGGACATCTTCAGATATCAGTTTTATGTGTTTTGTGCATTTTGTTTTTCTGCGTATACGTGGATATAATGAGCAAATGAGTCCCAGTTCTGCAATGTCTAGTCTCTAGATGTTAAAAAGATTGCCACTGTGTGACCAAGTACTTAGTAAAATTAGCACATTTTGTACCTGTTGTGTTGAAATTCATAGGAAAACTTGTCCTCTGTCAATGAGTTCTGGATATGAAATCCATCTCTAAGCATTACATATGCCTGTACTTGTCCACTGAACTGAAAGTAAAAAGAAGGAAGTGAGAAGGGAAAAGTTCAAGGACAAAATGCTCATGTTAAGAAACACCTCAGATTATAACCATTGCTATGTGTGCGGTTTTATTTATCAGTGTGTATGGTGGACAGGTTCTTGTGTGGAATATCTAGTCTTTCTATATATTTAGTAGTGCTTGATATATTTAAAAGTAGAAGTAGTAGAACAAAAAGTTTTGTAAATAGCTTTTAAAAACTGATGGGAAATACTATGTTTGGAATTATTAAACCACCGCTCAACAGAATACTGTCTGTACTTGTTCATTGGGTCAACAGAGGTGGGAGGAAAGAATTTGCAAAAGGCATTTTGATAGAGTGTGCTAGAAATTTTCAGCTTACTTATTGCCCTGCAACATGCATTTCATTTAACTTTGCTGTGCTGTATATATTGTGTATTTTATAATATCTAGTCTCTAGATATTAAAGAGGTTGTCAATGTATGACAAAAGTAGAGTTAGTAAACTAACACGTTTTGTACACTTTGTGTTAAAATTCATGAAAAGGCAGTCTTCTGAGAAGGACTTTTGGAAGTGAAATTGTAACATCATATCTGAGTGACACATGTGCTTATAACACAAGGGACATAGGAGAAAGATGTGGAAGAAATGAAGGCTTCCAGGCCAGAATAATATTACTTAGAAGAGATTTTCAGATATAACCATTGTGACGTGGGTAGGGGATTCAACACTAATATGTACATAGTGGACAAACTTAAGTCCTTATTTGAAACATCTAGTCTTTCTAGATGTTTAGAAGTGCATAGAGTATGTTAAAGTAGAGGTAGTAAATAAGACAGTTTGTAGATATCTTTTTGTTAAAATTCATAATGGAATAACTATCTTTTGGAATAGAATGATCAAAACATTTCTCTGAGCAGTGCATGTTATATTTTGCTGGTTCAGGGAGGAAGAAGAAAAAGAAAATGCAAAGGGCTTTCTACCAATGTGTTTTCTGTGAAGCAGGAATGACCACTTGCCCTCATGTCTGTGGGTTTTGTTTTACTATGCTGTGTAAATAATGTTTATTAAGACAAATCGAGTCCTAATTGACACCTAGTCTGATTAGATGTTAAAAAGTTTGCCAGTGTATGGCAAAAGTAGAGTTAGTAAACTAACATACACATCAAGTACACTGCGTGCTAAAATTCACAGGAAAAACTGTTCTTAAAACCACTTAGGAAGTGAAATTGTCAAAGCCATCTCTAAGCTTATATAGATGCATATATCTGACCCATGGGTTGATAAGAGATGAGAAAGAGAAAGATTCTAGGCCAGAATGTTTCTCCTTGGAAGACACTTTCAAATTCTAGCCTTTAAAAAGGGGGGACTTTGCTTCAAAGTCTAGCTTTTGTTAAGTAAGTGTGTATAGTCTATTTAGTGTTATTTTAAGTCCTTGTTGGAAACATTTTATCTTTCCAGATGTTTAAAGGGCACAACACCTGGCTAAACCGATGCCCTTTAAGAATTTTCATTGCTACATAGAAATGGTTGCCATTTAGGGAAATGGAATTGTTGAACTTGATGTCTTGGAGAATGTGTTAAAGGTTCACTGGTGGTGGGTGGGGAAAGGAGAAAGTATGCATAAAGAAGCAATCTGTGCCCCCTGGATTACTTCAGATTGTCTAGCCATTGTTATATGTGCATTTTAGTTGATATTGCTGGGTATTACAGGACAAGTCCTAATGCCGAGAATTTGTTAAAAGCAGCAAAATATAATCTCTATAAATAAATAGATTTTTAAAAAATATTTATTTATTTGCTTTACTTGTACACAATGCAATGCATTTATGTTTACGTGGTGCTGAGGATCAAACCCGGGCTGCACACGTGCTAGGCGAGTGCTCTACCGCTGAGCCACAACCCCAGCCCCTATAAATAGATTTTTGATAGTTTTTAGGAAGAACTGTCTTCTGGGAATGACCTTTGTTAATCCACCTCTTGGAACTAGGGGTAGTCCTAAAATTAGTCACTGGAATGGTGAAGAGGGAGAAGAGGAAGGGTGAGAGGAAGTACTCTTTGCACATATCCCCATATCTAAAAGACAGTTTTAGATTACAACCACAGATCTTTATGTGCATTTTTGATAAAGTGCTTGTACTTATTGTGCACAAATTTTATGCTTTATCTCACAACATCTACACTTTCTACATGTCCTGAGGTAACAATGTATCATGAAAAGCAGATCTAATGAATTATCCAACTTGTAAATATCTTTTTTGTCATAATTGATAGAAAAGATGCATCCTGGACATGGAATTGCTGTGTCTTTCTATCTCTGGGCAGTGTGTACCAGGACTTGTTCCTTAGGCTGGCAGCAGAGAGGCAGAAGGAAGCACGCAAGGAAAGATGGGAGCAAGTACTCAGGGGTTTACACTTGAGCCATAGATCTGTGTGCATCTTCTGGCTGTACCATAGGAATACTTTAATTCACTGAGAATGCGCATTCTTGCTAATAGTTTAGTTGTAGAAACCTGGTAATGAAACAGGCTTGGTGTATTCTATTGTTTTGTCTCATTTTAAATTGAAAATGAAGGGAATGCATTATTTTAGTTGTAACTCTACCAATATGTACATCTAGAGTCCTGTTGCCATTTCTGTCTTCAATAAAATTTTTGTCCCTGAGAAAGGATTACAAATTTGTAACAGATTGAGTTGGTGTAGTGTATTCTTGGCTATCGAAAACACTCACATAGCTTTGGGATTCTGAATAGGTAAACATTTGTGATGTATGGAAAAACAAGATATTCACCACAACACAAAATGGGATGTTGTCTATGTATGTATGTGCACAAACTGGAGGGACACATCCAACTAAGCTGCTTGTGACTGGATGACTTTGTTCTTTGCTTGTGTGTGTGTTTTTCCCTGTAATGCACATATTAATTTTTTTAAAAAATAAAAGCTATTTTTAAAAAAATAAGAATGCAAATAATAAGTTCTGGAGAAGATACGGAGAAAAAAGAACACTTTTGCACTATTAGTGGGATTTTAAATTAGTATCAGAATAGAGGGTCCTCAAAAGACTAGGCGTGGAACTTAGTCTATGACCCAGCTATATCACTCCTTGGTATTTATCCTAAAGAATTCAAGTCACTATACTACATTATAACCATGATAATAGCAGCACAATTCACAATAAACAAACTATGGAACCAGCCTAGGTGTCCATCAACAGATGAATAAATAAAGAAAATGTGGTATATATACACAATTGAATTCTATTCAGCCATAAAGAAAGATGAAATTATGTCATTTGCAAGAAAATGGATAGAACAGGAGACCACTGTGTTAAGGAGAATAAGTCAAACTCAGAAGGTCACTAGCTGAATATTTTCTGCCTTATACAGAAGCTAGAGAGGAAAAAGAAAAACAAATGTGGGGATGGATCTCCTAAAAATCAAAGGGAGATCAGCAAAGGGAAAGAGCTGGGGAGAGAGGGGGAAAGTGTTGGGGAGCAATATTGGCTGAATTATATTGCTACATTGTGTTCATGTATGAATACGCAACAACAAATCCCATCATTATGTGCAACTATCATGCATCAATTTTTTTTTAAATGGTCTTAACTTCCCAATAAAAACACATAGATTCCCAGAATGGATCAACAAAATAAGATCTAACTATATGCTATTTGTAAAATACCCATCTTATAGGCAAAGACACCCACAGGCTGAAAGTAAAAGGATGAGGGGGAAAAAATCTCATGCAAATGGAGTCCAAAAACAAAAACAGTAGCTATTCTTATATCTAACAAAGCAGATTTTAAGCAAAAATTAATTATAGGAGACAAAGAAGGCCACCACATACTGGTAAAGGGAACATCCTTCAAGAAGTTGTATCACGCCGGGTGTGGTGGCACACGCCTGTAATCCCAACACTTTGGGACGCTGAGGCAGGAGGATCGCGAGTTCAAAGCCAGCCTCAGCAATGGCGAGGCACTTAGTAACTCAGTGAGACCCTGTCTCTAATAAAATACAAAAAAGGGCTGGGGATGTGGCCCAGTGGTCGAGTGCCCCTGAGTTCAAACCCTGGTACCAAAAAAAAAAAAAAAAAAAAAGAAGTTGTAACAATAGTTAAGCATATGTGCTTCAAATTCAGTGCACCTTATTACCAAAAGAAAAAAGAAAAAGTCTTGACATTCAATCCTAGATAGATCCCAATACAATAATAAAGATTTCAGCACTCACTTAAGTGATTTCAACACATACTTTTATCAATATACAGGACAGCCAAACATAAAAATCAACAAAGATATTTTTATCTAAATGCTTTAAACCAAATAGACTTAATAGACATCTACAGAATACTCACCCCAAAACCATTGAATTTACCTTCTTCTCAGCAGTTTGTGAGACCTTTTCCAAAAGAGACCATATTCTAGGTCACAATGTAAGTCTTAGGAAATAAAAAAAAAAAAAGATATAATCCCATTCATCAGAGCAAAATGGAATAAAACTAGAAATCAACAGCAAGAAAAATAATGGGAACCACATAAGTGTATGGAGATTGAACTATACTCTTTTAAATGAAGAATGGATCATAGAAGAAATGAGAGAAGAAATAAGAAATTCTTAGAAACAAATGAGAACAGAGATACAACACATACCTCTGGGACAGTATGAGAGCAATTCCAAGATTATAGCATTGAGTGGCTACATATAAAAAAAATAGATAAAGAAATTCCAATCAAATAAACTGATGCTCCACCTCAAGGCCTCAGAAAAGGATGAACAAATTAACTTCAAAATCAGGAGAATACTGAAAATAATTACGATCAGAGCTGAAATTAATGAAATTGAGAATTTAAAAAAATACATAGGCTCAATCCAACAAAGAGTTGATTCTGAAAAGATTTTTTAAAATATTGATAAATCCTTAGCCAGATTAACCAAAAGAAAGAAAGAGAAGAATCAAATAAACAAAATTACAATTGAAAAAGAAGATATCATCACAGATGCTTCTGAAATTCAGAGGATCATTAGAACTTGTTTTGAAAATTTACACTCTAATTAACTGAAAAATCTAGATTACAAATTTCTAGACACATATGAGCTGCCCAAATTGAAAGAAGAAATAGAAAAGCTAAACAGACCAATATTAAGTAATGAATTTAAAACAGAAATTAAAACCCATCTAACCAAGAAAAGCTGAGGACCAGATGGATTCTCAGCTGAGTTCTGCCAAACCTTTAAAGAAGAACTAACACCAGTCTTTCTCAAATCATTCCATGGACTTGAAAGGGAGAGAGCACTCCCAAATAGATTCTATGAAGTCATTATAACCCTGATACCAAAACTAGACAAAGATATATCAAGGAAAGAAAACTATAGACCAATATCTCTGATGAACATATTTGCAAAAATCCTCAACAAAATATTAGCAAACCATTCAAAAACACATCAAGAAGATAAATACACCATGATCAAGTGGGTTTTGTCCCAGAAATGCAAGGTTGGTTCAACATATACAAATCAATAAAGGTAATTTGTCAGAGTTGAGAATAAGAAGCATATGATCATCTCAATAGATGCAGAAAAGGCCTTTGACAAAATCCAGCACTCATTCATGTGAAAAAACACTGAGAAAACTTACCTCAACATTGAAAAGGCTACATATGACAAACCCAAAGCCAACATCATCCCAAAAAGAAAACACTAAAAGTATTTCCTCAAAATCAGGAATATGACAAGGGTGTCCACTCTCACCAATTCTATTCAATGCAGTTCTTGAAACTCTAGCTGGAGTAATCAGGCAAGAGAAGGAAATTAAAGACATACGACAGGAAAAGAAGTCAAATTATTCATTTGCTGATGACATGAGCCTTATTAGAAAATTCAACCCCCCCCCCACACAAAAAAAAGTCCACCAGAAGACTTTTAGAGCTGATAAATTAATTCAGCAAAGTAGCAGGATACAATATTTGCATTCATAAATCAATAGCTTTACTCCAACAGTGGTCTTGCTGAGAAAGAAATTGGTAAATTATCCCATTCACATTAACCTCAAAAGAAAAAAACTCAAGAATTAATCTAACCAAGAAGGTAGATGATCTCTACAATGAAAATTATAGAACACTGAAGAAATCAAGGAAGACCTTAGAAGATGGAAAGACCTCCCATGTTCTTAGATAGGCAGAATTCATACTGTCAAAATGACCATACTACCAAAAGCAATGTGCAGATTAAGTACAATCCCCATCAATATACCAATGGCATTCTTCACAACACTAGAAAAAGTGTTTCTACAATTCATTTGAAAGAATAGGAGACCCACAATAGTCAAAGCAATCCTAAGCAAGAAAAGCAATGCTGGAGGCATCACAATACCAGAACTCAAATTATACTGCAGAGCTACAGTAACAAAAACAACATAACATTGGCACCAAAACAGACATGAAGACCAATGGAATAGAATAGAAAACCCAGAGACAAACCTACATACTTACAGTCATCTGATACTCCACAAAGATGCCAAAAACATGTTGGAGAAAAGATAGACTTGTTCACAAATGGTGCTGGGGAAACTGGTTATCCATATGCACAACAATAAAATTTGATCCTTATTTATTTGTTTGTTTGTTTGTTTGTTTGTTTTTGGTACCAGGGATTGAACTCAGGGGTACTCAACCACTGGGTCACATCTCCAGCCCTTTTTTGTATTTTATTTAGAGACAGGATTTCACTGAGTTGCTAAGTGCCTTGCCATTGCTGAAGCTCCCTTTGAACTTGCAATCCTCCTGCCTCAGCCTCCCAAGTGCTGGGATTATAGGTGTGCGCCACTGTGCCTGGCTTTTGATCCTTATTTTTTATCTTGCACAAAAGTCAAAGCAAAGTGGATCAAAGACTTAAGAAATAGATCAGAAATTCTTAAGCTGCTAGAAGAAATTGCAAGCCCAATACTACAACATATTGGCACAGGCAGAGTCTTTCTTAACAAAACTCCTAAAGCATAAGAAGTAAAATCAAGAATCAAGAAGTGTGATGGCATCAAATTAACAAGTTTCTGCACAACAAAGGAAACAACAGTGTGAAGAGAGAGCCTAAAGAATAGCAAAAAAAAAAAAAAAAAAAAAATTGCCAGCTGCTTCTCTGACAGAATTAATATCCAGAATATATGAAGAACTGAAAACCCTAGCAATGGAACCACAATATGACCCAGCTATTCCAGTCCTTGGTATATTTCCAAAAGATTTAGAATCCACATTCTATAGGGATGCAGCCACATCAGTGTTTATAACAGTAAAATTCACAGTAACCAAGCTATGGATTCAGCGTAAATGCCCATCAACAGACGAATGGAGAAAGAAAATGTGGTATATATACACACTAGAGGGTTTTTGTTGTTGTTGTTGTTTTGTTTGTTTGTTTTTGGTTTTGGTGTTTTTTTGGCATGGGGGATTGAACCCAGGGGCACTCGACCACTGGGCCATATCCCCAGCCCTTTTATTTTGTATTTTATTAGAGACAGGGTCTCACGGAGTTGCTAAGTGCCTTGCCATTGATGAGGCTGGCTTTGAACTCTCGATCCTCCTGCCTCAGCCTCCCAAGTGCTGGGATTACAGGCGTGCGTCACCGCGCCTGGCTTACACACTAGAGTTTTACTCAGCCATAAAGAAGAATAAAATGATGGCATTTGCTGGTAAATGGGTGGAACTGGAGATCATGGTAAGTGAAATGAAAATCAATAGATAAAACACAAATGAGGTACCTTCTCTAAAATACCTAATCATGACTCCTAAATACTGTCAAGGTCATCATACACAAAGGAGATCTGAGAGTTTGTCTCATATAGAAGACCTTAAGGAGACATGACAAAGAAATGCAATGTGTTATCCCAGATGGAATCCTAGAACAATAACAAAAGAAAAAAAAAAAGAGTAGGTTCAAGACTAAGGAAATCTAAGTAAAGCTTGAACTATATTTAATACTAATTTATCAATATGTGGTTTATGCACTGTGACAATCTTACCATAATAATGTTAACAGAGAAATTTTGTATAAGCTACATGGAAACATTCTGTAATATTCTTGCAGCATTGTGGTAAACCTATCTTAAAGTTTAAAAAGTTTACCTTGCTAAAACTGCCAAGCACATAAGAAGTTTTAATAAATACTGGTCTTATTTTTCTATCAAAATATATCTCTAAAACATTCTGTTTTTATTCACAATGTTTTTCTTCACCTAAAGCCTTTGGGGATAAGAAGAGGGTGACATATGGTTCCTGTGAGTGTTTACCTGTACATGAACAGTTAAATACCAATCTCCCCATCTTTGAATATAAATGTTAAGTTGTTGCAAAATATTAGTAAATGGCACAGCCATGAATTAAAACAATAACAAACCACCATGGAGTAGGTTTGTTACAGAATTTCAAAGAAAGATATTAAGACAATTCATTGCCATCAAAGATTAAAAGAAGAACAACATTACCTTGGATTAGGTAGAGGGAAGTGGTAGAAGGGAAGGAGAGGGGATGTGGGGATAGGAAAGATAGTAGAATGAAATAGACATTATTACTTTATGGATATATCTGACTGCATGAACCAATATGATTCTACAACATGTACACAAAGATAAATGAGAAATGATATCCCATCTATATCAAAGTGCATAAATGCATTCCACTGTCATGTATAATTAAAACAAATTAAGAAATTAATTAAAAAGTAAAATATCTTCTTAATATCTTTATAATAGTTACATGTTGAACTGATAATGTTTATATATTGCACTAAATAAACTATCATTAAAATCTAAAAAAAAAAAAAAAAAAGATTAAAAGAAGAAATAATGTCATTATCTCAGAGATTCAGAAAATACTCAATACAATACAACCTACATCTCAGGGAAGAAAACACGAAGACATGAATTGAATAAAAATATATTATCTTTAAAAAGAATATTTATAAGAACCATACAATGTAAATTTAACTTAATGGTTAAATGTTAAAATAATTTCTATTACCATCCATGAGACAAAGATGCCACTCTTGCTATTAATATTAATTGTTAAATTTAGCTTTGCTTAAAATTAAAAATATTTTTAAAAGGAGAAAGTAGAGCCGGGCGCAGTGGCGCATGCCTGTAATCCCAGCACTTTGGAGGCTGAGGCAGGAGGATCGTGAGTTCAAAGCCAGCCTCAGCAATGGCGAGGCACTTAGTAACTCAGTGAGACCCTGTCTCTAATAAAATACAAAAAAAAAGGGTTTGGGGATGTGGCCCAGTGGTCAAGTGCCCCTGAGTTCAATCCCCGGTACCAAAAAAAAAAAAGGAGAAAGTATATAAATATGCAAAAGCTAGAGAAAATAAAAGTCATTATTCTCAGATATTAAAATGATCTACACAAAATAATACAAAAGAATTCACCTTTGACATAAAAATAGTAAAAGAATTCAACTACATTGTCACAAATTAAATTAATATAAAAATAATATAAATATCATATTAATGATATTAGTCTACTAATAATAGCTCATATGTGGTAGATATTCAATAAACAATAAAGTTTATTATAAATAGTGAAAGAATTCAACCAGGTGGTCACATATGAGAGTAATAATATAAATGTAATTCAACAGAAGCATAAAAATATAAATATCCTACTAATAATAGTTCATAATAGTATTTAATAAGCAATAAAGATTTTTAAGTTTTCATGAAAATTATACATTCAATAAGAATTATCTCAGGAAAGGAAGAAGATTCACAGTGGAGTTCTACTGTCATAAAGAAGAATGAAATTATGACATTTGTTGGTATTCTTGTTCTGGTTTGATTTTACTCTTTAAATTCCATTTTCATGGTAAAAAAAATAGTCCAGTGTAGATTCAGAATTCTCTTCAGCATAATTCATTGCCCAGTTCAAAGACCCTACGCAATTCCTTTGCATATTTAATATGTTTGTGTTGGAAGCCTGAGATTTTTTTTTTACATAGTACATACTTGTCATACACAATTCAAAAATACAATTTTTTAATACTTTTCAAAACATGAAATCAGAGTCTGGAAAGATTTTAGGCACATTGACCTTCTAGACCTGATTAAACTGAGGATAGGGATTGATGTTTTCTCTTGCCATTAGATTACCTGGACACAGACCAAAGAGGCTATTTCCATTAATGAAACATTTGCATATGTATTAGCAACAACTTAATAACTCCCACAGAAACTCTGTCACCACCAGAGGAACTAGCCGCTTGGTTTCTACTCCCTTGTCCAAAAATGTTCCTCTGCCTAGCACTACTAATGGGCCTGAGACTAGGGGACTAGTACCAGAGGCAGGGACACAGTGGAATAAATTGAAGACAGAAGTCAGATTTTTTTCTATTGTCTCTAAACAATTTGGACACCAACCAAAATGTGTCCTTCTGTGCATTTGTGTACAGACACACACACAAGTGCATGTTTTGGTAACATTTTAATAAGTCCCACTGAAACCACACCACCAAAACTGCCATCAGTTGCATGACTTGCACTTTCTTGTCCAATAATATTCTTTTTGCCATTCTTGTACTATGCCTGACTCTGAGTGGTTTGAACAAAACACAGAGACACAGAGGAAGAAACTTAAAGATGTGATTCCTTGAGTCTGTCCTTTATTTCCTGAAGAAAAAAAAAAAGAGCAAGAACACTAAGATATTTAATCCTCCATCAGACTTTAGAAACAAAATCTTCAAGAATTAGTGTTGGAGCTGGAGGTATAAAGCTTAGTGGTAGAGCACTTTCCTGGAATGTCCAAGACCCTGGATTCAATTCTCAGCACAGCCAAAAAGAGAAGAAGAAAAGAATTAGTGTTTCCCTTTATTACATACTGTACCCAACAGCATAAAGCTTTTAGTTGAAATTTCAGGATTGAAGGAAGTAGGTAAAGACATTAGATTTCTACTTAAGACTGAGTCATGCATATTGAAATCAAGATGCTGTTATTGATTAGGTATCACAATTTGACTTGAATATATTCCAGGTATAGCAAATGCTTCAGACCCAAGATGATCATCACACTGACAAGCACAAAAATGGTGGGTGTCAAACATTGGGAAGAGGAAGGGGGTATGTTAAGAAGGATGCAGAATACAGTCTGGGTATGAGCAAAGTCGTCATGCATTTGCCAAGAGCCCTTGAGTTGCTTCCTGGTGACACTTCCTCAGACTAACTTGAATGGAAGAAGGGTTTCTGCCAAATGTTTTTCTTCAGATGGATTTTTTCAAATGCCTTTGCAATGTGAAATCTTAACCTACAGGGATTGAATTGGGGAAATGTGAATTGTCTTTTATCCTCTTTCCATTTCCTCCATCCTTCCTTGCATCCAAAAAAGACTCCTGCTATATCAGGAAAACAGGATTAATACTATTTCTGACCTAATGGGTGAAGGTAAGAATTAAAGACATCAACATTCTGTGCCACATTGCCACACAAAGCACTCAGAAAGTACTAGTTGTTATTATTGCTAGAAATGATCTTATCATCTACCCTCTCTCCTTTGCTATCCAAATCTCTCTACTTCTCTCACAACATCTCCCTTTTTTTATCATGCATTGTCTTTTAACTTGCACAAATCATCCACACTTATTAGACTTCAACACTTCAGCAGTGTGACCCAATCTATCGACATACATTTTACTTATTATTTTTATTTAATATTATCTAAAATATTACTTATGCATATTAAAGGAGTTCCATGTGATATTTCCACGTATGCATAGAACCAGCCTGCACTGACCAAATTCAACCTCTCTTTGTTCACCCCCTTCAATACACACACCCCCTTCCAGTCTCTAGGAATCACTATTCTAGCTTCAGGTGAACTTTTTTAGCTTCAGCGTGTGAGACGGAGCATGCACTACTTGCATTTCAGTGTCTGGCTTATTTCCCTTAACATACGTCCTTCAGTTCCACCCATTTACCCATATACATAGGAAGATTGCATAAATGTCTGCTGGCTATGCATGAGGTAGAAGAACTCATAATAATCATAAAATTTCCTTATAAAAAAGTAGGTGTTGTTCTGGTGACCACCAATGCCTCTCAATGCTATAGGATCCCCCCATCCTCCAAGCATGATTCAAAGACAGAAAGAGGCAGAGAAAAGTGTGATTGGTACAGTGAGATGTGCCTCTGGAAGGTAGTCACTGTCCTTTTCTTTCCTCCACACTCAAGCAAGAGCCACAACCTTCCATGACTGCTTTCCAGAACATTCCCTGACAGTACAATACTAGATAAATGGACTGGAACTGAAGGTGAAAAATTCCAAGGGAATTGCTGCCACCCATTTGAAAAAAATATTTTTAATTTAAAAGTTTTGTAATCTTGAGGATGAGATCAAGGAGTCAGTGGGCTTAGACCAATCATTCATCAACCGAACAACACGTAGGTATTGTGCTTAAGGGCACCGAGTACACTGAATGTGAAAACACATTCATTAATGAGGTAAGACAGATTTTCTTAGTAATAAAAACCTGCTTTCAATCTACACTGCTACAGTTTGCCAACCACCCTGCGTTCCCCCATGCTGCCTGTGCAATCATGTTATTTTTACCACTTATTGAACTTTTGTGAGTACTTGCCTCTGTGTGCTATATTCCAGCTTCTGATTCTTGGAAATTCATCAAGCCTGAGTGAAACCTTTGTCTCCTCTGGAAAACTTCCCAAAGCAGCCATACGCGGGTCTGCCATGCTCCCTCAGTACTGATCAAGCCAGCATTGTGACCCATGAGTGTTGCACACTTAAATGTTTGTGTTCTCCAGCACACTGAATATTTTCCCCAAGGTAGGACTTTGCCAAACTTGTGTGTGTGTTGCTTAAGTACCAGCCCAATCCCAACCATACTGTAAGGGTCACAGAGTGTGCGTGTAAGGACAAAAGGACTCCTTGGCTAGATGCAATCTCATTGCCAAATAAAGGCATTGTCTGGAATGCAATTCAATCTGACTTTAGAGAATCGGGTTCCATTTTTCTAACATCAATTTCTGCTGAACCATGTTATCAAGGCTGCTGCAGATGTGTGGGAGGTTGGGTTGAACCTATGCGAGGTCCAGATTTATCTGGAAACTTTATGATCTTCTTAAACACATAGCTCATCTAGGACTGTTTTTCTCTCACCTTTACCCTAAAATTGAGGTGAGGAAATAATTCTAATGAATTGAATGTTTAAGCAATTATTGCATGTTCTCAGTAGCAAATGGAATGTAGGTTTTGGAACTAAACAGAATCACATTTGAAGTTCCATTAACAACTTACTAGTGTTGTCAGTTTGGGAAAATGAGCTCACCTTTTTGAACATTGTGTCTTTGTCTATAGGAAAGAAATAAAAACCACTTCTTCGTGAGGGAACTATTCACAAGACAATTTATGTCTTGAGATGGGCAATTTGCAGAGGGCATCCTGACTGACTCTCCAGATGGTTTTTCTCAACCACCTACAGATGGATCTACTGATATCAATGAGACAGGGGAATGAGGAGCAGAACAGGGAGAGAAGTAGGTTTCCAGGTCGCTCTCACTTTTTGGCAGAGCCTAAAATTGAGCTCCTGCATCAGAACTTTCTTCAGTTGTGTAGCCTGTCAAGTGAATCTCCCCATCAGCTCAGGTTCCTCCTGCTCCGTGTGGCCTCAAACTGAGAGTTTCCACGCAGTTCAGAGTTGAGGGTCACAGCCCCCATCATTCAACTGAGGATCTAGAGTGTGGACGAGATGCAACGTGTGCTCCAGTCTCCCAGTCCAGAGCCATCTGCACAACATCCCACAGCCTCTCTCAGCAGAACCAAGCCATCACTCAGTCTTGATGAATTTACAGATGTATCTTTCAGATTTCCAAAATATGCACAGGTTCTGGCTTAGTGTGGAGAAATTACAAATAATCATCACAAACCAGGAGCAGTTAAAACAAAAATAAGAACGTGCAGATGCTCCTTTTATGTCTTGCCTTTAAGGAAGCCAGAAACTTTCACTACCTGCATTCAAAGAAGCAAAAATTGACAAGAAGAGTTGAAAAGATTTTATTAAAGCAGAATCAACACAGGAAAGTTTTTATGATATTGGAGATTGGTACCCAAAGCATCAATTTCAACCTTGGTGGCTTTATCTGTTTAAATGTGCTGTGTAAATGTCACTACTTAACAGGCTTTCTTTCCCAAAAGAGTTCTATAGGAAAGGAATGAATGGTAGGGTGTATGAAATGTGATTTGATCACAAAGCCTGATTGCAATTTTTTAAATGTGGACAGCTTAACAAATTGCAAACACCGCAGCCATGCAGGGAAGCTTCCGATTCCATGTGAGGAGCTTGGGAAGACAACAGAATAAATAGCCCTTTCTTTCATATGACATACCTTGAAACAAAAGAGCAAAAAGAGGATGATTCCATGGAGATGGAAAACTGCACCACGGTAAAAGAATTTGTTTTCCTTGGCCTCACCCAGAATCAAGACGTGAGCCTTGTCTTATTTCTTTTCCTGCTTCTGGTGTACCTGACGACTCTGCTGGGAAACCTCCTCATCATGGTCACCGTGACCTGGGAATCACGCCTTCACACCCCCATGTATTTTCTGCTCCGCAATTTATCTATTGCCGACATCTGCTTTTCCTCCATCACAGCTCCCAAGGTGCTGGTGGACCTGCTCTCTGAGAAGAAGACCATCTCCTACAATGGCTGCCTCACTCAGATGTTTTTCTTCCACCTTATTGGAGGGGTGGATGTAATTTCTCTGTCAGTGATGGCTTTAGATCGATATGTGGCCATCTCCAAGCCCCTGCACTACATGACCATCATGAATAGAAACAGTTGCATTGGGTTAATAGTGGGGTCCTGGCTGGGGGGCTTTGTCCACTCCATCGTGCAGATCGCCCTCTTGCTCCCACTCCCCTTCTGTGGACCCAACGTCCTTGACACTTTCTACTGTGACGTCCCCCAGGTCCTCAAACTCGCCTGCACTGACATTTTTGTACTGGAACTGCTGATGATTTCCAACAATGGGATGCTCACCACACTGTGGTTTTTCTTGCTCCTGGTGTCCTATTTGGTCATATTATTATTAATAAGGTCTCAGGCAGGAGAGGGCAGGAGGAAAGCCATCTCCACCTGCACCTCCCACATCACAGTGGTGACCCTGCACTTTGTGCCCTGCATCTATGTCTATGCCCGGCCCTTCACCGCCCTCCCCACAGATAAGGCCATCTCTGTCACCTACACTGTCATCTCCCCTCTGCTGAACCCCTTGATCTACACTCTGAGGAACCAAGAGATGAAGTCAGCCATGGGGAAACTCAGGAAAAGACTTGGACCTTCTGACAGAATGGACCAGTAGTTCCCTCCTTTGAGAATGTTTGACATCAGGTAAACTCTGTTTGCTATCTGATTTCTAATTAATTTTTCTGTTTCTATTAAGATAAATATGACTTTCAAAGATTCTGATCAGCATGCCATCAAAGTAAACAGATGTGCTTTGTGTCAAGAAGAAAGAAAAGAAAGAAAATTTTTAGCAGGAGAGACCTATGTTGCTTTTGTTACACAGCCTCAAAAGAAATAAAGGAATCAGAATTAAAATCTACTCAGTGCTTCGCACCATATCCCCGCACCATCAGCCGGAAGGGAGCTCAGGCCTTGGGGTTCTGTAAGGTCGTTCAGGAAGGAATCACATCCTAATGGGGTCATCACATCCAAGTTACATTCCTCCTCTACTTCTATAATAGGAATAAGGTAATGATGCCCGCCTAAAGACTTTGTAATCTAAAGTCCACACTCCACTGGTTGAGAGCAGATGCCTTGTAGTTAGTTGGCACTGAGTTACAATAGGACCTCCAACACTTGTCGGAGGGTACAGGAGCTCCCAGTGTCCAGAGGCTAATCAACCCACACTTCAAAGTACAAGATGTAGTGTTGGATTATTAACCAAAGCATAAAATAAATATCCATCAGTTCATGCTGATATAGATAAATGATTGAATAAATAAATCAATGGAGGGTAATGAATACATATCACATGGTGTAGAATTTTAAATAACGTATGTGAATTCTCCACCCTCAAAGAGATGTAGCCTACCCTGAGATCCCTGAACACTTGGAGAATTGTTCTGCCTGGTTTGGGGGTCTGTAGGGTTCGATGTATTTCTATATTCATGTCTGAGGACCTACTCATATTTTTTCAATTGGGGCTCAGGAATCCTTGCTCACATGGAATGGAGAATGCCCAGTTTTGGTTGCTTAGCGAAGGTGATTTGGGGAACCTTTTAAATAAGACTTCTGAGGGCTGGGGTTGTGGCTCAGTGGTAGAGTGCTTGCCTAGCATGTGTGAGGCACTGGGTTCTATCCTTAGCATCACATAAGAATAAATAAATATGGGGCTGGGATTGTGGCTCGGCGGTGGAGCGCTCGCCTCGCACGTGCGCGGCCCGGGTTCGATCCTCAGCACCACGTAAACATAAATGCATTGCATTGTGTACAACTAAACCAAATAAATAAATATTTTTTTAAAAAAGAATAAATAAATACGATAAAGTCACTGCGCCTAACTACAACTAAAGAAAATATAAAAAATTAAAAAATAAAATAAAACTTGTGAAGGAAAAAAAAAAAGAGAGAGAGGGAGGTATAGCCTAACCCTTGCATGTGTGTCCTGAATAGTGATGTCCTCCTAAAGAGCACAAAGTGGAAGCAGAAGAAAAAATCTGGAGACACCTGATAAATACTACTTCAGCCGGGTGTTCAACACTAACAGCCTTGGTGACAAATCATATTAGCAGCATGTGCCCTATGAAGTGCTGGAATGAGGGGGCACTTTAGCTCTATACCTTTTCTCCCCAAAACCTATGACCTCTGTCCAACCAAGGTAAAATCACCAGATGAAGCAAAACTGAGGGACTTTCTCTAAAATACCCAACTCCCTCCTAATATTGTCAAGGCCATCAAACACAAGGAAAATCTAAGAAATTGTCTCATGTAGAGGAGCTTAAGGAGACAGAGCAAAGAAATGCAATGTGTTGTCCTAGATGAGATCCTGTAAAAAAAAAAAAAAAAAAAAAAAAAAAAAACAAGACATTAAATTCAAGACTAAGGAAATCTAAATAAAATATGGACTTGATTTAGTAATAATTTATCAACATGTGGTTCTTTAGTTGTGACAAAATTACTGTAATACTGTTCACAGGGAAATTGTGTGTCAATTATATGGAAACTTGGTAATATTCTTGCAACTTTGCTGTAAATCTATCCTAAAGTTAATATTTTACTTTGTTAAAAGTACCTAGCACAGTCAGGTGGGGTGGCACACGCCTGTAATGCCAGCACTTGAGAGGCTGAGGCAGGAGGATCAGGAGTTCAAAGCCAGCCTCAGCAGTGGCGAGGCACTTAGCAACTCAGTGAGACCCTGTATCTAATAAAATACAAAAAAGGACTGGGGATGTGACTCAGTGGTCAAGTGCCCCTAAGCTCAATCCCCTGTACCGAAAAAAAAAAAAAAAAAAAAAAAAAAAAAAGTACCTAGCAGCCTGGCATGGTGGCACAGGCCTGTAATCCCAGTAACTTGGGAGACTAAGACAGAAGGATCATAAGTTCAAAGCCAGCCTCAGCTAAAATAAGGCACTAAGCAACTCTGTGAGACCCTGTCTCTAAATAAAATATTTTAAAAGGGGGCATAGGAATGTGGCTCTGTGATCAAGTGCCCCTGAGTTAAATCCCCCATACCCCCCCAAAAAAAAAAATACCTATCACATAAGAAGACTTAATAAATACTGCTCTATTTTTCTATCAAGATGATTCTGGAAGGGAAAGTACTGGGGACTGAATTAGAAAAAAATTATATTCCATGCTTTTATAATTATGTCAAAATAAATTTTATTGTCATGTATAACTAAAAAGAACTGATTTTAAAAAAAGATGATTTTCCAAAACATTTTTTCTTGATTCAAAATGTTTTTCTTCCCCTAAAGCCTTTGGAAACAAGAAGAAGATGGTGGTAGAGACTCTTGGTTAATACAGCTATGTAAATATCCGGCCAAAGTGCCATTTGGGGAACCTGAGCAATTTCTGCTTCCTGCATTTTATTAATTTTGTTCAGACTGGATGCTAGGGTTTGTCATTTTGAAGGGACACCTTGACTGAATCATGTAGATGTAAAGTAAATCCCTGCAAATTGCAACTGGGAGGTCTTGAATCCAAAGAGCAACTCAGAATTAGCACTGCAAATTTAAGCATTCTGTTTGTTGATCCCCCAAACCTATGACCTCTGTCCAACCAGGGGAAAATCACTAGACAAAGCAAAACTGAGGGAGCTGGGAAAGAGCTGGATATACTAAATTTAATTCTGTTGCAACCAAAGAGAAGGAGTTGGGTCTGGACTTTAAGTGATTTTAGGGAGACTTCTGCCTGCAGAAGGGAGTTGAGCCTGCTGCCTGGAGGCTGTCTAGGAGGAAGAAGCCGGCAGGCTGCCCTTTGCTGTGGAAGGATTCCAGATAGGCAGAGAGAACAACTATTGACAATATTCAGTTTTAAAGGCCTTAGAACTGCAGAGCTTAGATATGGTTAAACAACATAGTTAGCTATCAAATGGAAACACATTTCTCACTCTGTGGACATCTTGGTGTCTTATTCACTTTGCTCATTTTTTTCTTTCTTTCTTTTCTTTTTTTTCCCCCAGCCCTTTTTTGTATTTTATTAGAGACAGGGTCTCACTGAGTTGCTAAGTGCCTTGTGATTGCTGAGGCTGGCTTTGAACTTGCGATCCTCCTGCCTCAGCCTCCCAAGTGCTAGGATTACAGGCGTGCAACACCACGCCCGGCTCATTTTTTTCTTAATGTAAACAGCCAGCATTAGTGCTCTGTCCCATGCCTGCTTCATCCTCTTCCCCAGATGGGGAACTCCTTATAAAGAGACACAGGGAGGGATGGGACTTCCCCCAATCTCCCCTGCCCCTGACATATCCAGTACTCTTTGTATGAATTTTCAGACACAGAAATAGAACAGGATCCAGTGCTCCTGGCAGTTGTAAGTCTATGTCAACTTTGTGGATTCAAGGGCAAGAAGCCCTCAGATGATCAAGAACACTGCAATTTGGGTTTTGTAAGAAATGCAAGTTGACATATTTTAAGGTAAACTCTCTCCCTGTTGAAGCCAGAGCCTGAGGGGATTCTCTCTTTCAGCTGCCTCTTCAAAAGCATAGAGCCTAAGTGTATATCACTAAGCGTGCATGCCTAAGTAACTTCTTAATTACTCCCACTGAAACAACCTCACCATAACCAGAATTCTTGCACAGCCATATCCGCCGCAATCCCTCTGACAATTCTCACACTTGTTCTGGGATGAAGAAATCGGTAAATATGACAGAGCACTGTGTACCAGCGTGGAAGAGCCAATAGCATTCCCTGAGTCTGCCCTGTGTCACATCAATACAAAAGAGAAGCCACTGAAATCAGTGGCTTCCGGAGGGGTGTTTAACAGAACATTCTGAAACCAAATGATTCCCAAGTTTCATGTGAACATTTGTTAAGGTGTCGGAACTCTTAAAAGAAGCCTGGAGATCATAGGTAAGAGACAACGCCACAAGAGTGTGTGTGGCTGTGGTGCCTGGTCACCAGATGAGCAAACAATCCTAAGAACTATTGAAATCGAGGTGTAGGGGCTGGGGTTGTAGCTCAGTATACGGAGCGCTCGCCTAGCACATGCGAGGCACTGGATTCGATCCTCAGCACCACATAAAAACAAATAAACAAAATAAAGGTATTGTGTCTGTCTACAACTAAAAACATATTTTAAAAAAAAAGAAAAGAAATCCAGGTATAATTGTTAAGATTAATAAAAGTTAGAAATATTAAGAATGAGGACATTGTAAAATGAGATACATAGAAATGAGATCAGTTTGGAATTGGGGCGAAAGCAGCTTTTGTTCTCTGGGGTTTCTTTTTTTTAATATTTATTTTTTAGTTGTAGTTGGACACCTACCTTTATTTTATTTGTTTATATTTAAATACCTTTATTTTATTTATTTACATTTAACGTGGTGCTGAGGATCGAACCCAGGGCCATGCCCAGGCTAGGCGAGCGCTCTACTGCTGAGCCACAACCCCAGCCCTCTCTGGGGTTTCTTGAATTGCACAGAAAAGCGATTGTTGTCATACATTTTTTTCCTCTATCCGGATGAATCTCCTCAGACTGAAATCTACAGAGGTAATTCTTCTCCCAAATTTAACCTAGAGAGAAAAATGAAGTATTCAAACTCTCAGAAAAGTTGAAGGACATTAATTAACACCCACATACCCTTTCTTAGCTTTTTAATCAAGCATCCTGTTCATGAGCAACTTCGAGTGGTCCTCTAAATCCAGCACTTTCTTTCCATTCCCATGTGCCCCAGATATAAATGTCACCTCCTCTGTGCAGTTTTCTGAGCCTCACGGTGAGAAATCTTTTTCTCACACTCAGCTTTTCATCTGTCCTGAGATGGCCCTTGTCACTCCCATATAGCTATAGATTTTGATGCTTTTCCCACTGTTTGGACTGTATTTCTTTCTCTCAAATAACCTAGAACTCAACCATGCTCTATCAGTATTTGCTAAATGATTAGATTGATTTTAAAAAGCAGAAGGATGGAGAAGCTGAAGGAGCTTGTCTTTGAATTACCAAAGGTAGTTTTTAAACATAGAATCTATTCCTTTATTTTTTACCCTTCTGTGTAGACCACACTTCTGTACAACTGGAGGTCTCAGTGGAAGACTGTTATAACCAAGGTGGTTCCCCTGAGCATCTCCAATAACTAGACTGAGTTGGTGCTTTGTGGTGACCATTTGCTCTCTTTAAGCTACTCTGAATTGATTTTTTTTTTTTTTAATGTGGTATGACTAAAACACCTTGTGCTTCTCAGGAATTTTTTTTTTCTGCTGACTGGATAACCCATTTAAGTAGTTCTAAGGACCCCTATCTGCAAAATGATGCTCTTTGGATTCAATTCTGCAGAAGCATTTCAGATACCATTTAACTCAATATGCCCCACCTACCTATGAGCCTCCACCATTAAGTTTACCCAGCACAGTTCTAGAGATAAAGGATAACCAGCCTGCACATGGAAACCTTCACATATGCAATTCACCAACTCCTCACCACCTCCCTGTGGAGTGGGTGCTATTATTATCTCCCTTCCACAGATGAAGCACAAAGTCAGTGAGGGCACACACTTGCCCAGGTCCCACAGAGGCAAAGCCAGGACTTGAGCCCAGATGGCTCTTACTACCCAACCCTTGCACTGCACCACTTCACGATGCCAGATGCAAGCCACACCAGGCAGGTGGTCTTCTCACCTTGTATATGGTCACCAACCTCCACCCTGGTTTTATTGCCACGGAAAGAAAAATACCTCCTGTTTTCTGCAAAAGAGTATATCCTGATGACGTTTTGAGTCTCTGAAGAAGTAAGGTGTGTATGTGAGTTGTTAACCCAGAGCTTTTCTTCACGGTAACACACATATAATCACACTTATGAATTAGGAAGTGCTCCAAGTACTGATGCTTTATGTAGATGAATTCATTTAGTTTCCACAAAAATCAAATGAAGAAGATGCAGCTGCCTCCAAATGACCTGTGCACAGACTGAGGTCAAAGGGGTAAGTGTCTCAGTTGAGCAGCATAACCAGCAAGTGCCCAGCTGGGCTTTGGACGGACTGGCCACATGGTGCCAGAGTTTCCCAAGCAGCCACCTCTAAGCTGTGGTACTCTTGGCAGCTGGTTTTCAGTCTTCTTATTAAATAGGTCTTGGACAAAGTTTCATATTGAGGAAAGAAATTTTGAAGGGAAAATGAGCTGCATGAAAAGAAATGTCTTCATTTGGACTAAAAAAGACACAAAAAATGGGAAGAAAGTGACTCTCACACTTTCTTTGTTTCTGATTATGGGAAGAAAAGAGAGATGAACTGGGAAGAAAGAAATTAAGGACCATTTCAAGGGCTCATGAAAAAAAAAGGGAAAAGAACTCCAAAGCAACACAATTTTATGGTAAGTATCTGTTTAACATTTTAAGAAAGTACCAGACTGTTTTCAAAAGTGATTTTACCATTTTACATCTCCACCAGTATTCCAGTTTCTCTACAACTTTGCCCACTGTGGATAGATCAATTTTTATATTAATCATTCTAATAGGTGAATACCATTTTCAATGTACAATGTGGTTGTAATTTACATTTTTCTAGTGATAAACCATGTTGAACATCTTTTCATGTACTAATTTTCTATGACTGTACCTTCTTGTTGAAGCATCTGTTCAAATCATTTGTCCTTTTTAAAAAGTTTGCTTGCTCCCCCCCCCCCCCCACCCCCTCCACACACACACACTTCCCCCAATGCTGGGGATAGATCTCAGGGCTTCACACATGTTGGGCAAGCTCTCTACCACTGAGCCACATCCCCAGCCCAGTGCTTACTTCCTTATTAATGAATGTTAAAACGTACAGCTATTCCACCCTTAGTTATTTGCCCAAGAAAAATGGAAACGTATGTCCACACACGACCTATACATAAATGTTCATTTGTTCCCTTTCTCAACCATAGTGATAGTGTCATAGCTATTAACCTAGGTCAATCTTTATTGAAGCATACACTTCAAATATGTGTAGTCTATTGTATGTCAATGATAGCTCAATAAGAGAATTAATCTTTAAGGAATTTGAACAATGAACAGAAGGGAAGTTTTGATTAAAATTTTCATTTCAGTAGCTGAAGATCTGTTCACTTTGCAGGAGTGTTGGTATTTAAAATACATTAAAGGAAAGGTAGAACCCGTAGTTCCCCTTAAGGAAAAATGAATAATAGAAGAAATATTTATGTCTTTTAAAACTTTCCGATTTTTCGTGGAATGAAACTTGCAATTAAAAAGGGGGAAATGCTTCTGCAGAATTTTATCCAAAGAGCATCATTTTGCAGATAAGGGGTCTTTAGAACTACTTAAATGGGTTATTCAGACGGGGGGGGGGGGGGGAATTTCTGTGAAACACAAAGTGTTTCAGTCTACCACATTAAAAAAACTAACTCCACTTTCTATCTCCCATGTCACAAATAGTCCATTTATCAACATCTAGCATCCACCTTTGCTTAGCTTGACTACTTAGAACTTACAGACTTAGAACACGATCTTTATACATTTTCTAAAATAAATGTCATCTACAGGAGAAAAAAGTAACCAAATTCACGCTTGTGTAATTAGACATCATATCATTTCGAAAACACCAGCTGTTACCCTGAGATAGCAATCCATGTGGCAATGGTGCCTCATGAGTTTTCAGACTTAATCCCTGACCCTATAAACATGCATCTAATAAGGGAGAATAACACCTTCTGAAATAACAACTCTCAATTTTTTCCAAGATGTACAAAGAAGAGGAAACACAATTCAATGGAGTTAGGAAATGACACCAAAGTAAAAGAATTTATATTTCTGGGACTTACTCAGTCCCAAGACCTGAGTGTGGTCTTGTTTATCATTCTGTGTTTTGTGTACATGACAACTCTGCTGGGAAACCTCCTTATCCTGGTCACTGTGACCTGTGAGTCTCGCCTTCACACCCCCATGTACTTGCTGCTCCGCAACCTAGCCATCCTTGATATCTGCTTCTCCTCCATCACGGCTCCCAAGGTCTTGGTGGACCTTCTGTCAGAGAAGAAGACCATTTCCTACTTAGGCTGCATGACACAGAGTTTCTTCTTCCACCTCCTCGGTGGGGCAGACATTTTCTCCCTCTCTGTCATGGCGTTTGATCGCTACATAGCCATCTCCAAGCCCTTGCACTATGTGACCATTATGAGTGGGGGGAGATGCACTGCCCTCATCGTGGCCTCCTGGGTGGGGGGCTTCGTCCACTCCATCGTGCAGATCTCCCTCTTGCTCCCGCTCCCTTTCTGTGGACCCAATGTTCTTGACACCTTCTACTGTGACGTCCCCCAGGTCCTCAAACTTGCCTGCACTGACACCTTCACGCTGGAGCTCCTGATGATTTCCAACAATGGCCTGGTCACTACCCTGTGGTTTATCTTCCTGCTTGTGTCCTACACAGTCATCCTGATGATGCTGAGGTCCCAGGCAGGGGAGGGCAGGAGGAAAGCCATCTCCACCTGCACCTCCCACATCACAGTGGTGACCCTGCACTTTGTGCCCTGCATCTATGTCTATGCCCGGCCCTTCACCGCCCTCCCCACAGATAAGGCCATCTCTGTCATCTTCACTGTCATCTCCCCTCTGCTGAACCCCTTGATCTACACTCTGAGGAACCAGGAGATGAAGTCAGCCATGAGGAAACTGAAGAGCAGACTCCTGCCTTCTGAAAGGGAGTAGAGAAAGAATCCCAACTCTTTATCAACAGGGAGTCCTTTCCTTGTGTTTTCCATGGATTTGCATATGCAAATGCACAGCCAACTAACCAACTACCATTCTAGGTAGCCATTTATCCTCCTATTTAAATTAATAGGTAACCAGCCAAGCTTCTGTTTAGCATGAAGTAACTACTGTTACAGGATTGAGCTGATTTATGTATTTCCAATCAAAATCAAAGTAAAGATATGTCAATCAAAATGTCTGCATGGTCTAGTTCAACTCCTTCTTCAGAAGATAAAGAAATAACAGCCCAGGGGGGAAAAAAAAAAAAAAAAAAAAAAAAACGTGATTTGTTCAAGATCTTAAATTAAGTGAATTATAGAGACGTCATTGTCTCATACCACATGAATGTCATTTATTTTGCCGTTGGATCTGTCTATATTAAGCAGTAATCATGTTCTGGCAGAACTTGTGATCAGCACCTCTGAAGGACACATGTGTGGGTATGGATGGCCTATCACAGACTGAGAAAGTCTCCTCTGCTTAGTTAGACTCCTCAGAACATAATGGTTGCCTTCCTGGATTCCTATCAAGAATGAAGAAGCTTGGGAAGGTTTATTATAATGGCTTAAAGAGATTTGTCTCAACACAGAAGAGATACGCCAGATGCACATTCTTGTGATGTAATCAAACAAAGGCAGAAACCCCAAATACCCTATCCATGGTGCAATCCATCTCTACTATCCAAGGACTGATTTGCAGCCTAATTATTAGGGTCCATCTCAGTTCATCTTCACCATTCATATTTCCTCCCACTAGAGAAAAAGGAGAAATGTTAAAGAAGATAATACTCTGACCAGTCTATTTTTCAAACTGTTGGTATCTGTGAAAATGTCCCTTTATAGGCTGGTGTTATTTGCTACTGAAAGTGGCAAAACCTGGCAACTGAAAGCTCTACATTGAGAGTTACACAGATCTGGTTGCAAATCTCTCTCTACCTCCCGTCAGCTGTGTGATCTTGAGCAAATCATTTCATCTCTCCAAAGGTCATGATTCATTTGTACAAAGTTTCTTAAAATATCCATCTCATGGAGTTGTTAAGTTAAAATGACATAGTGTGTATGAAACATAAGCTATCTGGCAGACAAAGGTCACGATTCATCTGTACAAAGGTACTTAAAATATCTATCTCATGGGGCTGGGGTTGTGGCTCTGTGGTAGAGCGCTCGCCTAGCATGTACAGAGCCCAGGTTCGATCCTCAGCACTATATAAGAATAAAGTCATTGTGTACAACTAAAATAACTAAATATATATTTTTTAAAAAATCCATCTCATGGAGTTGTTAAGTTAAAATGACATAGTGTGTATGAAACATAAGCTTCTGGCAGACAGTAAATGCTTAGTGAAAGGCAAATGTCACTATTAATATCACCCTATTGCTTTGCCTAACAAGGCTTCTGTCCCCCCTTGTCCTGTTAACTCTTCCCCTATCTGGCCCACACTCATTACTTTTTTAAAAGTGAGGGAGGGCCGGGCGCGGTGGCGCACGCCTGTAATCCCAGCACTTGGGAGGTTGAGGCAGGAGGATCGCGAGTTCAAAGCCAGCCTCAGCAATCGCAAGGCACTTAGCAACTCAGTGAGACCCTGTCTCTAATAAAATACAAAAAAGGGCTGGGGATGTGGCCCAGTGGTCGAGTGTCCCTGAGTTCAATCCCCGGTACCAAAAAAAAAAAAAAAAAAAAAAAAGTGAGGGAGTAGGAAATATGAGTATGCACAATGAATTCAAAGCATCTATCATCTTAAAATTTCTTGCTTCCGGGGCTGGGGTTGTAGCTCAGTGGTGAGCACTTGCTAAATGTGGGAGGCACTAGGTTTAATCCTCAGCACCACATAAAAATAAATAAATAAGGGCTAGGGTTGTGACCCATTGGTTAGAGCACTTGCCTAGCGTGTTTGAGGCAGTGGGTTAGATTCTCACCACCACATACAAAAAAATAAAATAAAGGTCCATCAACAACTAAAAACATATTTTAAATAAATAAATTAAATGCAGGTATTGTGTCCATCTAAAACTAAAGACTTTTTTAAAAATTTCTTGCATCCTAGCATTAAAGCATGACAATAGGTTTGCTTGTGATTTATTAAAGCTCAGAGCCACCCTGAAACTGATACAAGCTGAGAGATTCAACACAGGACAGTTTCAGATGAAAAGGAGACAATGGGTCAAATATAAACCCAGAAGACAGGACCAGTAGGATGGAACAGAGAACCCAAGGAAAGTTAGCAAAGCATAGAACGAGGAAGACAAGCTCATTTGTGTCCCTTGTTGGCCCTGGCCTGGCCTCATAAGCATTTATATGCCTCTGAACAACTATCTCAAATGTTTACCACTTCCTGCTCCGATGCACTCGACTACTGGGCCACATCCCTGGCCCTTTTTTTTTTTTTTTTTTTTTTTTTAGAGACAGGGTCTCACTGAGTTGCTAAGTGCCTCGCTGCCGGGGTCCGAGTTATGAATAGAGCCAGGTTCTGAGTTGCTTCCCTTTATGGGCCCTAAAGGGAATTCCTCCTGCCTGCAAGAAGAGTTGCAACTCACCCGGCGGGGCGAGCTTAAGACAGAAATTGCTAGATGCCTTACCTCTGCCTGTTTGAACAAATAACACGCCACATCTAGGGAGTCTTGTATATAGCACGGGATGTCCGAAGAACTCGCTTTATTGAACAAGCATTGACATTAAATAGGCCTAGAACTAACCAATCAGCAAGCAAGGCGGTTCAGCCTCTCACGCTACGTCATAGCCACACCCCTTGGTTTAGCCCCGGTCCTTAAAGGTGTGGTAAGCAGTCAAATCTTTATCCCTTGGCAGACATAGTCCCAACAATTCCCCTTTTTTTTGTTTATTTAAAAAAATGGGTCTCTCCATTTATTTTTAAATGGGATGTCCCATCTTGTAGGGTGTCCAACTCATAGAGAGTGTGCCCGTCTAGGTCGACTTCTCCTCTTTGGGAAAAATCTTACCTGTTATTGGCTATCACTCTAGCACTTTAGGTGGACGTGTCTAGGGCCAGCAGGTGGCCAAGGGGAGCACACGGGACATGACAGTCACCTTTGGGAAGGCTTGACTGGATGGCATACCTCTGCATCCTGTTAAGGACCGTGGCCAAGCCTATAGGGCTATAGCTCAGCGTGACAGTAGACAACCTAGCTGTATCTGGCCAGTTCTATAGGGCTAAAGGTGCACACAAAGACAATGACAATTAGGGATTTCACCAAAAAGAGAAAGTCTACCCATTTAGCAAGGATTTCACCAAAAAGAGAAAGTCTACCCATTTAGCAAGGATTTCACCAAAAAGAGAAAGTCCATCTATTTAGTTTAGTTTAAAGGAAGCCTTTTGGCCTAAAGTCCAGATGACTGTCACAGGAATGGGACTCTTCTCTTAGAGTCCAAAGGAAGCCGTCCAGCATAAAGTCTAAATAATTGTCCTAAGATATAGCGCTCTTCTCTCAGAGTCCAAAGGAAGTCATCTAGCATAAAGTCCAGATAATTGTCACAGGAATGGCACAGTCCTTCTTCTCTCATCGCAGAGGGTTGAGATGTTGACAAAGAAGGAGTCCAGGATAGTGTCTTTGATGAATTTTGAAATGGATGTGATGAGAAGGTTAATCACAGCACGACAGGAGCTTTGTCACGGTTTTTTTCATTTCTGTGGAAAAAGAAAGGATCACTCCTCAAGAGCTTGTGCTCCTGGGTAGTCATTTTGGTCGGATTGGCAATATTTGAGATCTCTGGCAGGCACCTATATAGGGTTTTGCTCCCCCATTGGGAAGACACATCCAAAACCTCTGCCAGCACTTATTAATGGATCAGGACCTCTCCAGACTCCAGTTAATGGGTCTTTCCATCGGACCTCAACTTTTATATAAGGCGTTTGGTTAGACCAGTGTCTCTGAAATGCAGATAGAGGCTGCTGTTTGGAAAAATTTAAAATATTTAAAGCAAGCATAGCTGTTTTCAACTGGTCATGAGGGTTGCTTCCCCCATTTTGTTTTATTAATTGGTCCTTTAAGGTTTTATTATGTCTTTCTATTATGGCTTGTCCTTTTGGGTTATATGGAATCCCTGTGGTATGCTTAATATGCCAAGTTTGGAAGAATTTTTGTAATGATTTGCTTACAAAACAGGGTCCATTATCAGTTTTAACTTGTTTTGGCAATCCAAGAATAGCAAAGCATTGTAAAAAGTGACTTTCAGCATGTTTAGCCCTTTCTCCAGAATGTGCCGTGGCCCAACAAGCATGTGAATAAGTATCTATGGACATAAATATATATTTTAATTTTCCAAATGGCACATAATGGGTTACATCAGTTTGCCAGATAGTGTTGGGCCTTAGGCCTCTGGGATTTACCCCAGGGGACTGGAGAGGTGGGACCTGTAAGAAGGGCAAACAAGATTTACATGTCCTTATAATCTTTTTTAAATCTTTTATAGGAACTAAAGGAAATTTATTATGTAGACCTCTCCAATTTAAATGAGTAAGGTTGTGAAGACCTTGAGCTAACTGAAGGTCTTGTTGATATGGAACTGTAACTGTTAATACACCTGTGGTGGCCAACCGGTCAGCGGCCTGATTTCCCTCAGATAGGGGCCCAGATACGCCTTGATGTCCCCTAAGATGTTGGAGGAACATAGGTTCATTACGCCCTTTTAACAGGGATCGAACCTGGATCATCAGAGGGGTGATAGGATTATTATCTATCTTTATATATGAGGCATTTAGAGTAGGTAATAGGTTAATTACATATAAACTATCTGAGAAAAGATTCATAGGCTCTTGGACATGGGTCAAGGCTAATGCAACAGCATATAATTCTTTAAATTGAGCAGAACCAGTAACTGCTTCAAAGTATTGTGTCCTTTGGCCTGAGGATGGGTGAAATATTACAACTGCTGACCCTTCTTTTCCTCCATCTGTGAAGACATTTACTGCCTTGGGGAGTGGCTTGCTAGAAAACAAGATGGGGGGAGTCCACTCCAGTTTGGGGAAAGAAGAAGTCCATTTGCTTGACCCGTAATGACAGTCAACTTTTCCTAGAAATCCTTCTAATGCATAGGAGACTCTAGGGTTGTTTCTCTGTATCCATTCAAAATCTGACAAACGGTAAGGAATTGTTAAAATATCTGGGTCTTTTCCATAATGCCTCAATGATGTATCTCTTCCTTTTATTACAAGATCTGCTAATTGATCTAATTGGGAATAAACTCGAGGTGCTCCTCCCACAGAGGAATGTATCCATTCTAAGGGATTTCCCATCTGGGTGAGCACAGCTGTCAGGAGTTTAGCACCTGAGAAAATCCATAAATATAGAGGTTGCTTTGGTTGGTATCGAGCCAATTGGGCTGAATTGAGGGCATCTTGGACTTTTTGTAATATTGACAGATGACTCTCTTCTAGTAAAATCACATCAGAGGGGGATTTTCCCCGTAGCAACTCAAAGAGAGGTAATAAATCCTCAGTAGAGGTATGAAGCCAAGGTCTTAACCAGTTTAGCTCTCCTAATAGCTTTTGTAACTCTGTCAAGGAATAAGATTTTTGAATGAGAAGTTGGGGTTTGAGAGGACAAACAGAGTCTAGGCTAATTTTTGTCCCCAATATTTTAAAGGGAGGAATAGTTTGTATTTTATCATTGGATATGTGTAATCCTCCTTTTTCTAAGAGCTCTCGGAGGGTTAAGTAAGCAGAGTTTAGTTGTTGGACATCAGTAGTACCCAGGATGATGTCATCCATATAGACATATAAGGTAAGATGTGATTTTTTCATTAATGGTGACAGAAGACATGAAACATAATATTGACAAAAGGCTGGGCTATTAGCCATACCTTGAGGGAGAACTATCCATTCATATCTTTCATCTGGCTTATGACAATTGGTTGATGGGACAGAGAATGTAAATTTTTCATAATCATCTGGATGAAGAGGTATTGAAAAATAACAATATTTAATATCAATAATAATTAAGGTTAAATCTTTTGAGATCTGGCCAGGGGAGCCTTCTGGAGGCCGACCAAGACCATCGGGGTAGTCTTTTTTAAAATAGCCTTGTCGTCCGTATTTAAAATAGGTTTCTTTTCTATTTAAAACTGTTGTTAATATCTTAGTACGAGCATTAATGGGAGTGTTTAATATCTGAGACTGGTGAGTTGTTGAACCCACATCTTTGGTGGTAATAATCCATCTTTTTATAAATTTATCTTTTAACTTAGTATAGGCCAGCTTGTGATTTGTGGTCATTTCTTTCCAAACTAACATTTTTATAAATTGGTCATTAGGTGGAAGTTTCTTTTGAAGGCCTTTTTCTACTTTCTCAATAAATGTGGCCAGATTTTTATTAGCTTTTTGAGTGATTTTAGCTATAGGAAGTTTTGTTAAATTAACTGGAAATGCCATTACAGGTGAAAGCCCACTAGAGGGCGCTGGCGCCTCTTGGTATGGTAATGGCGCCAAAGGCTTACTAAGAGCTAATTCAGAAAATGGCGGATCACTTTCAGAAAGTTTCGAGCCACGTGGTTGGAGGTCTTTGTTCTCGGGGACCTTGTTAGAACTCTCTAAAGGAGGGGCTGTAGTTTCTAATTCCCTGGAGTGAGATTTCTTTAAATTTGCGGACCGGGAAAAGTTAGGTGTTTGTTTTTCTTGTAAAAGCGAGTACGCTTTTAGGGCGGATAAAGCTGGATAAACTCCCGGAGGCGGGGATTCCCCGTACTCAATTTCTCGGTCCCTTAAAATTTGTGTTATTTCGTCCCAAATCTCCCAAGAATTAAAATCAGACTTTTGGAGCCAGGGAGCCGCCCGTTTTAATGAACTCCAGATTATTTCCGATTGACCGTCTGATATTTGGAGACCTTGCTTTCTCAATAAACTGCGCCATGCCTCAAGGGCTGGGTCTCGTGATTTCCTGAATGCTAAGATTTGTCCCATAATAAAAGGGGATTTCTGCAGCGAAAGAGACGCTGTGTCTCTAACCTTATTAAGCTCACCGATAATTTTTTCCTTGTTCCCGCCCCACGTTTGGGCGCCAACCTGCCGGGGTCCGAGTTATGAATAGAGCCAGGTTCTGAGTTGCTTCCCTTTATGGGCCCTAAAGGGAATTCCTCCTGCCTGCAAGAAGAGTTGCAACTCACCCGGCGGGGCGAGCTTAAGACAGAAATTGCTAGATGCCTTACCTCTGCCTGTTTGAACAAATAACACGCCACATCTAGGGAGTCTTGTATATAGCACGGGATGTCCGAAGAACTCGCTTTATTGAACAAGCATTGACATTAAATAGGCCTAGAACTAACCAATCAGCAAGCAAGGCGGTTCAGCCTCTCACGCTACGTCATAGCCACACCCCTTGGTTTAGCCCCGGTCCTTAAAGGTGTGGTAAGCAGTCAAATCTTTATCCCTTGGCAGACATAGTCCCAACACCTCGCCATTGCTGAGGCTGGCTTTGAACTCGTGATCCTCCTGCCTCAGCCTCCCAAGTTCTGGGATTACAGGCGTGTGCCACCGCGCCCAGCCACTCTAATTTTTTTTTTAAATATTTATTTATTTAGTTGTACACAATGCCTTCATTTTTATGTGGTGCTGAGGATCAAACCCTGGCCGCGCAGGTGCTAGATGAGTGCTCTACCGCTGAGCCACAACCCCAGCCCTCCACTCTAATTTTTATAATATCAACTTATCTTTCCACACATAGAAATTCTAAGACCAATTCACACTTGCCACCTCCTTTGTCATAGACTCATGCTGCCCTGACCCAAGTAGCTCTGGTCTCAACGCTCTGGGTTTTTCTTCATGAAAATGCTTATAAGAAACACAGATCAAGGGCTGGGGATATGGCTCAGTTGGTAGAGTGTTTGCCTCACAAGCATATAGGCCCTGGGTTCAATCCCCAGCACCATAAAGAAGAAAAAGAATGTAGACCAAGAATCACTTAATAGCTCACTTTGTGCAAATGTGCTCTTTCTTTCCAATCTCTTGTGATTCACTCAAATCATGTTTTTGATCTCTGTGATAGAATCTGATGACACCAAAGATACATAAAGTCTGAGTCACTGTATCTCCAAAGTGTAATTCTAAGGGGGGCAAGAACTCTGGACCCTTGTCATGTCATTGTCCCTGATGACTTCCTCAAACCATGTCTAAACACACACACGAAGGGGAAAGCAACTGCATCTGATCACACGGCATTTTTCTGGATAACATAAAATTACTAGTTGGGCTGCATTTTCCCCCATTTATATCAAGGTTTGTTTGTTTTTTTTTTTTTAACCAGCTCTATTGAGGTGTAATTGACAAATAAAAATTGTATATATTTACAATGTACAACTTGGGTGTTGAATACATGTATACAGAATGAAATGAGGTATGTTTTGATTATTTTTTAAGCTCCACTTTCAAGCACCGTAGAATACTCAAGTGAATCTATGCACACACAATTCTTTGGTACATAGTATGTCCCTGAATCAATTGTTTTGATGATAAATAGCTCTGAATACTCATGAAAAAAAAATAATAAGTTATTTATGAAGTCATAAGTGGATGAATATCAAGAGTTATCACCCTGCTCCCTCCCTCGGTTCTGCATGAATTGTAACTATCAGAGATGTAAATGAAAATAATTGCATTAGCGCAATGCACACGTTGGTTTGCCTTAGTCCAGCCTCTGAGAGCTGCCCTAACAGTAACCACAGAGCTATCATTTTTTCCACGGCTACCCTTTTATTCAGGTTTTATTTCCCAACTGATTGTAAGCCGTTAAAGTGGCTTTGGTAAAGAGGAAGACGGCACAGTCCTTGGTGTCATTTAATACAACACTTTCTTCCTGAGTCAAAGATGTGCTTCCCCTAGAGGAGAGGTTGTGCCCTGAATGTGCATGGATGTATATCCCTCTTGGGATGGGAGAGATGGGACAGAGAGGAGGTGAGAGAAGAGAAGCAGAGGAGGGAGAGGAGAGAGAGAGAGAAAGATCAGAGAGAGAGAGAGAGAGAGAGAGAGAGATATCTTGGTGACATTTTAATGACTCCCACAGGAACTCCACCATATTGGCCACTCAGCCTCCACATTGATCCCCAACTGTATTCCCTTTGCTAATTCCTATATCGGGCTGTGGCTGAGGGACTAATACAGGTGTCCAAGGCACTGTAAAGCAGAACAGAACAGTGATTCCCTGAGGTTGATTTTTCCCATCTGAAAGAAGAAGATAACAAAACCACTAACCTTGAGGTAGGCTTTACATTAAACCCAGAATTCCCCTAGTACATACTTCTAAGATGCAGTGCAAGCATTATAAGCCGATCGATTTCCCACTTGGAGATTAAGTCAACAGCTAGTGCCAGTGTGTTTGAAGTTCTGAAACTGAAAAGTTGTTAGTGTTGATTTTTTCAGAAGTGCTGCGTGTGTAGAATTCTCCTGTGGAAACCAAGGCTTTTAAGGAAGCGAAGAAAAGCAGTTGTTTTTCAGTAGTGGGAAGAAGAAAAATGTAGTTTGCAAAACAGCTAGAAGGTCAGTGGTCTTACTGGGCAGGATATTAAGGTTTGAAGTGTTTTGAGGGGAACTGAGAAAGTGTTCAGCTCTCTCTCGGGAGGGTGATTCCTTGGGTAAAATAGAATTTATGATGGTGGTTCCTGAGCTCAGTTTATATAGTATGACCACCTGGGTTCCTCGCCTGGGAAAGGACATTTGGGGCTTTGAGAAGATGTTTTAATGACAAATTTATGTGTGCCTGCATATGCTCACTGAATATGAATAATGCTTTTAAAACTTTTAGGGATTCCATCCAGAGTAGGGGACTTTCAATTTTGAAAAATTGAAAACCACAGTTGTCTAGAGGCACCCTAGACAAAGAGACAGGCTTGCTCTGTGGAATCCTGGGGCAAAGGTGGAACACTTAGTCTTCAGATTCTGTCCAAAATAAGCTTGTTTCCAAAGTATGATCTCCCATGGGGTGATTTTTTTTTTTTTTTTTTTTTTTTTTTTTTTTTTGTACCAGGGATTGAACTCAGGAGCACTCGACCACTGGGCCACATCCCCAGCCCTTTTTTGTATTTATTAGAGACAGGGTCTCACTGAGTTGCTAAGTGCCTTGCCATTGCTGAGGCTGGCTTTGAACTCACAAACCTCCTGCCTCAGCCTCCCAAGTGCTGGGATTACAGGCGTGCACCACCATGCCCGGCCCATGGGATGATTTTTAAGAAATTCTCATGATCTTTATTTTACCTTACAAAGACAGATAAAATTGTGTTTCTTTATCCATTGCCTTACCCCTCTTTCTATTGTGTTTGTGTTTTAATGCCATGTGCATAATCCTATACTTTCAAAGTATCCTCTGCAAAAAGACACCATTCAAAGGAACCCACTAGATCCATTATTTGCAAGGGGATTCACATGTGAGGTGATATTACTCAGATTTCATCTCTGTGCCTCGCCTTTGGAATATTATGTGGCTGCTGCAGGTTGTTTATGAAGGTCTCTACAGACTGCAAAGTCTGATTTTTTTTGGAGTCTGCTTTTATTCAAGCACTTCAGAATATAAAGTCACTCTGACATCCTCTCGGGCTAAGTCACTGTCAGCCATTCCTCTCACGCACCACCTGCCGGCTTCCGACACCTTCATCTTATACAAAATATTACTTTGATTTGATTTGCAAAGGATTTTCCTGAGCCTCTTCTTTTCCAGCATTTTCTGGGAATGGTTGATCACCACTGAAAAGAAGGATAGTTGCAGAATTTAAGAGCTTTAGTCTTGGAAATAAGACAAATGTTGGCTTGAAATAAAATTCTACCAACTGTGAGACCTTGATTAAGTTACTTTTTCTCTTTCCGTGCCTCAGTTTCCTCATCTAGAATACCAGGATAATGATATCTATTTCATATGGTTATTATAGATTTAGAATGACATAAAATGAGGCAATGGGTTCAGCACACAAGAATCACTCCATAGTGTTTGCTAAAAGAAGTAAAAAAATTATAAAGTAGAATTCCTTTATTCTGCCTACAGGTCTATGATGTTTGAAAATTGCATGAACCTTCTGGAACTTAATATCCAAATGACAGCATTCCTTATTGAGGATTATGGTGCATTTTCTTTCCGTAAAAGTTTATAATACAAATTATCAACTGTGTACAAAAATAAAAATTTTAAGTTACATTTATAAGTAGATGTATGAGTACAAATTGATTTTCTTTTGACACATGTCTTAGTCCAAGTCCCTGAGCAAAAAGAAAATTATTTTGAGAATAGAGATGGCATTTTCCTCTTACCCTGAAGTGTTGGGACCACAGGGTCAATAGCAAGATAGGCTATACTCAGACGAGCCCCTGTAGATGGACTTGGCCTATGTAAAGAAAGACTCACTCACCTGGGGCCTGGGTGAGTCACCTCCTCCTTAGAAGTACACTGTGTATGAGGAAGGTCTTTTATTATCATGTTGCAAATAAATTATAATAGTGAATGTTGACGATGACTCTAAGCAATGTCTTGTGAACTCGTGAGTTTTGGTACAGATCATGGAGTGACTTCTCCATTGTCACACCAGCTAAGAGGTGGTAATACCTAAAGTCATAAATGTTTCAGATGATCTATACAAGTGCATCCAAAATGCATGTGGGGGCCATGATATTGCTCAGCAGGGTTTCTGGATGACATGGGGTTTACAAGCATTATAGACTCAACTAAGAGAACTGTCTTCGTATACTTCACCATCATTTGCTCGGCCCCACCTTGTTTTCTGCCAGTCCCACCAGCTGCAACATTCTTACTGTCTTTAACTGTGAACTTCTTAAGGAAGGACCTATATTTGAGTCCCCTTTCCTTGAAAAGAACAGTTCAGTGTCATGGAAATGATGAATAGAGAAAGAGGAAAACAAAGAAGAAGAAAAGATAATAGGTAAAAGAAGAGCTGGAGAGAACTGTCTTCGTATACTTCACCATCATAGAATACAGGAAGCTCTTGGGCTTGCTGCAGTGCCTTCTAAGCAGATTTGAAAACTAAAAGATTCTAGAGTGAACTGCTGTCCTTAATGAAAAGAGGTGTGTACATTCCAAATAAACCAAAGCTCCCTTTTGGGTGTTTCCTCCACTTCCCAGCTGTGGTAAGTACAGTGTAGGGAATTCTTACCGGAAATCTCCTAATCTCCTACAGTCGTTATTTAGAACAATCATTCTTGCCACTGTTGTTGTTGACATTGACGCCAATGAGGGTGAGATGAATCTGAATTTATGCCAACGCAATGAGAAAAGGGGGCTCTGATCTGTGTCAGTGAAAAGGAAGGTGCTGCTTGGGGAGATATAGTATTTTAAGGACCTTTCCACCCCTTAAAATTAGAAGGGCACCAGGCATAGTGGTGCATGCCTCTAATCCTAGCATAGTGGAGTTAGGAAGATTGCAAGTTCAAAGCCAGCCTCAGCGACTTAGTGAGACCCTGTCTCAAAATAAAAAGGGCTGGGGATGTGGCTCAGTAATAAAGCACCCTAGATTATTAGAAGAGCAAGGCCATGTAGCTCAGTAGCTCAGTGGTAGAGCATTTGCCTAGCACATGTGAAGCCCTGGTTTCCATCCTCAGTACCACAAAGAAAAGGAAACTAGAAAAGCAAAAGGAAAAGGAATAGAAGGATTAAAATCTGAATCAGAAAAAGAACTACAGGGCTGGGGTTGTGGCTCAGCGGCAGAGCGCTCCCCTCGCACATGCGCGACCCGGTTTCAATCCTCAGCACCACGTAAACATAAATGCATTGCATTGTGTACAACTAAAGTAAATAAATAAAATATTAAAAAAAAAAAAAAAAAAAAAAAAAGGAAAAGAACTACATATGGACAGCAGGTCAACTACCGAGAGTTTGGGAGGACCTAAAGGAAGTGAGTGGAATATAAAAAGGTGATTGTCAGACTATAGCTGGTGAAGACTATAACTATGTAACTATAAAAGCAGCTGTTATGAAATTGGGTGGCCCATTCCATTTTTCTCTACATGAAATTGACTCTTTAGACATGATACTAAAATGTTATGAAAGAATTACCACGCATTTACTACTTTTAATTTCATCTTAAAATATACTTGCATACAGAAAATTGCATGCAAGTATAGAGCACAATGAATTTTTACACAAGCTGAATATGCCTTTGTAACAAGCCCCAGAACCTCATCAGCACCACAGAAGCCTCCCTTCAATTCGGCCTATTTGAGCAAAGTAAGAGTGTGTTCCCTCTGGAGTATGGATTACCTAGCTCAACATGACATAGATGGGATTCAGATATATTCTTACATATAGCATGAGTCACTCTAACTGTTGTATAGTCTGTTGTGACTGTGACACTATTTATATTTTCTACTGTTAATGGGTTTTGAGGTCCTTTTCCAGTTTGAGGGAATTATGAACAGTGGTGCTGTGAAAACTGTAGGATCTGTCACTTGATAGACATGTGTTCATATACATATTCCCTAGGAGAAGAAATATCCTTAGGAGAGATTCAGATGGAGAAATAGACCTTTAGGAAATATGCATCTATATCTAATTACATACACAGTTTTAGCTGAAAACACAAATGGCAAAGTGGTTGTGCCAGTTTTACACACCCACCATCCACGTACAAGATTTCCAACTGCTCCGTCCCTCACCATAACTTAGGGGTTTTTTCGTCTTTTCCAATTTAGCATTTCGGGTGTGTGTATGGCACTGGATTCTGTCATTTTAATTTTCATTTCCATGCTAACAAAGAAAGTGGAATTGGAATTTAGATATCCTGTTTTGCAAAATGTTGGTTCCTACCTTTTGCCATTTTGGGTTGGGTCATCTGGGGTGTTTGTTTGTTTGTTTGTTTGTTTTAACTTATTTGGATTTCTTTACATATTCTGAACATGACTCTTTTCTAGTTTAATGTAAATGTCTTCTCCTTTTTTTCAGGAAACCTTTTAACTGTCTTAACAATGCCTTCTGAACAGATATTGCTGAAGTGGTCAAATTTGTGCTTGCTCTTTATTATTGTAGGTGTCAGATTTTGTAGTAAAATCTTTGGTGACTTCAATCATAGAATCTGTCTGCTTAGATGACTGAGTCAAAATCCTGGGTAATGGTTCAACTAATGGTTAATATTCTGAATCGTAGGCACAGTGCCTAAGTAGAAAAAAAAAAAAAAAAATTCCTCCTAAATCTAAAAGATGACACTAGACTTCAGACCATATTTTTAATAGTTATATTGTTATTTCTTCCAGAGATGAACTTGGAAAAGGATCTGTGATCCAATGGATTCAGGAAACTACACCAGAGTGAAAGAACTTATCTTTCTGGGAATTACTCAGTCCAGAGAGCTGAGCTGGGTCTTATTCTTCTTCTTGCTTTTGGTGTACGTGACTACACTGATGGGCAATCTCCTCATCATGGTTACAGTCACCTTTGTATCTCATCTTCACACTCCCATGTACTTCCTGCTCCGCAATCTCTCTGTTCTTGACATCTGCTTTTCCTCCATCACAGCTCCTAAGGCTCTGATAGATCTTCTGGCAGACAGAAAGACCATCTCCTTCAGTGGCTGTGTCACCCAGATGTTCTTCTTCCACCTTCTAGGGGGAGCCGACGTGTTCTCCCTCTCCGTCATGGCGTTTGACCGCTACATAGCCATCTCCAAGCCCCTGCACTACATGACCATCATGAGTAGGGGGAGATGCACTGCCCTCATCGTGGCCTCCTGGGTGGGGGGCTTCATCCACTCCATCGTGCAAATCTCCCTGTTGCTCCCGCTCCCCTTCTGTGGACCCAATGTCCTTAACACCTTCTACTGTGACGTCCCCCAGGTCCTCAAACTTGCCTGCACTGACACCTTCACGCTGGAGCTCCTGATGATTTCCAACAATGGATTAGTCAGCTGGTTTATATTCTTCTTTCTTCTCATATCTTACACAGTCATCCTGATGATGCTGAGGTCTCATGTTGGAGAGGGCAGGAGGAAAGCCATCTCCACCTGCACCTCCCACATCACTGTGGTGACCCTGCACTTCGTGCCCTGCATCTATGTCTATGCCCGGCCCTTCACCGCCCTCCCCACAGATAAGGCCATCTCTGTCACCTTCACTGTCATCTCCCCTCTGCTCAATCCTATGATCTACACTCTGAGGAACCAGGAAATGAAGTCAGCCATGAGGAAACTAAAGAAACAACTTAGGCCTTCAGAAAGGACTTAAATCCAATGAGGATGAATGAGATAGCACCAACATTTAAAGATAGACATTAAATTTCACCTTCTCAGAAGGGAAGAAGTCACTATCATGCCAAAATCAAAGGACTGAGTCCATTATTCATGCAGAAAAAAAAAAAGAAAGGAAATGAGTGTCTTCTTAGCTGGTTGAACTTTCCTATATCTATTCTATTTCCATCACTCAAAAATGTTCTAAATTACTTTCCATTGCTAGACATGCTGCCCCAGGCATTAAAATCCAATAAACACATATATTTGTGTGCAGCAGGATCCATCTGCAGACCCCACACCACTGCGCACAGCATAGCTCCACTCCTGCTGGTTCCCCACACCCTCCATACTTTCTGCAACGATTCCCTTTTTCTACCTCTCTGTAGACTTTAGCTCAAGCAAGATCTTTGGGACTGAGCGGAATTTTAAGTAGCCAAAGACCTGCACAATCAGAATGTGTGTTCCCAAGGCTAGGACCCCCAACAATGGTAGCAACCCAGCAAGAGTTGCCCATGCTGCTGTTCATACTAGTGACACATGCAAAGCAACTACATCAAACACAGTGAAGGAAGCCAGCTGAATTCAGGAGAGCACCATTAGAATTACTTCTCTTTCAACATAACATCAAATAATTATTTACATGCATCTATAGTTTTCTCCAGGCAGAGGCATTTTCTTTGAGAACCATTGAAATGATATTAAACTGATTCTAGCTTAATCATATATATATATATGATTTAATATATGTATATGATTAATATGATTTTAATATGTGTATATATATATATATATATATATGATTTTAAATTTCCAGAGTATTTTTCATAAGCAAATAAATTCTTTGTATGCACACTGGCTGGGTTTATGGGTGATCCTACCATTCTAAACTTCTGAAGATTTCGAAGATTCAAGTTGCTTCAGAAGCTCAGTTTCTTTAGCATAGTTAGCACCACAACAACCATATTTAAGCATCCATGATATTACAGTCACAAAACACTACCCTGGAAGGATCTACCAAGTGTTATTGTTGTTGTTGCTGCATTACTTATCTTTCAAGTCCGAAAGAAAATGCTGTCCACATAGCTTCTATCCAATAAATAGACTATTATCTCAGTACTGTATTAATAATCTATTGCTGCATGGTACGTTATCCCAAAACTAGGTGGTTTAAAACAATGCACATTTTTCAAAGTTTCTGTGCATCATGAATCTGGGCATGGCTTAGCTAGATTGTCTACTTCAGGATCTCTCAAGAGATTGTCATTCAGGTGTCAGCTGAAAGTTGCAAACTTGTCTTAAGCTTGGAAAAATTATTTTCCATATTCATGCATGTGATGATTGGCCGTGTGATGATATAAGCTTTTGGACTGAGAATTTCAGTTCCTTACTGGCAGTTGGCTGGAGACCAACTGTGTCTTGCCATGTGAGTCTCTCCCCCATGGCAGCTTTCTTCACCAGAGCAGGCAAGCAAGAGGAAAAGGAGAAAGTGTCAGCAAGGTCAAAGTCACGGTCTTTCATAGTCTAAAGTGACAACCATCACTGTTGCTGTATTCTGTTCACTAGACGTGATTCCCTAGGTCTAGCCCACACATAAGGGGAGGGAATCACATAGGGGTGTGAACACCAGGGCAAAGACTGAAAAGTTCTAGAAGGAAACGATAAAAAGATCATTCCAAAAATAATCGTTGCAGATATGAACGAAGCCTAAAAGTATTTAAATTTATTCAGGAAGAGTTACAAAAGACAAAAAAAAAAAAAAAAAAAAAAATAGGGGAGAGGGAAGAGGCATGTTAGGCAATTCAGAGATACTGAGTCCTGACGAGAATAATAGTGGCAGCTACAGCAAGGCTCTGTTTGATTCTTTTTTTTTTTTAATATTTATTCATTTGCTTTTAGTTGTATGCAATGCGTTTATTTTTACATGGTGCTGAGGATCGAACCCGGGCCGCGCACATGCTAGGCGAGCGCTCTACCGCTGAGCCACAACCCCTGTCTGATTCTTGATAATAATGACCAGATCAATTTTAGCCATTTTAAGTTGGCAATGTGTAACATATCTAAGTGGGACTCTCCGTAGATCTATGGTGAGAGGTGAGGTTTCAAAAATGACACTAAGAGTGAGTCGAGGCTGAGAGATTTTTGACAGGCAAAAATGAACTTCTCCACTCCTACGATATGTGAAACCACAGGGCTTGGAATGGTAGTGCACAATAAATAGTTCATGACTAAATATTTGATGAAATAATGATGTCAACACATTCTCATTTTTTGTCTGCACATATCTCCTCTGCATGTGAAAAATGTGGTGGAAAGCAGAGAGAAAATGTGTTTCCCCGTCTTTATGATGCTTCTGATTATGTACATTAATAGGTCAACAAGCAAACCATTTTCCTAGGAAAAGACTGTATAGGGAGTTGTATTCATTTTCCCTGAGCTCCTACTGCTTAAAGAGACAGACTTGTCTGTCCCCCATGAGCCCATCAAGCAAAGATCATCTGGGCTCTAATCGCAGGATCTATAAGGATCTATCTCTTCCCTTCAAAGTGTATTTTGCACACATCTTCCAGTGCACATTTGATTTCTTAATAACTCCCAGCAGAGCTTCATCCCAATAGGAAACTCTGGCCATGAAATTTCAACAAACACATCCAAAAATATTCCCCTTGGTGATTCTTCTATTGGGTATGAGACTGAGGGAGGGACTGGTACTCAATGGCAGGGGCACTGTGGGGCAGTGTTTTAGAACCATGCATAGATGATTCTTGGAGCCTGCAGGAGAGAAGATACTGAATCATCCAAGCCTCGGATGCATGTCCACCTTAAAGGAGAACAGCCCTCAGTAATCAATGGCTCCAAAGGTCAGTTGATGCAATCAGATGGCCAACTCTGCTTTTTGAGGATAAATTAGAGTTTGAGGCTTTAAACAAGATCTTTATGTTAAGTTAGAGCTTTTTGGAGTGTGTTTATATGTCTGACAGTAAGTCTATGTAGGCATGCCCATGCATAATCAATTTTGAAATATTATTACAGATTTAGAGATGTTTTGATGTTAATGATGCTCTTGATATGTATAAGATGATATCCATTGAAGCTAAAAACTGGAGGAATGCAGAGAATAATAATATGTTTTTCAACACGAGGAAGGTGTCCTTTCTATGAAGGACATAGAAATGTCTACTTGATAAAAGAGATGGAGAAACATGTACTTTTTGGACAGTGGAGTTGGGAAGTTCCCTCAGGCTGGGGACTCTCTGAAGTCATAAGCCTGCTTTATTGGGGTGGATTTTCTTGCTTATATTACTGAGAAGTCCTTGATATTTTGAGTTTGTTCTCACCAAAACAAAAGGGAAGGAAAATTTACAAATAATACTTCTCTGTTTTATTTTCTTCTGTTCCAAAGAGACACACACACAGGAATTCTCAGGAATTCTTTCTTTATAACCTCGGCCAAGTAAATTCTCCCCCAGCTTCAATTTCCTCATCTGTAAAACAAAAGATTTTCCTCACAGTTACTGTGAGTGTTAAATAAATTGCAATAAGTCAAATATCCAGCACAGCACTTCAATTCATGTTTGCTGTCCTCCTTCTCCAACTGCACTCGGGTGGCCCTAAGTATGATAATTTATATACCCTTTGGTTCTTGAATATGCTCTGGCTTTGAGTTTAACAGTGGCCCTAGAATTTCCTTTTTTCTATCACCTACATTGGTCCTTCTTATAATAATAGCTTATAAGCCTGACCATGTGAAGTATGAGGGACATAACAGGAGATAATAATCTAGGTTATTTTTTATAAGTCCATGGTGGTTTGGATACTCTGTGGGATTGTTAAAATAAATAATTGTTGTATATTCAACAACAGGATATATGTGCATACACACACACATTCATAATAAGTCAGTATCCTTCCATATTAATTCATTTCTAAAAGATCACTATTGATTACCAGCTTTGAGACTATTTAATAAACAATTAACCTTTTTTTTAAATATTTATTTGTTTGCTTTAGTTGTACACAATGAGTTTATTTTTAAGTGGTGCTGAGGATCAAACCCGGGCCGCACACGTACTAGGCGAGCGCTCTACCGCTGAACCACAATCCCAGCCCACAATTAACTTTTTCCTATAAATAAATTCTACTATACATACTTCTCTGCAACCTGGCCTCTTTTACATAATACATCACGAGCAACTTTTCTACTGCCATACATAAAACTACTGAAACTTTTCAAAAGCTTCATGAAATCTAATTGAAGAGACTTTTACCAAAAATGCATTCAACTAATAATCTATGATTGGGCATCTCCAACTGTGGTTATCATGCACTACAGTGAAACAAACAACTGTAAACATAGTTCTAATTAGAATAAGTTATACTCCATATACATGTAATATGTCACAACACACTCTACTGTCATGTATATCTAAAAAGAACAAATACAAAAAATTAAAATAAAATAAAACTGTACACATATGTTTGAAAGCTTCATTCTGTTATCACTGTCTGACCTTGGACATCAAAAGGCCAGAACCCTGGTACCTGGCAGTAAAATCAGTTCTTAGGGCAGGAGAACTATGGGCCTCAAACCTCTGTGCCAGGGAAATGCTCCCAAGGAGGATTTCAGTCTCACAAATTCTTTTCAGGGAACACTCTGCACCTGAAGTCCAGGGAACGGCTAGGGAGCGAGAAGAGTCTTTGGCTTCAAGGCTGGCACCGCTGTCTTTTTTTTTTTTTTTTTTTTTTTTTTTTTTTAATTTTTTTATTATTTATTTACTTATTCATCATGCACAAGTATAGTATCTTTTTACATACAACTGCTTGTATACAAAGTATATAAGTACCATTCAGATCTTCAATCATGCATTTAGGTTAATGATATCCATCTCATTCAATCACCAATTTTTTTCCAACCCCCCCCCCTTACTCCCTCCCTCCCCTCCCTTTCCGTTGACCATTCTAGTGTTCCTCTGATCCTATGTACCCCCTTCCAACAACTCTGTGAACCAGCCTCCTTATATCAGAGAAAACATTCGGTACTTGGATTTTTGAGATTGACTAATTTCACTTAGCATTATATTCTCCAACTTCATCCATTTACCTGCAAATGCCATTATTTTATTCTCTCTTATTGCTGAGTAAAATTCCATTTTGTATATATACCATATTTTCTTTATCCACTCATCTACTGAGGGGCATCTAGGTTGGTTCCATAACCTAGCTATTGTGAATTGTGCTGCTATAAACATTGAAGTGGCTGTGTCACTGTAATATGCTGTTTTTAAGTCTTTTGGGAATAGACCCAGGAGTGGGATGGCTGGGTCATAGGGTGGTTCCATTCCCATTTTCCCAAGAAATCTCCATACTGCTTTCCATAGCGGTTGCACCATTTTGGCACCGCTGTCTTTACAAAGACCTGAAGTTAAACAGTGGTCCCTGTACAAACCTGCCTGACCTAAGACACAGTATTTCCTGGAGTTGATTCCCTGGCTCACCTCTATAAAATTGCTTCTTTCATTTATTTTGCTGGTTATTACCTCTTCAGATACCAACACTTTAGCTATTTCTACACAGAACAGAAAGATGAAACAATTTTCCTCTGGTTAATCAAAATGGGTTTTTTAGGGACTGGGGATGTAACTCAGTGGTAGAACGCTTCCTTAGCATATGTGAGGCCTGGGGTTCAATGCTCAGTACTAAAAAATAAAGGCTAAAAATATTATTATTATTATCATCACTGGTGTATAGAAAAGGTCCCTCTGGCTTCACAAGTTGTCAGTTATTACATTATTTATATTTTTTGGATTACTGTTAAATTGGGGGGGGGGAAATCACCATCCATTTTGCCTTGTGTATGAGCTATAAGAAGTTATGGCATTTCATATTTTCTTGGGTGGTAAATAGTCTTAAATACTGCATGAACTGATAATATTATCAACCACTAGGTATCAATTCTTCCCTATTGTGAGTGTCATTTCACCTTCATTGATGAATGAAGTATTTCAACTCAACTCAGTAAAAAAGAAATGAGAACCATCATAGATGTGATTGGGCGAGGCCATTTTGGGGCCAGGAAAGACCATGAGCATAGGAATGGTCCAATGGTCAGCAAAGTCCAGTTTGGAAAGAACACACTGTCCAAGAGGACAGCAAGAGGAAAAAAAAAAAAAAAAACATACTTTGGAGCCAGGTAGAAAAAGGGGGACTAGAGTCAAATGCTGGAAGTTGGCTGGTAAGACATTTGCACCCTTTTAAGCAAAGGCATTCAAGGCCTCTTGATGAATTATGAAGTATTTGAATGTCAAACTCAGTTTAAATACTGCTTCTGTCATTTACTGATTTATGAAACATTTGCTATTAATAAGCAGAAGTGACAGCAACTCATTTAAATACATACAGTAGATCCAAAAAGGATATGTCCTAATTCAACCTCACCAAAGCAGGATCTCCAAAATGCCTGTGACCTTCTACAAAGATACCTAGAATAAGAAGTATGATGGAAGAGAGGCTGGGGTAGACAGGAGTCTTAACTGATTGTGGCTATAATATTTTACTTTTGCAAACTATAAAAACATGTGGGCATCTGAATATGTTGCCAGGGCTCCTCCCAGAACCTTGGCAGAGGCTCAGGCAGGTTATGGGCCCTACAGCTCAAGCCCAGTTCGCCTCAAGAGCAATCCACGTTAATCCTCCAGCGCTACCAGAGCTACCCTGCTGGCACTCCTGAGGCCTGAGTCAAATTTACTAATATGAGCTTGGCATGGATTTCAACTTTTTAGAGTTTCATATTATAGATACCAAAGAATCATTACATAAAACCACACTCAAAACAGAAGTGTTTTATTTCTAGACCATCCTGACCTGTAACTATATTAATGCCAAGTAATCTCTGTAACAAATGAACCACATTTCCATTCAAACTGTCACCTGTTGAGGTGAGATGGAATTTTCCACTTGAACCTAGAATAGCAAGAAGAGGACCTTGAGTTCCAGAGAAACTAAACAGGCTGTGTCCTACTCACAGAAGCCACAGGAGATCAGAACCCTGGGCTGTCATCTAAGGTGCCAAAAGCCAAGAGTGTTTCAACCTGCTTGCTCTTTCTTTACATGTGGGAATTTCTAATTCTTTGGATGTTATAGCTACCCGCAACCAACCAGAGACCTTCTTCTTTCCACACTCTGTTAAGAATCTTTTTTGGGCTGGGGTTGTGGCTCAGCGGTAGAGCACTCACCTAGCACGTGTGCGGCCCAGGTTCGATCCTCAGCACCACATACAAATAAGGGCATTGTGTACAACTAAAGCAAATAAATAAATATTTTTTAAAAAAGAAAAAATATTTCTTATGTATACTATTTTACTTTTCTGCTTCAGTAAACAAACATAGCATAATAAGTCACAATAATAACAGTATTTATTGAGAACTTTCTGCTCATCAGGCAACTAGCATATGTGTTTTGCATACATTCTCTTATTTTATCCCCCAACCTCTCTGGAGGAAAAGCGTGATTATGATGATATCCATGAAAGAATAAAACTAAGACATGACTAAATAATTTGCCCAAGGTTACACAGACAATAAGTAGTGACCGGGATTGGGATTTGAGATCTGAGTCTCAATCCTGTGCTTCAGAAGTTGATTTTGGATATGAAGTACTTGGGGTATTTTTAGCAGCGGGTCCCCAATGACTTCCCGTTTTCTCACAGTCACATGGTGATGTAGTAAATTAGATGCATCATTAGAAGATGAAGTTATAAAGGATACTGAGGCTCCTGCCTTGCGTAATTTCTCTCTATTTCAGATCATTTGTCCTGGGGGAAGTCAGTTGTGAAGAGGCCTATGGAGAGTCCTACGCAGGGGGGAACTGAGACCTGTTACCAAGATTCACACCAATGGGCACAGAAGTGGACCTTTCAGTGAGTCAAGCTTCAGGATGACTGTAGACCTGGCTGACATTTGGACTGCAATCTCCTGAGAGATCCTGAGCCAACTGAGCTGTTCCATTTTCCTAATCTTCAGAAACTGTGAGAAAAAAAATCTTTTTTTTGTTGTTTTAAATCACTAGGTTTGGGGTCATTTGTTGAAACGCAGCCATAGATCATTTATACAAGATTCCTGCATTGTCTCAGAACAATTGTTCTAAATATCAATACAGACTATATAACACTGATGAGGTGGAATCAGAAGGTATTTATGCCGAATTCAGCCTATAATAAACATAGCCAGAATGTATGGAAGAACATCATAAATGAGTCATCTCCTTTAATGGTTCTTTATTAGCTCAATTTTTCAGATGAGTAAACATAGAAACATTGACTAAATATCCAATGATTAAACATTTACAGAGCAGCAAGCCCAAGATCTAAAAGTGGCCATTCTGGGTTGCAAAACCCAGTCTCTTACCCAGTATCCTAAACCACTCTTAGAGATTCTTGATCTCTGAACTTTTTCTTGCCAGTGCCAATCAACTTGAAGTTAATCGTCAAGAAACAAACCTGGCTAGTTGAGGTTTGTAGTTACTTGAGGTTTAACTATGACTAAGCAATGGGCAGAATGAAATTATGCCTTGTCACCAGTTAACTGAGGACAACATTAGGGAGAAGAATTGAATGTTAAGGCTCCAAAAGCTGGAATGTGCGGGTTAATTAGGCCATTATTAGACACACGCACGCGCGCGCGCGCACACACACACACACACACACACACACACACACACACTGTGCCTTCAAAAGGGCTTGAGGTCACCGATGCTTCCATTTCACTGAGAAAGACTGAACCTCCCAGCATCTAGGTGCCTTTAAAGACTCTACTATTGCTGGGTACGCTGCCAACACACATGTAGTCCCTACTAGAGAGGAGGATCACAAGTTCCAGGCCAGCCTGGGCAACCGAATCAGGCCCTATATCAAAATGAAATATAAAAATGGGCTGGGGATGTAACTCAAGGGTAGAACTTTTGCTTGGCATGAAAAAGGCCCTGGGTTTAAAAAATAAATAAAAAAGATCCACGCACAGCAGCTTGTGAGGCTGAGGCAGGAGGATAGCGGGTTCAAAGCCATACTCAGCAATTTAGCGAGGCCCAAAGCAACTCAGACCCTATCTCTAAATAAAATATGTATAAAAAGAGGGGGGAAAGGGGTGTGTCTCAGAGGCTAAGCGTCCCTAGTTCAACCCCCTGTAATAAATAAATAAGACTGCAGTATCTCTCCATCAATGTCTGAGGTTGGCATCAAAAGCTCATGTCTCTCAAGCTAGGGTCTCTCTACCATGTTACTTCCTTTCATAGTTCCAATACAAACAACAACAAAAGAACCCTCTATGCATCTGAATAACTGCATGGGTTCTGATTTTTTTTTTTTTTTTAATTTTTCAAAATATTTACTCCAAAGAAACTACCTGGTCGTTTTTTGTTTTTGTTTTTGTTTTTAAGCTAAAAACATTTGAAAGCACTTAAATCCTCTGAGTTATTGTTGGACTAATTAATAGATGGAAGTAAGACTACAGAATTAGCTTTGTGTGGCTTAAACTTCAAAGGAAAGAACATAGGAGGAAAGTGAGCTCACCACAAGTTCTATTCTGGTAAGAAAAGGGGAGGAAAAGTCCTGTGGAATCCCAGAGAGCTCAGTGGCTAACAGCAGGACCAGAGCTGGCCTCCGTATGGACAGAACGTGGAGGGGAGGGTACGGAGGCATGTCGGAGATAACACAGCCAGACGTTCATTAGAACCATGAAACAGACTTTACTCAGTAACTACCAACGGAAGGGGAAACAGGGGGCCCTGTTGTCATTTGTGAAGCAGCCAAGGGACAAAAGAAGGCCAGGGAGAATAGTAGGTCTGAGTCAGGAGGTTAAAAAAAAAAAAAAAAAAAAAAATGACAGAGGACTGGCGAGTGCAAACGCGATTAGGCAGGCGTGTCTGTGGCCAGACATTGTCAAAGCCAGGATTAGGCCCTCCTGCAGAGACCCTGCAAAGATGGAGCGGGAGGATCCGGCCTTCCGGACAAAAGACGAAGAAATGGCTCGCAGGTCCTTGGGAAAGAAATGTCTGAGGTTTTAAGAGACACTTATCACAATTGCGAGCTCTTTTTAGTAAATGCTTTAAGAAAGGCAGGTCAGGGGCCCAGAGTCAGGGGCCCACGGTCAGGGTTTTCAATAGAACAAACAGTAAATTCTCCTGGCAGTTCCGGGCCTTGTTGCACAGGCATTTTAATGAGGATCCGGGGCCATTCTAGGGACGAGGCCTTATGACCTCACTCTGCTGGAAGCCATGTGTCATGATTGGGTCTTAAATGTTCCCCAGAGGCCCGAGGACTGAAGGCTTGGTCACCAGCCTGCGGCACAGTAGGGAGGTGGTGGGACACTTAGGAGGAAGAGCAGAGCGGAAGGAAGCAGGTCAAGGGGGCATGCCCTCCAGGGGGATGTGGGGACCCCAGCCCCTTCCTCTCTCTTTTTGCCCTCTGGCTGCCATGGGGTGAGCAGCGTCCTCTGCCACCATGAGGTAATGTCCTGTGCTGCCACAGGCCCAAAACCACAGGGCCAACCACCAGGGACTAAAACCTCTGAAACCAGGAGCCAAAATGAGCATTTCCTCCTTTTGAGTTGTTTTTCTCCAGTATTTTGTCACAGCAAGGAAAGCTGACTAACAGGCTGTGCTAGATTTTGGTCTAGTACAATTGCTTTGGTCCGATGATCCTGCAATTCTCAGGAGCTTGAGGAAACATTGTAGGGTGATGAAAATATTCATTATCCTAATTATGGTGGTTTCTCAGAGATTAGATAGATAATTATGTATGCATATATATATGTAGCTATATACATGTATTATGTATCTTTTTTTTTTTTTTGTACCAGGGATTGAACTCAGGGGCACTGGACCACTGGGCCACATCCCCAGCCCTTTTTTGTATTTAATTAGAGACAGGGTCTCACTGAGTTGCTGAGTGCCTCGCCATTGCTGAGGCTGGCTTTGAACTCGAAATCCTCCTGCCTCAGCCTCCCAAGTGCTGGGATTACAGGCGTGTGCCACTGCGCCCGGCTCACATTATGTATCTTGATGTTAAAACTCATCAAATTGTATCCTTTATGTATGTGAAGTTTATTGTAGGTAAGTTGCACCTCAGCAAAGCTGATTTTAAAAAGCAAAAAGAAAGCTGCAATGGACAATTTCATTTTGAGCAACTAACAAAACCACTACATCCAGATGTGTATCAACACCCAAAGTGTTGTACTTATTTTAAGCTTATTTCACACTCTTTGAAACAGAATGTGAAGCAGGGGAAAGAGTTGAATTGAGATTTGGAGGAAGTAAAGTTTGGTGATAAAAGTTTAAAAAGTGTGTGGGGCTAGGGTTGTGGCTCAGTGGTAGAGCGCTTGCCTAGCATGTGCATGGCCCAGGTTTGATCCTCAGCGCCACGTAAAAATAAACACATTGTATACAACTAAAGCAAATAAATAAATATTTTTTAAAAGTTTAAAAAGTGTGTATCTTTGCATTATGTTTTAAACTTTTTTATCATTTGGCACATCTATTCTTTAAAAAAATAATAATAGATGTTATTTCTTAGAGCAGTTTTAGGTTCACAGAAAAATTGAACAGTAAGTGCAGAGAGTTCCCACATAGCCCCTCTCTCCACCACCACCAATTTCCCTTATCATTAATAATATCTTGCATTAGTGTAGTACAATTAGTGTAGTTAACAATTGGTGAACCAATATTGGACCAATTATTATTAACTAAAGTCCATAACTTACATTAGGGATCACTCTATTGTACACTTCAGGTTTTGACAAATATGTAATGTCATATATCCATGATAATAGTTTCATCCAGGGTAGTTATAGCATTGATTACAGTTTCATGGGTAGCTTAGAGCATCATACAGGGCAGTTTCTCTGCCCGAAATATCTCCTGTGCTCCATCTATTCACCCCTCCCCTTCTTCCCACCCCAGCCCCAGGTGAGCACTTACCACTTTATTATCCCTACAGTTTTGTCTTTCCTAACACATCACATACTTGGAATCATACAGTTTGTACCTTTTCAGATTGGCTCCTTTCACTCAGCAATACGTGTTTAAGTTTCCTCGGAATCCATCCAGGCCTTGAGAGCTTATTTGTTTTTATCAGTGAATGATATTTCATGGTTTAGAACCATGCATCCTTTAAATGCCAGATTTGATCATACCTGCATTATTGTATTTTGCAGGAAATCTATGATAGTGCATTTTAGTCAGTATCTCTCAAATAATGTCATATAGAAGACTATATTTGATTAATGTAAATAAGAAGGGAGAGAGTGGTCTGTGGTGAACTTGGGTTAAATAAATTAAAACAGTATCTTTAGTTCTCAGAGAATTTACTAAATTTTCGAGAATAATATAGACTATATAAAATTTTCCAACCATAAAATGTGTTAAGAAGACTGTGTTCTTTATATGTAATATGAAAGGAATTGCACTCTAAAAGCATGTATAACAAATTAAATTAAATTTTAAAAAAGATTATAGACATATAAAAAAAAAGAATTTTATGAACATACCAACAGATGACTGTCAATCAATGACATCATTAGAAATCCACTCTTTATTCCACTCTGAAGAAACACCAATTGTTATGGTTTGGATGTGGTGTCCCCCAAAAGGTCACATGTGAAACAATGTAAGAAGGTTTAAAAGAGAAATGACTGGGTTATAGCCTTAACCTAATCGGTAAATTAATCATGGTCGTTGATGGGATAGACTGAGTGGTAACTGGAGGCAGGTGAAGTGTGGCTGGAGGAAGTAGTTCATGGGGGCATGGCTACGGGGTATATATTTTGTATCTGGCCAGGGAAGTCTCTCTATCTCTGCTTCCTGATCACCATGTGAGCTGCTTCCTTCTGCCATATTCTCCCACCATGATGTTCTGCCTCACCTTGAGCCCTGAAGAATGGAGACTGCCTATCTATGGATTGATAGCTCTGAAATTGTGAGCCCCTAAATACTTTTCCTTCTCTACGGTTGTTCTGGTCCAGTTCTTTCGTCACAGCAGTGAAAAAGCTGACAAAAACACCAATTATCTACCAAGGACAGCTTGCCTTAGGCATCCTTGCCCAAATAGAAAATGGCCCTAAAGCTGGGTGTGGTGGCGCACGCCTGTAATCCCAGCTCTTGGGAGGCTGACGCAGGAGGAACGCGAGTTCAAAGCCAGCCTCAGCAATGGCGAGGCACTTAGCAACTCAGTGAGACCCTGTCTCTAAATAAAATACAAAAAAAGGGCTGGGGATGTGGCCCAGTAGTCGAGTGCCCCTGAGTTCAATCCCCAGTACAAAAAAAAAAAAAAAAAAAGACAAGAAAAGAAAATAGTCCTAAAAAATAACACCCAAAGCGCACAACTCACCTTCTTTTTGTTTTCAATGGTGTACCTTCTATAACAAGAGTATTTTCTCCCTAGGTGTTGAAGAAGTAGAAGAAACATGATCCAATGGAGCAGGGAAATTACACCAGGGTGAAAGAATTTATTCTTCAAGGATTGACCCAGTCCCGAGAGCTGAGCTTGCTCTTGTTTATTTTCTTATTTTGTGTGTACACAGCAACTGTGATGGGGAACCTCCTCATCATGGTCGCTGTGACCTGCGAGTCCCGCCTTCACACCCCCATGTACTTCCTGCTCCGCAATCTCTCTGTCTTGGACATCTGCTTCTCCTCCATCACGGCTCCTAAGGTCTTGGTCGACCTCCTGTCAAGGAGAAAGGCCATCTCCTTCAATGGGTGCATCACCCAGATGTTCTTCTTCCACCTCCTGGGTGGGGCAGACATTTTCTCCCTCTCCGTCATGGCGTTTGACCGCTACATGGCCATCTCCAAGCCCCTGCACTACGTGACCATCATGAGTAGGGGGAGATGCACTGCCCTCATCGTGGCCTCCTGGGTGGGGGGCTTCGTCCACTCCATCGTGCAGATCTCCCTCTTGCTCCCGCTGCCCTTCTGTGGACCCAATGTTGTTGATGGTTTCTACTGTGACGTCCCCCAGGTCCTCAAACTCGCCTGCACTGACACATTCGCTCTCGAGGTCTTAATGATTTCCAACAATGGCTTGATTTCCACCCTGTGGTTTGTCTTCCTCCTTGTGTCCTACACAGTCATCCTGACGATGCTGAGGTCCCACACTGGAGAGGGCAAGAGGAAAGCCATCTCCACCTGCACCTCCCACATCACTGTGGTGACCTGCATTTCGTGCCCTGCATCTACGTCTATGCCCGGCCCTTCACCGCCCTCCCCATGGACAGAGCTGTCTCCATCACCTTCACTGTCATCATCCCCGTCCTGAACCCCATGATCTACACCCTGAGGAACCAGGAGATGAAGTCAGCCATGAGGAGACTGAAGAAAAGACTTGGACCTTCCGGAAAGCAATAGATACTATGAATTCCAGATTGGAAAATATGAACTGAAAAAAATATATATATATATATTTCCTTGTAACACAATAGAAGGTTCCCTTCAATATACCATCTTGAGACCAAATGTTATCTTTGCTGTACAGTGGAGTCCTCTACTAAGTGTGCCCTGAGACAATCACCTCTGTAAGGTTTTCTCTGGATGAGATTGATGGCAAATTAGCGCCTCACATCTGTAAATCATCAGCTCTTCAAGGAACTCAAAGGCTTATGCCATCCAAACACCTCATCTTACAGGTGAGGGAACAGAGTCTAAACAGAAATTGTCTCTTGACTTTTGAGTTGTGATAGCATCATGTGTTGCCTAGGAGATAATTAGTAAAATGACTTCCAGTGACAGAAGTAAAGTCCATAAAATCCAATTACTTCTCCTTATGTAGAAGTTGGTTTTCCATTACTAACCTTGGAGAATTTGGTTTCCATTTTTCTAAGGAAGCCTCTGAATTCCCCTTGCGTAAGATGAGAGAAGTTTCATGTTCTATCAAAGATTTCCTAGTTAATTAATGGCAGAGGCAAGACTCTCAATCCCTCAGCTAAGCACACACTTTACTGTTCCTGCTAACCTTAAACAGGATTTGGCAGAATCTGAAACTACCTCATCTATAAAAATGTCCCCTCTGTTCTACTGTCATGAAAGGCACTCATTTGTCCTTATGTCACAAAAGAGGACATATTGCAAGACTTCAGACTCCTGTAAGAATTTCAATGTCATTTTACAGTCATTCATTCCTGACCAGACCTCTGGGAAGAAAGGAATCCTATCCCACCTGCATCTCTAGAACATGCCTGACGCACACACACCCAAGAAACAAAATCTTCAGAAGACAATCTACTTTCCATCATTCAGGGACTGATCAGCTAATCTGCCCATTCCAATGTTCTCCTCATTCTTTATAGGATGCTCTTTAGCACCACCTCTTTAATGGAAGGAAGAAATATCATTTGATTCCAGTCGTTCTCCTAGAAACCTATTTGTTAAGCTGAAATTGGAAATAAATTAAAATTTGGACTAGATATGTTGATTGACCTACAACAACTCAGTTTAATCTGCCATGTGTCTAGTATAACATAGGGAAGGAAAGAAACATTTGCATGGTGTGATCTAGGAGGAAACACAGGCACAGGGAACCTTCCCAACCAGCTGTATCACTGCCTACTGTTTCTCTTTTGTACTGTCCTCAAATTTCTGCTCTTGGCATATTTCGAATATTAGACACGGTTCACGGAGAACATGCTAGATATGATGCCACAACTTTAAAAAAAAAAAAAACATATACAGCTCCAGGTCACAGCAATCTCAGCATCCATGATAGTGTTGATGGTCACAGCAGGGCGTGGGAGAGGAATGTATCTCTAAATCTGCTCTCAGCAGGACCTCTCAGGGGATTTGTTTTAGGTGATCTTATGGAAGATTCATTTTAGGTGTCCTTCCAGGGTGGAGGAGATGTAGCACAGCAATACTTCAGTGGTTAGACCCAAAGAGAATAAATCAGAGCCCAAGATGTCAAAGGCAGCCTGAGAGACCCAAGCACAGAAAAACAGATCACTTCAGCATGATGGCCTAGGCAAAGCCAGGCAGGCACTATCAACAAAATTCACACTTTCTCATATTTGATCTTGGACATGTGGATGCTTTGCTAAAGTTGAAAGTCTTTTTTAAAATTTTTATAGTTTATTATTTAGTTGTAGTTGGACACAATACCTTTATTTTATTTATTTATTTTTTATGTGGTGCTTTAGATCAAACCAAGGGCCTCACACACATGCTAGGCAAGCACTCTACTGCTGAGCCACATCCCCAGCCCAAAAGATTTTTTTTTAATCTGTGTTTGCTGCTTTCCAAGTGGTTGCCAGTTCCTGTGTAGAGTTAAAATTGTTCACCCTACTTCAGACTCTGTCCTTGAATTTTGTATTCAATTGCCCAGGAACAGATCAAACTTCTCTTTGAACCAGAGGACAGAATCACATTCTGCCATGCCTATGATGTTCCTTTGTCTATCAACAATAGTAGATATTTTCTTTCTTGTAAAGCATTTTATTTTTTTAAAAAGCATGCTTTTAATAAAAATTAAACTTCCTTTCTTCATACTTTTTGCTAAGTTTATTCTAGCATGTAGTCTTCACTTTCCAGAAGAAAAAAAAAAAACAAATTGAGAAGTCACAAGAGATATTTATTTCATATAAGTACAAACATATATATGGTGTTTGTGTGTGTGTTTTCTGTCTGTATACATGTGTTTACTTTCAGCATATGTTTAATTTTTTCTCCACATATTTTATTGTTGCATTATAGTTTTACTTAATGATGGGGTTTGTTATTACATATTCATACATGCACATAATATAACAATATAATTTGGCCAATATCCCTCCACAACACTTGCCCCCTCCCTCCTCTCCTTCCTCCTCTGGTCCCTTTCCTTTACTAATATCCCTTTGATTTTCTTTTTTTTCTTTTGAGGGGTGGGGGGTGCGGTTCTGGGGATTGAAACCAGGGCCTTGTGCATGTGAGGCAAACACTCTACCAACTGAGCTATATCCCCAGCCCCTCCCTTTGATTTTCATGAGATATCTCTCCCTCCCCCCCCCCTCACACTTTCTTTTCCTTTTTCCTCTCTAGCTTCCACATATGAGAGAAAACATATGGCCCTTGACCTACCAAGTTTGGCTTATTTGGCTTAACATAATGGTCTCAAGTTTCATCCATTTTCCTGCAAATGCCATAATTTTTTTTCTATAGCATATATTTAATTTTAAAACACATACATACACACACTTTCTATATTGAGACCATCTCAGGATACCCACAGTTTCCCAAGACTACCAAAAATCCATTCCCCATAAAAATGTGCTCCTTCTCCTTCAAGGTCACTAGAACATGTTCCTTCAGAACATATTTTAACTTACATGCTCTAACACGGGGCCACATACCCTTCTGCTAAGTTGTCCCACATCTCCCACACTGAGAAGCTGAATTTCTTAAGAACCTCTTCCTCTTGAATGGGAAAACGTGCTTTGTAATACTCTCTCGAGCCGCTAGGAGGAGCCGTTCCTTTTCCAATGTTTCTCCCTTGGGCAGACATTTAAGAACCTTAACACATTTTTATTTTTGGAGATGACGCTTTAAAACGCCTGTCACCTCCATTTTCTAGGCCTGTTAGAAAATGCTAAACAAAGTTAACTTAGCCGGGAACACCGTGTTAGTGAAATAAAAGGGTTTATTGGGGTGCCACATGGGGAAGGGTAGGGAAAGGAAGGGAAGGTAAGGGGGGTAGGGAAGGGGAAAAAGGGACGAACGGGAACAGGGACGGGCACGAACAGAGAGAGGTTTCAGTCCGGGGCTGGCTTAAATAGCAGAGTGGTGGTCAGACCCCTGGAGTGGGTCCTTGCCCTGTAGGTTGCTGGAGGTCAGGAGGTGATGGCCAGGACACCTGGGAAAGGTAGTCTTTTCACAAAGTACCTGGGGAGGTGTGGCCTTCTACCTCCCTGCCCGGAATCCAACGCGGCCTACAATTTCAACCTTCTTCTTAGGAGTGGAAACTACATAACACTCCAGATCGAGAGGAGCAGCTCTGTGGATATTTTGAACTTTGAACTCCTACAGCATCATAACAGGCCAAAGGCATCACAGGGCAAAACAGAGCAAGGGATTGAACTTGCAGCTTCCCGTCCTTTCATAATCAGCACCAATACAGTCAGGAGGGTGGATCCCTCCTGACCCAAACAGCTCCTGTGAGGTCCTACCTCCCAACACTGCTGCACTGGGGAGTAAGTGTGTCACACAAGGACTTTAGGGAACACAGTGCACCACAGCAAGGAAATGTGGCAAGAAAGAGGCTAGAGAGGAAGACCCCGGCTGAGAGGGCTCTGGGGTAAAGGAAATAGAGGACGTGAAATTAACGTTTTAGAGAAGTCATTCTGATTGCTTTGTGAAGCTTTGACTGAAGTAGTATTAGACCAAAGATGGGAAGCTGTTGGATGGGGATGCTGTTGATCAGAGAAGAGATGACAGAGACCCACTGAGCAGCAGAGGGGCAGGGAGGAGGTTGCAGATGACAGAATCTGCAGGACCTGGTGACTACATGGTAGGAAAGCGGAATGACAGGGAGTCAGAGTCACTGCTTGGTGTCTGACTGGGGTGGTGGGTGTGGTGACACAATCCCCCAAGAAGAGAAAATCAGAAGGGTCTATGTTTGGGGGCTTGTTCTGTTTGGATAATTTGTGGTCTGGGTCGAATTGAGTCCACCTGTTATGGTTTAAATATTAGGTGTCCCCCAAAAGCTCATGGGTGAGACAATGCAAGGAAGTTTAGCAGTGAGATGATTGGGTTACGGGAGCCTTAACCTACTCAGTATGTTAATCCCATGATAGGGATTGATTTGGTGGTACCTGTGGCAGGTAAGAGATGGCTAGAGGAGGGCAGCCATTGGGGGCATGACTTTGGGGTATACACTTTATCTGTGGTAAGAGGAGTCTCTCTCTCTGCTTCCCGGTGTGCTGTCCCAAGCCGCTATCCTCCACCACACTTTTCCGCCATAATGTTCTGCTTTACCTCAAACCCGAGGAATGGAGCCAGCCATCTATGGACTGAGACCTCTGAAACCATGAACCCCCCCAAAAAACTTTCCTCCTCTAAAATTGTTCATCAGGTCTTTTGGTCACAGCAGCAAAAATAGCTGACTAAAACATCACCCAAAAATCATATGTTGAAGTCTCAACCCCCAGTGCCTCAGAAAGTGACCTTATTTACAGATAGGGTGTTTATAAAGGTAAGAAAATTTAAATGTGGTCATTAAGATGGGTCCAGATCCAACTAATTGGTTTCTTTATTAAAAAAAAAAAAAAATGGGATGGTGGGAGGGATTTGGGCTCAGATTTATACATAAACAGAGATAATATGAAGAGACAGAGAAAGAAGACAAGCCAAGGAGAGAGGCCTTGCCAGCTAAGATCAGATAATGGTAACCGCAGCATTTCCTAAAAAAATGTCCCTAAGGAAGCGATCTTGTTCTACTCAAACTGTGCCAAGCTTTCCTGTCAAAACAGAATAAATGACATTTACTCCGTGTCTACTGTGTACAGATCATTTGACATATGCAGATATACTATTTCTCCATATCCTCTCAAGAATCCTGTGAGATATTATGCCCATTTTACAAAGAAAGAAGTTCACCCAGCAGTTAAGCAACCCCGCCACGGCCATACAGCACAGACTGGTTACATACTGTGCCCAGGATACACAACCAGGAAAAGATGACTAGAAACTGAACCTCAGTTTAGTTCCGGAGTGAAGGGCAAAGCATCACACCGGGGACAGCCGTGCAGCCAAAAGATTTATTCAACAGCCTTTGTGGCTGGTAGCAAAAACCAGAGAAGAGGTGCTCTGGTCGAAGGTCGAAGAGGTGGGAGAGGGGAGTCAGGGAGAAGGGAGTGTGCAAGCTCTGGACAGAAGGTGGGTGCTTGGTTGCACCGGCTGGGATCTCTGGAGCTGTCGGCTGAAGCAGCTGCTGTCTGGCTGGAGGCTGGAGCTGTCAGCTGGGAGCGGCCATCGGGCTGAAGGTAGTCGGTCTGGAGCTGTCAGCTGGAGCAGCTGCCGTAGGCTGGAGGCGAGGGGTCTGGAGCTGTTGGCTGGGGCAGCTGCCATCAGCTGGAGGCGATGGGTCTGGAGCTGCCGGCTGGGGCAGCTGCCGTCGAGCTGGAGGCGATGGGTCTGGAGCTATTGCAGTGGCTTCCTCCTCTCTGCAGGACCAGCCGATGTATCTGTCTTCCTCCTCTTCCTCCTCTCAGCAGCGAGAAGAGCCGATGAAGAGCCGATGTTGTGTCCGTGTGTGTGTGTCTCTCTCTGTCTGTCTGAGTCTCTCAGACAGGGCCTTATATAGGGATTTCTGGTGGGGGGGGGTGCACTAGAGCAACCCCAAACACCATTGGCTAGAACAAGGTGTCCTTTAAGCCTATTGGCTCTTGCCTGGGGAAAAGAAACATTCTGCCTGGGGAAGGAACATCCTGTCTGGAACATCTTGAAACAAGGTTGCTTCTCTTAGGGTGTGGAAAACTCTGAGGGTGGGGGAGGGTAAGCTATCTATCACGGAGTCTCCCGGTTGAACCTCTGGACTATGCCTTTTGTGACAAGGGCACACAGGAACGCAGAAGGAAGGGGTTTGATGAGCCCAGGGAGTACAAGAAAGCACACCTACCTTAGCAGAGCTTCTGGAAAGTTTTAAGGGGATAAAGCAATATGCAAAGGCAGGGCCAATTTAATTTCTGGAATCAAAGTGTGATTTTACCAAGCAGACTGGTTTACATACCTACCCCTCAGTCCCCAGAATTCTTCATAAAATCCCTTTGTAAAATGCCCAACTTCCCTCTCTTACCCAGTTATGGAAATTTCACATGGACTAAAGATTTAAACATTACAAATACTTTATATAATCATTGAGAGAAAATATAGCATGATTTTTGGGATATAATCTCAAAATAAGGAAGCATTTTTTTAAGCAAGAAATTGTGAAAGTTCCTCCCACCCCCAAAGAAGAGGATGATGAATCAGACCATATAAAAACAGGTAATTTATGCATAGCATAAAGTATCATAATCAAAAGACAAATGGCAAGTCTGGGGAATACAATTGCAAAATTAGTACCCGGCTGGGCACACGCTGCGGGGGAAGGGGACGCGGTGGCCGTTTGTAGGTCAGAGGTAGAGTGCGCATGCGCAAGGCCCGTGTTCAAGCCCCAGCACCAAAAATAAATATTTTTAAAATGTCCTGAATCTGAAGCTGCAAAGAACACCTAGAATCCAGCAAGGAAACATTAACAATATGACAGAAAATTTGACAAGAGGTAAATAGTCCAAGAGAAGGGACACGCAAATGACGTGAATTTTTCAAAAAGTTATTTTTGATTTCAGTAAATAACACAAAAAGCAGGAGGTGGAGCTCGGAAAGCTCAACTCCGTGGTGGCCCAGGTAGCGGCTTTTAAAGATAGCACGGGGAGTTTAGAAGATCGCAAGCGGTGAGCAGCAGGGTGACGCCCGGGAATCCGCGGGATCAGCCTAACAGTCGGGAGCTGCAGGCAGCTCCACCAGTGGCGCAGGCGCAGAGACTCCAGGAGCCTGGGCTATGAAGAACCACTTGCACTTCCCAGGAGCTGCCACAGGGGGGCAGTCCCCGCAGCCCCTTCAACTGGACGCTCAGGGAACCGGGGACGGGGCTGTAGGGCTGGAAAAGCCCCAGGAACTCTGGAAAGAAGGTTCCTCTCCGGCTTCCCCGAGCAAAATGTGGCTCGAAAGGCAACACGGAACTCAAAAGGAAAACCTCTGGGCACAACTTGGTTCCACTGGGGCTCGAACCCAGGACCTTCTGCGTGTAAAGCAGACGTGATAACCGCTACACTATGGAACCACGTGCAAGGAGTAGGCACCAAGATTGCTTAATTCAAGATAATAAATTTCAATACAGTACAAAGGAATTGACAGTGCATGTTCAAAGACTGCCCTTGGAGGAAAAACTCCAAAAGAAGTATGAACGTTTCAACGCTTAATGGGAAGAGACCGTTGATTTAAGACTGAGCATGCTGAAGACACCGTGGGAACAGCCGCATCTCCAGCTTCCAGAAATAAAACCAAAATCCAAGGCTCAAAAACGCTTAGGTGAATCCTACAGAAAAAAAGCAAACGCCTCTGTGGTTCCACTGGGGCTCGAACCCAGGACCTTCTGCGTGTAAAGCAGACGTGATAACCGCTACACTATGGAACCCTGCGGGCAATCTTTGTGCCTGGATATCATAACAGCATACAAAAACACTGTCACCGAACGAGATCGAGATTGGACGCTTGGCGGACGTGTTCCAAGAGAAATTTTCCAAACGATTTCGGATTTGCTGGCGCGGATCCGAGGCAAGGCTCTCCTTGGCCACAGGGCTGCAGCGGAAGGCAGCGCTCCGCTTCCGGGCGCACGCCGCCCCTGCCCTGATGTATAAAGCGCGAAAGAACTGCAGCTATCTGGCTCTGTGGCGCAATGGATAGCGCATTGGACTTCTAGACAAGTTGAAGGAATTCAAAGGTTGTGGGTTCGAGTCCCACCAGAGTCGCTTTTTTTATCTAATAAATAAATGGAACGGCAAGCAGGAAGTGAAAAGCGAAGAGCAAAAATAAAAGAACCAAGAGGGGTCACGGACTGAAACGACCTGAAGAGATTTCAGTCTCTTCATGCGTCCCCTTACCAAATAGACGCAAGAGGAAACAAAGCAGACAAAGGAAACCCTTGCTTGAGGGTGCTGGTGATCCTGTCACCCGAAATGACCTTGCTAACTTTTCTCAATCACTGTCACGAAGCTCCACTTTCTGATAACCAGATGGAAAGATGAAGCGAGATACGAGTCACCATCCCCGTCCCCGTGTTATTGTTTCATTCTAAACATTGTTTGAATTGCAAAACTTAAAAAAAAAAAAAAAAAAAAAAAAAAAAAAAAATCGCTCAAAATTGCTGAAGTAATTGGAAACCAAAAGAAGCGCCGTCCTAAGTACCAGAATGGCCGAGTGGTTAAGGCGTTGGACTTAAGATCCAATGGATTTATATCCGCGTGGGTTCGAACCCCACTTCTGGTAGACCTGGTTGTATTTTCTAGATGCTGAGTCAAACTTTGCGAGTTCCCACGACGGGTTTGCGATCTTAAAACACCAGTAACTTCCAAGATAGAGAGATGGTGATGAATGAGGACATTTCAAAATGACAGAGAGAGCGAACTTTTGCCAGAGGTGAAACTTGGGGGACACCTTCGGAGTTGATGGTTTGCAAAGTGGAAAGGGCACAGAACAAGAAGTACATTGCGCTGCAAACACGTTCACTGACAGCAGGTATTTTTTTTCTGAGATCCTGTAAGCTCCAAGTACTATTCTAAATGATCTCAGTCACTGGGGAGGCTGAGGCAGGAGGACTGCAAATTCAAGGCCAGCCTGGGCAAGTTGACAAGACCCTATCTCAAAATTAAAAAAAAAATAATAGAAAGGGCTGAGGATGTAGTTCAGTGGTAGAGCACCCCTGGGTCCAATTCCCCAGTGTCACCAAAAGAGAGAGAGAAAAAAAAAGCAGCGGCACAATGGAGTGACATGGAGTTGTCCTTTACTTTGACATAAATATTCCACCCTCTCAAATAAGAACTCCCAAGGATCAATTCTGTCCCCTCCTCCTCCTCCCCAAAAGACTTCCCTAACCAATGGCCTTCATTCAACTAGCCACTTATTCAAGGAGTCTCTGAGAATTTGCCTTGCGGTAGGCCCTGAGCCAGGCGTGGGGCACATACAGAGTTCCTGTCCTCAAAGCAGAAACATCCCAGAAGGAAAAAAAAAAACATTACTGGGGTGATTACCTCACAGTTGTGGTGGACACAGCAATGTAGGCAGGCTCAGAGCCCCCAGTTCCTAACCCATCTAGAAAAGATCTAGATCTAACAGGGACCTCTGGACAACTCTTGCACTCTAGGGTAGGCCAGAATTCCCAAAACCAAAAGGAGTTAGAGTGTGGGATGTGGTGATCTTTCTAGATGGGCAGAAAGAAAAAAAAAAAAAAAAAACACTTAGGAAACGCTGAATGAAATGCAAACAGCTCTATTTACTGCTGGATTCTAAGCAGGACTGTCCCACACTATGGACACTGGATGAGAATGCAGTTTGAGGCCTATATTGGACCTGGACAGATCTTCATGCTCTTGTTCATTCAGAGCCATCCTCAGCAGCCACTGCGAACTTGATGCCTTGAAAGAAAGCAAGCTTCAGAGGTTGAGAGAGGAACAGGACAAAAGCTCATAATTCGCCTTGGGCTGAGCCTTGGCACAGAGGGCTGCTTTGGGGGAGAGGGTCCAGTTTTATTGCTCTCCTTTGAACCTAGATTTGCTGTCTGATGCTTAGGGATCCATATTTTTCTTTGTGAAAACCGTATCTAATATGTTTTATGATTTTCCAATACCAACAGTTCCCCTCCAAAACTATGAGGCACTGAGGAGGAAGTTTGTGATTTTAATCTTTCTCTGCAGAGTCCTTAGAAAACAGCAAAAGAAGTTTGGATCTGAGGAGCCAAGTGCAGACTCGGAAAGCTTGTAATAATTTAACAGATCATAGATTTTTTTCACTTATTTTATTACAAAAATAACACATGCTTATCTTTTAAATTCCAATAATACAGATATATGTGATAAAGGAAACAGTGAGAGCTTCATTGTCATTCCCCCCAAAATGGACATCTTTATCAGATTTTTTCTGATAAATATATACACATATAACTAAGTATAATTCATATGTACACATATCCTTTCATTTTTCACCAATAAATATATACACATCATATGGCACATTGCATCCTTTCTATTGAACAATACCCGAATATCATATCTTTCCATAACTGGCTATTTTACATTTATTTATCTTATTATTTATTTATTTATTTATTATTTGGTACTAGGGATTGAACCCAAGGACACTTTCTCACTACATCCCAGTCCTTTTTATCTTTTATTTTAAGACAGGTTCTCCCTAAATTGCTTAGGGTGTAGCTAAATTGCTGAGGCTAGCCTCCAAATTGCTAATTCTCCAACCTAAGCCTCTGGAGTCGCTGGGATTACTAGTGTGCACAACCCTGCCCGGCTAATCTTTGGCCACTGATCTCTTTATATATATTTTCCTCATTGTTCCCCCATATGGTGGGTTGCCTCTTAACTCCAAAGAGAGCTAAAACACATGTGAGGCTCCAACCTTACGTGATTCCAAATCCTCCCCTTCAGGGAATCTTTTCCAATGCCATTCGGAATGATATGGCAAAGAAGTTATGAAGAAGCAGGATAAGTTTGAAAAAAAAAAAAAAAAAAAAAGCAACTGACTAATGACATGCATTCAGGAAACAGCTGCTAAGATAACAGGACCCCCTTAAAAATGATTAAAAAGTGGTCCTTACCTTGCGTGTTCAAATCTTTTTCCATGGAAGCAGATTTCCCAGCAAAGTAAATCATGTCTTTTGCCCATTTGCCGTTCCCTCTGATCAGAATTCTTTTTTCCAAGTCTTCACGGGCCCATCCCAGTTACCATCCATATAGCTCGGTTTAGGCCAAACCCTAGAAAGCGTGGCAGAGTGGTCCTGGCCAAATCCTCCCAGGTGCGCCAAGGCCGGCTCTCCACCACCTAAGCGCTGGATTGAGGACCTCTAGTTTGCTTGTGATCCGGCCCCACAGAGGGCGGACACTGAGGCTTTGCAGGACCACGAGCTTGCTGAGTTCCTGGAGCGCAGTAGGCATTCAGTAACGACGGTAACCTAACTAAGGGACACTTAACGCTTGCATCTGTATCCCTCCACAAGTCGTTCCAGGGCTCCTCTACTACCAAGACCAGAATTAGAAATAAACGGTCCAGAGGTTCTGAATCTGGGGAATTCGACGTGAGAGTTCCCCATGGGCGCCTGAGATTGGGGCGTGAGCCTGGTCAGACAGGAAGTTAAGCTTTTAAACTTTACATTCCACATGTGATGAGAGAAGGGGTGCAATGAAGACTGCATTTGTCCAGATGCCTGCTCTTCTCGATTTTGTAGGTACACTTTATCAGCCGCAAGACCCGGGATTTTAAACCAAGAAGGAAAGAATGCTGGCACGTGGCGTGTTGCACTGCGGATAGGCTAGGGGCAGCCTGCTTTCGCAGAGCCCGGATAGCTCAGTCGGTAGAGCATCAGACTTTTAATCTGAGGGTCCAGGGTTCAAGTCCCTGTTCGGGCGTGAGTTGTTTTTAAACCTCAACAACAAGTTTGTTTGATCCTGTAGCTGGGCAAGTTGGAGATTAGACAAAACCCCAACTGAGTTGTCTTCTTCAGGTAGTTTACTAAAATCAGGAGGGGAGATGACACCATACCTGGAATTTACTGGAAAAGTGAAAGGGGGGAAAGAGCCAAACAGCTTTATCTTCCAACTTAACTTCTCTGTATGTTTCCCCCCTCCTTCGAATACCTTTTCCCTTAAATCTGGTATTACTTTTATATTCAAAACATCAATAAATACATAAGGAATAAAGTTTCACACCTGTCGTCAGAATCACAATAGTAATACCTTGGGCAGGAATTCTGCAGCTTTGGGCACCGAGGAATGTGTTCAAGCCCTTTTTATTATTATTATTATTATTATTATTATTATTATTATTTATTAAAAGCACAGTGAGGAAACTGGGATTTGAAGAAATATTTCAGGTGATGCATAATTTACAAGTCCCCAGCTAGGAACTGTCCTTCACCAGATTCATAATAGTCTGGTGGGCGCCTTACTTTGTGAGACTTGCAGTGGAGATAAATGTTTTTAGGGTCATCTTCACATCGGTCACCGATAAGAAAATTTGCATCCCTAGTAAGGTAAGTACACTGGGGACAAACCAACACCTTCTGCCTGTGTAGTAGACGTGCCAGCCTCCACAAAATTAAGCCTTGCACCACAAGTAGTACACGGAGTGACCACGGACCTGGGAACAGATCATCCTGCAATTTAAGAAGCTTAAACTCTTTGGGATCCTCAGAATGCTAAACTAAATAGAATGAACTCATCATGTACCCCTACAAAGCTGCAGTGTGTATGCTTGGGATAGGGGCTTGCAGTGTAGGTGTGCTTACACTATGGGGCTGGGGAGGAACACGGACAGGCACTTCATGCAACAAAACTCTGCCGAAACCCGGGATCGAACCAGGGACCTTTAGATCTTCAGTCTAACGCTCTCCCAACTGAGCTATTTCGGCAAAGACGTGGGCATTTGCTTGTGAAAAGTGACAAACTAAAATCTAAAGTCTCAACCATGCCCTTTCAGTCTTAGGAGCAGCCAGACCGATCTGGTTCAGTTCTGGATGGCTGGGGGCAGATTATTTACTTCATTCAAGAATTATTATATTATCATATCAACTTTATGACACATGTGGTGAGTAGAGACTGAATGCAACCAAGTAGATCAAGTGTTGGGCACAGAGGGTTCTTAGTGGCCGTTTTTATTCTCATTAGGGTCGCCGTAGAGGTAGAGAAAGAATTAGGAAAACAATGAAAGGTAATCTGGGACATTGCAGAACACAGAAGTGTCCCCATGTGACAGGAATTAATATTCTGTGTCACTGTTCTCAAAACTGCTTGGCTAAAAAGAATACACTTTTATTGGGGCTAAAAAATCCGGAAGTGAAGGAAAATGAACTTTTTTTCTTTTTCTTTTAAATTTCCCTCCTGCAGGGCAGCACCTGTTCTTGTCTTTGCCGAAATAGCTCAGTTGGGAGAGCGTTAGACTGAAGATCTAAAGGTCCCTGGTTCGATCCCGGGTTTCGGCAGAGGTTTTGTTGCATGAAGTGCCTGTCCGTGTTCCTCCCCAGCCCCATAGCATAAGTACACCTACACTGCAAGCCCCTATCCCAAGCATACACACTGCAGCTTTGTAGGGGTACATGATGAGTTCATCCTATTTAGTTTAGCATTCTGAGGACCCCAAAGAGTTTAAGCCTCTTTTTTTTTTTTTTTTTTTTTTTTTGGCTACTCCGCCGGGACGAGTTTAAGCCTCTTAAACTGCAGGATGATCTGTTCCCAGGTCCGTGGTCGCTCCGTGTACTACTTGTGGTGCAAGGCTTAATTTTGTGGAGGCTGGCACATCTACTACACAGGTAGAAAGTGTTGGTTTGTCCCCAGTGTACTTACCTTACTAGGGATGCAAATTTTCTTATTGGTGACAGATGTGAAGATGACCCTAAAAAAGGAAATGAACTGGAGGAGAGAAGACCAGAAGGAACCAAAACTCTCCACCACCTGTCTTGTCTTGCCCAACCTGGTCTGTCCTTGTTGAGTCAAAGCGATGAAAGCAGAGACTCCAATTTTGAAAACTGCCAAAAATGGATTTGATCAGGTTCCAAGGGACTCCCTCAGGAAGAAGGAGAAAAATTGGGGTGTTTGCCACAGCTTCTTGTCTGTTTCTCTCCCTGGAATGCCTCTGATAGTCTCACCCAACCAGTCCACTCTTTCTTGGATCAATGACCACTTGTCCCTTTAGCACATACCTATCAAGCAAGTCACATGAATATGGGTTTATGATCGTGGGCAAATATTTCTTTGAAATAGCTCCTTGCCTGTTCCAATATGTATTTTTTTTATTCAGTTCTAAATTGAAAACTCTATAGTAGTAATAATAATTACCATATATTGACTGCCTGCTTATAGGTAAAGACCCTGTTAAGCACTGCGCAGGGGTTCCTATCTTATTTAATCACCACAACTTTATGAGATGGAAGCTATTGTTATTATTATTATAAATTGTTATTCCCTTTCTCCTGAGGAAGCTGAGCTTTGAGGAGAAAATGGTAATTGTGGAACCTGTGTGGACCCTCGAGTGAAGGGTGAATGACCTTGCATCAAATTTCCAAGCCGGGCGCAGTGCGCACGCCTGTAATCCCAGCACTTTGGGAGGCTGAGGCAGGAGGATCGCGGAGCCAGCCTCAGCAGTGGTGAGTGCAAAGTGGACCCTGTCTCTAATAAAATACAAAAAAGGCTTGCAGTGGTCGAGTGCCCCTGAGTTCAATCCCTGGTACCACAAAAAAAAAAAAAAAAAATTCAAGTTCCACCTTCATCTTGACCCTTCTTTCTAATCAGGACTGACTGGGGACGAAAGTCCATCACCACTAAGAGGGCAGTTGACTCCTTCAGGCCACCTTACCACGCTGTCAATGAAATTAAGCTGGGCTTCTTTCTGTGGCCTGGCTGAACCAAGAAAGGCTCGCTCTGATTAGGCAAGAGCCACACCTGGACTCTCAACTGCACAGGGAAAATTAGTTCACCTTGGTGACCTTGCTCCTGAGGTTTTTGTGTTAACAAGCCAACTTCCTAAAGGCTTCTGTAGATGAATTTTCCCCTTATTTGGGTGGGTGCTTTTTATCATTTTGTCGCACTCCATCCCCTTGTATGCATTCTCTCCCAGTATGTCCCCTCCCTCCCCCACTAACAGAAGCTGGTACATCAACCCCAACTTCTCTCTGTACTCTGGGTCACACTTTGGGACTGGTCGGGGTGTGGGTGATTTGACCTCGTTTAGAGAGGGGAGCTGCTCTGTTTGAAACTTCAGATGATCTCTTCCTTTTCAGAAAGCAGAAAAAGTCTAAGGGAAGGGTTGAAAGGTGCAGGATCCGTGCCATATTCACAGGCACCTAGCAGGAGCAAACCCAAGACAGCCAGCGGGGAAAGGCAGCGAAGTCTCTGAGGAGCTCGTTGCCCATCCTGGAACACAACAGTAGTTGGGATTCAGCAGCTGGGAGACAGGCTGCAGGATGAAGGTGTTTGCATTCGCCAAGAGGATGGGTTAGAAGTCTCCGGATGCCTTCGCACAAGGACCTACACGCATTCATCCTCGTTAATGCCCTTGCAAGAAAAAAAAAAAAAAAAAAAAAAAAAAAAAAATCACCTGCGCCCGAACAGGGACTTGAACCCTGGACCCTCAGATTAAAAGTCTGATGCTCTACCGACTGAGCTATCCGGGCCCATAGCGCAAGCTCCACTTTACTGAGTGAAGACTGTCATCATTTTTACTGCCCAGTAGTAGCCATACCATTCAGCAAATTCCTGGGTTCCTCGTTGGTGTGCGATCCAATCTAATCCCAAAGCACGGATCCCGTGGCGGATCCCGTGGAAGCGAGGAGAGGACGAAGTGAGGCGGTATGGAGAGCACGTGATTAGTTCCCGCTTTGGCAGCTGGATACAAACCCCTTTTCAAATAAAATAAAACACGCTCCTCATTTATTTAGAGACACCCGCGCCCTGGCACACGTGAACCCCCAATTCTGCAAAACTGCACGGAAAGGGAATCCTCCTCCTAAGAGTCCCCACCCCGACGCGTTTCTCCGTCCTAAACCCAAAGCGCCCAGGGTCAGAGGCCACAGTTCAGAGGTTACAGATATCAGGCTGCCCTCCCTGCCAAGACGCCACTTCCAATTCCTTGTCCCGCTCCGACATGCCCACTTCAACAGTGCAAAGCAGATTGGCTAAAAAACAGAAAGCGGGACCCAGAACGCGAGCGGCGGCAGCCACGACGGCCTCCCGGAAGCTGGCCCCACCCGCCCATCCCGGGGGCCGGCTAGGCAGGTCCCTGCGCACGCGCAGCTCAGCGCCGTTCGCAGGCGGAATCCAGTCCCGCTCCCTCCCCACCCCCGCCCCACTGCTCTCCTAACAGGGGACTCTGTTTTCATAGGGCAGATCCCGTCCTAACCTTCAGTGTTCTGGGCTTCTGTTCTATCGCTAGTGGGAATGTCACCGCCCTTTCAACTCCTGTCCCCTCGTTGCGCCCAAGCACCTGTCGAGAAAGAAGAATGATTTTACCTCTACCTATTGGAGTTTTCAGCTGAGACCCTTTTGACAAAAGACAGAATAATGAGAAAAGCAAGCCAAAGTGTATTAACGTGTGTGTTTCATATATACATCGGAGGGATCCAGGGAATGAGTAAGGCTTAAAGGGATGCTTTAGATTTCCAGTTTATATAATAGCATATTCAATAAAGAAAATTAAATTTTTGGAAAAGTGACAAGAAATATAGGATCTACCTCTCCAGGGGCAATAAGTTACAGGAGGTAGATATATGGGAAAGTAATGGTAGATAAAGGTAGTTAGCAAAGTTTGTCATATAGAGAGATTCCTCCAGTGCCATCTCCAAACTGATAAGGGAATAAGACTATCTTCAGTGATTAACCTTTGTCCTTCTTGGTAGATAAGAGAATAGGGACTCCTTTTGTAAATTTATGTCCTGCTCTTAGACAATTGAGGGAAGGGTAGAGAGCTTTTTTTGTTATGCTCCTGAAATGCCTTCAATTCAAAATAATCCTTATGCCAAAGTGGCATATTTGGGGGTAGCACATTTCAGTTATCTTTCCCAAATTTGAGAACATAGTTTAAATGCCATCCTTTCTGGGAAGCTCCCTATGACACGACCAGCTGGCAGAGTAACATGTGGCAGGGGAAAACAAAAAGCCTTAGAACTATACCTTGAAAAGTGAGTAGGAGTATGCACACCTGCAGCAAGGTGACCCAGTCAGCAATTCTCCTCTGACCTTCTTGTTTGGATCCCAAGAGGATTCAGGGATTCTCCTTTCCTTTTCAGCCAGAAAACTGGACAGGATTAAAGGCCTAACACTTCCTAGGAGTATGACTCCCACCTTTACATTCCCAAGGTAGTTGTCCTAGGCTCAAAGCTGTAGAAACAAGCTTACAGTCTCCATTTCTTGTGTATAGTTTAACACTTTAAAACATGCTGTCAGGATTCTCCAGAAAACCAACAGGATACACAGACAAGGAGAGAGTTATTTTTAAGAACTTAGTTCAAACAGTGGAGGTTAGCAAATTCAAACCCTTTAGGGCAGACTGACAGTCTGAAAATTCAGACACGAGTTGATGTTGAATTCAAAGTCAATAGGTCAATAAGCTGGAGACTCTGGCAGTTTTTTTCTATCAAAATTTTGAGAAGTCCTTCTTCATCAAAAATCCTTTTTTGCTCTTGAGGGTTTCTGAAGATTGGATGAGGTACAGCCACATTAGGGAGGGTAATTGACTTTACTCAAAGCCCACTGATGTAAATGTTGACTATTTATTTATTTAGCATAAAAGAGTAGGGTTTATTCAAGTGAGCAAAGACAAAACTCCTGTAGGTTGAGGGGGCTGGAATAGGGGTTGTACACTTAAATGTACTAGTTTAGGTGTTTATATAGCTACTGGATAGGGGCATTGATCAATATCTATGCTAATCAGGTATTGGAAAAGTACCAGTTGGTCCTGTTGGTCAAAAATCTATGCTAAACAGGCATTGCAAGAGTGTTAGGCTGTTGGTCAGCACTTGAGTCTGTAGCCTTTACTCAAGTCTGTCCCATGATCACATTTTTTTTTTTTTTTTTTTTTTTTTGTACTGGGAATTGAACCCAGAGTTTTACCACTGAGCCACATCCCCTTTTTATTTTTTATTTTAAATTTTGAGACAGGGTCTACTAAGTTGCTGAGGCTGGCCACAGACTTGCCATGCCCCTGCCTCAACCTCCCTAGCCACTGGAATTACAGGTTTGTGCTACCACCAGCTCCATGATCATATCTTTGAAATAAATACATTTGATATTTGATAACATCTAGACCGATCTTTGACCAAACAACTGGAAATCCTGGCCTGTAACCAAGTTGACACATGTCATGACCCTTCATGAGCTCTGACATGCATCATGCAAAGTTCAAACTGTCCAATTTTTTAGACCAACATTTTGGTTTCCTTCCTTTTGGTCATCGTTGAATTTTCACGAGTTCCTTACTAAAAACCCAACCATTTGGAAGACGAAGCCCAGCTGACATCTTGGCAGATTAACAGAAAGGGGTGGGTGTAAACAGGCCTGCAGGGTGTTTGTCTCAATTTTGCCTTTTGCCAGTGAGGTCTTAGAATGTGTGAACTAGACCTTTATCCTCTCTCCACGGGGTTCATCCTGACTCCTAGCTTTAAAAAAGTGTTTGTTTGTTCAGTTGCTTTCCCTTGAGTGGAGTGGCTCCTTAGCAAGGTTTTTTGGTTTGGGGTTTTTTGTTGTTTTTGGTTTTGATTTTCAAATTAGGATCCAGTCCTGAGCCTCTGGATTCTTTTATCCTCTAACCCAATCCTAAAGGAATGTGAACAACTCTGGAGGTCTGGGGGCAGGTGAAGTGGCTCATTCCTCGGGTATTTCCTGGCGATCTCTGCCACAGGTTGATGGGTGCAAATGCATTTGTAAACTTTGAGGTATGGAGCATAGGTCTGCTTTGCAATTCAGTTCCTCTTAAGTGTCTGAGAATTTTTGCTGGGTCTTAAGATGTGTGCTACATAGAGGCCAGAGAGGCCAGAGGATATGATGTACACTCGTGGCTTGTGATTCAGCAAGTAAAAGTACAGGGTGCCCACTTAAATCCGAACTTCACAGAAACAAGGAATATGCACTTTGTTGTGTCTCATGAAATATTTGAGACGACACTTGTACTAAAAGGTATGTGTTGTTTCTCTGAAATTCGGATTTAAGTGGGCGTCTTATATTTGATCTGGTTAAACCAGAAAGGTCTTCCCATGCCCCATTCAAGAACTGACTTAGGGTCCTTGTTATTGTTTTACCAGCTGAACAAAGCCTGGACACTTGACGCTTTCTAAGATTTCTTTGGCCAACAAGGTGCGCCAGCGGTTCCCGGAGTCCCGCAGGTCGCAGGCGGTACAGGCCAGCGCCACGCATCCGGCCGCGGAAGGCTGCCCAGCCCGGGCCGCTGCTCTTTGAGGTTCCAAAATCTGCAGCTTCAGGACAGTCAACAGAAACAAGAAAGGTAGAGGGCTGGATTGCCTAGAAGTGAGCTGCACATAGTGCATCACGGACAGTCTCTAGGGGCCCCTGGCCCCAAATCCAGGGACACTAATTTCATAGAGAGCCCTTTAGAAGAAAGGGCCATTAAGGGGAACAGGTACGCGATTGAGAAATACCCACAAGACCACCCATTTCGATCCATTTAAAGGAAGTGAGATTAATACCTGGTGATAGCAACATAAAACTGCCGAAACCCGGGATCGAACCAGGGACCTTTAGATCTTCAGTCTAACGCTCTCCCAACTGAGCTATTTCGGCGGCCTTTAATGAGAGTTTGTGTGTTTGTGTATGTGTAATTATGAAATAATGTGTGTGTGTGTGTGTGTGTGTGTGTGTGTGTGTAATTATTATGAAATAATGTTTGTTTCATGGTAACAAAAGTGGTCATTATGCAAGTTTGGTTGGAGATGGGCATGTTACAAATGTTGGAGATGATAATGCAAGGACCTTGTTCACAAACTAGAAATAAAAACTAGTTTTCTCAGATTTTAAAAATTTTCTCTAATGGCCCTGCAATTTGTTTCCAATTTAAAAATAATTCACGATGAACCTCACGATCCTGTCTCAAAATTTGAGAGAAGTTTGTTAAGGATCTGGGGGTGTAGCTCAGTGGTAAAGCTTCCCTTGGGTTCAATTGCCAGTACTTAGGGGATGGGGTGAAAGGTGGGTGCTATATCAGGATCATGGGCTTTTTTCATCGCAGTATATGGGCCTATTTCATGTTTGTTTAATCCATGCAAAACATTGGATTATATGGATATAACAAAATCTATTCAATCAGACTTTCTCCCCTAAGTTTTATTATTTTTCCCCAGATATAATTGTTTAAAATACTGCCTTTTGTTTTGGTTGGGGGGGTTATATATTTGTTCTGTGTGAAAGCAGAACTTGCAAGGTCAAAAGATATATTTAAAATTTTTTTTACAGATATCATCAATTTGGACTTCAGAAATGTTTAGAAGAGTACAAGAAGGCCTAGCACTTTCAAGGCACTGGATTTGATGTCCAGCACACACACACACACACACACACACACACACACACACACACACAAACACAACAGCACAGGAAGCCCATGTGTAAAGACTTCACAAGTAGACTTCTACTGTTATATATAGTCACTGTATTTGTTAAAAGAATTGGTTTGCTAAGCTTAGTATTAGAATTACACTTCAATTTTTGCAATCCCATCTTGACTTTTCTTTTTTAAAAATTTTAAATACATATTGTTGAGAAACAGAATTGGACCAGGCCTCCTTCAAGCTCTATGAAACAAGCTGTGGTTTAATAATATCCCTCATATGCTGATTCTGTTCCACCTCTGCCTCCTGTTTCATAAGTTTGCATCTCTTGAATTCATTCATTTAAACTGTGTTTTAAATAAACTCCATAAGGCTGTTAATTCAGTGCTTCATATTCACTTGTTTCATAACTGGGGAAAGAACACAGGCTTATTATAACTTGAAAGGAAACTGACCTTAGTTTAGAATTTATAAACAAAAGACTTAAAGTGGAGGTTGATTCCAGATTGCTCTTCTCAAAACAGTAAGGAGAGAGTGTTTCTGAGGTATGAAGCCTAAACTAGATGGCATCAAAATTTTTTCAGACTCCAGGAGTCTATCATTTGTTTAGCTTAAACTTTACTTTTTTGCTTTCACTCATAATTCTACTAGAAAAAAAAATCCTAAAACGTCCCCCAAGACACCCTCCCAGCCAGTCAAGTGCACTGGTTAATCCTTGGGACTGTTAATATGGATTTCATCCCTGTGATTAGGTTAGATTATATAGCAAGGCTGAACTCTAAAATATGTAATTATCTAGGTGCACTTGAACTAATCACATGAGCCCTTTAAAAGCAGATTGCCCCCCCACCACCACCAAGATGGTCACAGAGGGACTCAAAGATTCAAAATGCAAGGGGGATTCAATGTTGTCATGCTATTTTGAAGAAGGAGACTGCATGGCAAGGAATACGGGCAGCCTCTGGTTGCTGAGAGTAAAATACCAGCTGACAGCCAGTACGAAAAACTCGTCCTCAGTTCTACCCCTGCAAGAAACTCAAGTCTGCCAAGAGTGAGCTTGGAAGTAGATTTCCACCCCAGTGCCTGCAGATGAGAACTCAACCTGGTTGACACTCTGAGAAACCAGTCCATATCATGTGGAACTTATCACCCTCAGAACTGTGAGCTAAGTTCATCTTAATTAGGTATGCAGCAATAGAAAACTAATATAGTAGTATAGATGCTGTAGGCTTGGTTTATAGATCCCAAGTGTATTTTTTTTTTTTTTTTTTTTTTTTTTTTTTTGGTACCAGGGTTTGATACCAGGGACCCTTGACCACTGAGCCACATCCCCAGCCCTTTTTATTTTTTGAGACAGGGTCTCACTACATTGCTTAGGGCCTGCTAAATTTCTGAGGCTGGGTTTGAACTTGCAATCTTCCTATCTCAGCCTCCCAATCCACTGGGATTACAGGTGTGTACCACCACACCTGGTCCAAAGAGTACATTTAAATCCTAATCTGGTCACTTACTTGTCTATGATTTTTGGGCAAGTTGGCTCTTTCATGTTCATATTATAGATATAATTGTGCTAATACCCACACAGTGCAATTAGCATGTGTATATAATTATACTAACCCTAGCCCTAATTTACTCGTGTATTATATTTACATTTTATCTTGGGCAAGTGATTTTTAATCTGCACTTTCTCCCAGTCTCTCAGTGCTCACAAATGTAGCTACCACTTGTAACATCCAATATTTTTTGTTATTATTTGACATCTATGCACCTCCAACAAGCATATCCAAAAATGAACCTATATTCCCCTTCCAACTTATTTATCTATCAACTTCCATCTAAGTTTCCCAAGTTATAAAATTACAAATTCCCTTCTCCTTCTACTTTCCATTCATAATCACACCCAAATGCTATTTATTCCAACTCTCTATTTCTGGAATCTACTTCTTTTTCTCTTCCTATCCTCTCCGCTTCTAAATTGTTCTTCTTACCTATAACCCACTTTCCACACTGGAACCCAACATCCTGCTTAAAAATTCTCCATTAGTGGGCTGGGGTATATAGCTTAGGTGGTAGGGAACCTGTGTAACATGTGATATAGGCCCTGGGTTTAATTCCTAGCACTGCAGAAAAGGATAAGAGGAAAAACCCTTCACTGTCTCTCTGGTTAAAACCAAAAACTTAGGTTATGTAAGTTCTTCATCAGCTATCCTCACCTTCTCTAGTATCATATCTGTTCTTGGCTGTCATGATGCTTTTTGTGACCTTACTCTTCCGTTTTGGCCGTGCAACATTTTCCACCTTGTCCTTCCCAAGTCCGTTTAATCCACAAATTTTAGTTCACATTTCCTAGTTTTAAAAGCTCTGACCGTCTCTCCCCTCTCTCCAGGCTAGCTGCCTTTCTGCAGGACTTTTATATACCACTTACCAAAATAGATTGCAACTGCCTGTTAGGTTACCTAAGTATTTTCTTGCCATTTATATCCCCAGCTTATGTTATAGAACAAGCTGGAGTAAATGTGGAATGAATGAGTGAATGAAAGAATGAAAAAATTTCTAGCCATATCCCAGGACCAACTGGGTGACTTCCAAAATCACCTGGTCAACTTCTGTAAAGTTATTTGTAGGTTCTTAGCTCTTTAGTTTCTTGGCTTTAAAGATAAGTCATCTGGCTATCCTGCTTCCTTCCCCTGAAGGATCAATACCGAGCAGCAAAGAAAGGGTACTTGCAAAAATAGTTGGGAAGTGTGATGATTCATTTAAATTGTCAACTTGATTGGATTAAGAGATACCAAGGATTAAGATGGTTATGGGTGTGTCAGTGAGGGTGTGTCTAGGAATGATTGGCATGTGGGACAGCCAACTGACATGGAGACAATCCCTAAGCATGGGCAGTACCGACCAATAGGATGATGGCTTGGATGGAATAAAAATTGAAAGAACTAAGTAGCAGCAGCAGGTACAAGCTCCATTCTTCTTGAATGGGTTCTTTGATTGCTGCTGCTGGATTGTCTGAGGATATGGAATTCTGCATTCTTCACTCTTCCAAAGTGGACTCTGACAGTGATTCTCCAGAAGGCTTCGGTCTCAGGCTAGAGTAGCACGGTTGATCCCTCATATTTTGGGGCTTCAGCCTCTTGGACTGCGCAGCTATTGGTTCTCCCAGCTCTTCAGCCTGCAGACGGCCATTGTGGACTATTCAGCTTCTGGTCCCGTAAGCCAACCTACTAAGTCCCCTTTTTATAATTGTAATTCCTGTTGATTCTGCTCCTCTAGAGAACCCTAATACAGGAGGAAAGCCTGAGAGTTTTAACTATAGTTCAATTTATAAGCTTTGTAAGGGAAAACTGTGTGAAATTTGGAATTCTTCCCACTGGTTAGGGTAAAGTATGGAGCAAAAGCTTTATAAACTTTTTAAACTTCATAAACTTTTCGAAGCAAGTTCTAAATTTTGATAACAATCTTAAGAACCTCACAAGATATATACATCTATAGCAAATACTGTCCAAAGATTTTTCTACACCTCCTTTTAGGACTGTACTGTGGGTTGTTTCTCAATTATTTTGCTGAATGTAGAGCAGATCCTCGAAATATACAGGCTTAACATTTTTGTGGGGTTTCACAAGTACCTGATCAGTATAATTTAAAATTTTCATGAGTCATAATTTTGAATCATAACCAAGAGCAAGGAAGACCTCCTATCCCCAGGGTCCACATCACAACCCGTAATCACATTGAAGTCCTTAAGGAGGGATCATTAAATGTATTGGCTTCATTTGATTGCCTTGTGTGGAAAATTATATCCCACAGTGGTATTCAACTTTGCAGGATGTAGTTCTCACAAGGTTAAGCATCTACTGCAGTGGTTTTTAGCTTATGAGAAAACTTCACTAAAATTTAACATCTAATCCTGCAATGAAAGTCAGGCAAATTGAGAAGACAGGTAGCCTTTTCCAAGAACCAGGCAAGAAAAAAATATTTCCTAACAATATAGCTAATTTTGTGGATAGGATAGCCTTGAAAAAATCCAGGGTCCTGAAGGCTAAATTCCAAGGATGCTCCTTTCTTCAGATACAGCCTTAAAAGAAATGGTACTTCCATCATTAATAAGTCTCTGAAAAGAGATATGCGCATTTCAGCATGATGTGATATCTATAATCTGGGAAGAAAGCCCTCACTTTTGAGCTGTCTTCTAATCCAGTTTCTCCAGAGCACAAGGTTGTAGAGGTCACAAACCTGCACTAAACACACCCTCCTTTCAATTCCAACACTACAACTAACCAATGAGCTATATGGCCTTGAGGAAATTTGCTTAAATTAGGCATTGAGTGCCTTTCTACATTTGTAGCTAGGCATAGTGGTGCACTCCTGTAATTCCAACAGGTTGGATGGCTGAGGCAGGAGTATCATGAGTTCAAAGCCAGTCTTTGCAATTTGGCAAGCAAGGTCCTAAGCATCTTGGCAGGACCCTGTCTCAAAATAAAACATAGAAAGGGCTGGGGATATAGCTCAGTGGTTAAGGTCCTCTGGGTTCAATCCCCAGTAAAAAAAAAAACAAAAACAAAAAACAAACCTTTAATCCTGGGAATATTCAGGTCCCCATACAGGCAGATGCTCAGTGAGCATGAGGTCTCCTTTCACAGGCAGCTCTCTAGGCCCCTAGGTTACTTTGCCCACCCCCCCACCCCCATCTGAACATGAACTCTGGAGAGAAATGTGAACCTGTCATCACTTTTCTAAGGTCTTCAAATTAAAATTCACTATTTCAGAAAGCAGAATTTGAATCCTTATGTGAAATGGCTAAGAATCTGAGGGGAAGAGAAATTAAACTCATCAGAATTTCTTTTTTTTTTTTTTTTTTGGTACCGGGATTGAACTCAGGGACCCTCGACCACTGGCCACATCCCCAGCCCTTTTTCGTATATTTATTAGAGACAGGACCTCACTGAGTTGCTAAGTGTCTCACCATTGCTGAGGCTGGCCTTGAACTCCTGATCCTCCTGCCTCAGCCTCCCAAGCACTGGGATCACAGGCATGTGCCACCCACCACGCCCAGCAGGAATTTTTTTTTTTTTTTATTTTTTGAGGCAAAATAGGCCCAGAATCAAAAACACTAGCAATGAATCCCCCGCACCAAGTCAGGACTCTCCTAAATACATCACATTGGAGGGCTGTTAAAACTGCTTTTCTGCCCATGGACCCTCCGAAATGGTGTTTAATAGTTGAAATATCAGTTTGTTTGTCTGTTTACAAAGACCAGGACTCCAGGGTTCCCAGGCTCCCAAGCAGGATAAATCACCATGAACCAGTTCTCCCACTGTCCACCACCAATTCCTGACTTGTAGGAGCAGAAGCAAATCAGACAAACAATATGGCTTTTAAAAAAATTATTTAATTTAGTAGTTTTTTTTGGAAAAAAAGCAATAAGGCAAAAAAACTGAAAATATATATAGTTTTGTTTCGTTTTCATGTGACTTTATTCCACCTGAAGGACTCTTAAGTTGCTTCCATTAGCAGGAATCTGGGGATCAATCCAGAAATGTAGTGCAGATGGTAAAGGAGGAAAAGGGGGATAAAGCAGGAAGTTCAATTTAGTTGGGGAATTCACACTCTATCCAAAGCCCCAGATGAAGTTCCTGCTTTCATGGACCTCCTTGGAAGAAGCCGGGCATAGGCATAACCTCTGGCTTGTGCTGGGAAAAGCAATTCTTAGAAAGGAGGACACTCCTCCAGCAGTCAGTCACTCCTCTCTCAGTAAGGAGGGATGGTGGGGAAGGATTAAAGTACTAATTTACCCAGTAAAATCCAATTTCCCTGGAGGGATGGCTTCCTCTGGAATGATATTTTCCCCCAGGACCCACACTGGCTGAGGCTCAGCAGTTAAGGAACAAAAACACAAAAAACACTAACAAAAAGCATACAAGGAAGGCACCTCAATTTGTGATCCTCAACCAAGGGTGGGTTGCCCAGGAGAGATTTCTGAACAAGACAACTAAAACAAATACAGAACATACAATAAAATGGAAGCCAGGACCTCACAGGCGCAGTTCTCTGATCCACCCCACCTTGACAGTGCTTTTAGCCCACATCCTAGGAAGAAAGTTCTTTTGGGATTTAGCCTATGTGCTGGACAGAGGCAGGAGTAAACAGGAAATTACCCTCCTGATTTTCTACCCATACTCTTCCTAACAAAGACAGAAAAGAGGCAGGAAAGAGATTAGGATTTCATTTTCAAGAGTCTGGTAATTAGGAGAGCAGAGTTCAGACAGCAGTGGGTACCCCAAGATACAAACCATTGACAGAGTCCCTGTTCAGTAACTGCTAGACGTGATCCTGCTCAGGTTTCAAACCTGCCTCTAGAAGATGGAAAGTAAAGGAGTGCCAATCCACATCAACTCATGTCCAAGAGAGTCCCAGGGGACTGTGATATTAAAAACCAAGATTCTTAATGGGAAGGAGGAAAGTCAAACAAAAAATTAGATTTTTCTCTACATATATATAATATACAGATATTTAACACATTATTCCAGAGGTGGCTCCAGTCCATGGGGCTTGAGAGATGGTGCAAAACTTTTTGTTCCAGATTAACTTCTCTCAAATTCTGAAGTATATCAGAAGGGGACAGGCAATGTTTTGCTCCAGACTGGGGCACAGGCCCAAACTGGTATTGCGCCAGGAGAGAGAAGCTAGAAAGGCAATGAAGGATGGGGGTGAGGAGGAACTGGGAAGGTAAAAGTGGCTAGCAGTCTTTTTCCATCCTGCCTGTGTTCTCTGAAGTTCTCTGCCTGAGGAAGTCCGTAAAACCCCTTTATGAGGATAATGCGACTCTTTTACCAACCACCAAAGTGGCCTCCAGTTGCTGCCAAAGAAGATGGAGAACAGCAGAGGGGTGTTTCACGTGAGTGAAGATAGAAACTTCCAAGAATGTAACTGAATATTCCAGCCCTACAGAACAATCACTCTTGCAGGTGTTCTATACCTCAGTTATTTACGCATGATGCCCCATTAAACCAACCCTGTGTGAACACCTTTCACAATGTTAGACCTAAGCTCCACTGCAATCACTCTCCATGTCTCTGCTGGTTAAGTCTTACGTGTGTTTCTTTTTAAAGGAACTTTAAAATCAGTTCTTGCTCTGAACAGCACCAAAATGGTCATGAATCACAATTTTACGCAGATCTTGGCTGAGCAGGATACTACAAGGGGAGGGTGAATGACATCACCTTAAATGGGGCAGAGGGAGGAAGAAGAGCCAAGAATACTTGACTTTGTAGAAGTGGAATAACACTAACTTTCAGCCACTAAACTCTCCCTTACAAGGTATCTAGTACATCGATTTCAGCGTCAATCAGCTAAGGCAACCAGCCAATCACCACCACTGGTGTCTGCTTCTGGTGATTGATTTGGAAAAATGATTGGTTAAGACAGACAAACTTGAGGAAAGCACTTGGTAAGAGTCACAACTGCCAGCTTTCCTGCACATCCTCTGTCCTCTTCTCCATTTGATCCGCTTCCTTTGTGTTACTGGTGCTTCAAAAAATGTCTGGGCATGAGTTCCAGTCCTGCTTTTCTTTGCACTCCCAATATTCACCCCTATAAATATGGGTTAACTCCTTGGTCACAGGGTCCTTCTTCCGCTCAAACCACAGTGCCTTATAAGGATCATATGGCGTGCCTAAAAGGGAAAGAAAGCACAATTTGAGCTGGCAGACTCTACGCGTCAAGAAATGCAAGTAGGGGCTGGGGTTGTGGCTCAGTGGTATGGCGCTCGCCTAGCACATGCGCGGCCCAGGTTCGATCCTCAGCACCACATACAAATAAATGCATTGTGTACAACTAAAGCAAATAAATAAATATTTAAAAATAAAAAAAGAAAAAAGAAATGCGAGTAGAAGGCAAGTTCATTACCATCTTCCGTGGCTTTCATAGCTTCTGCTTCTCTCTTTTTTCTGGATAGTCTCTGTTTTTCCTCTAGGCGCTGCTTCTCAGCATTGGCTTCATCCCAGCGCCCATTTTCCATCAGTCTCTGGTCAGGCCGTAACCGGCTGTCTGTGGGTGCAGTGCCGCCTTCCCAGGCATTGAGAGTCAGAGCCAGCTCTGAAAAGTAGTACATATTTTCTGCATTCTTCCTAAAGGTAAAGGATGAGAGAAAGGAAGAGTAATGCCAGAGCCCAGACCCTAGTAAAGGAGCAGCAAGGCTGATCCACAAATGGAAAAAAATGTAGCATCATGTCAGGTACCCCTAATGAAGACAGCCAAACTGGATCACTCCTGTCCCCCCACCCCCCACCATCACTCAATTCAATAGTCATCTGGGACTGTACTGCTCTCAGTTAAAATGATCTACATTTATTAGGAAGAATGAAACATTCTACTTAATGAAATTCCTCAGTTCTATTCCGTTGCTTCCCTTTTAACCTCCTTCTGGGATAATCTTGGCTGTTACAATAGACTGAATGTATTAGATGGTGATACGAGACAAATGGCCTCCATCTTGTTTCCAAAGTCCTGTTCACTGTCATAGGGATTTTTATATTGCTCCTGCATTTCAGGCTAAATTGTTAATAGGTAGTAAGCATCTTTCTCCTCCAGCTGCTCCTGAATAGTCTGCTGTAAACTGTGGAAAATACCCTTCTAAATTGCATTCCAATGGAACTTTGGGAAGGCCACGCATTTTTTCACAGATGTGGTTTGGTTAGTTAGAACTTTCTTGGGACAAGGCATGATGTAACTCAAATCACATAGTGGCAACCTTCTGGTAATCTCTCCAAAGGCTCCAACTTCCCTGGCTGGATCCCTCACATAATGAGGTGTGAAGGCAGGCAGAAATACCTTCAGTACTGCTTCACAGTCAAGGCCAAAAGTGGTATCCGGGCAGCCTGAACACTGATACTCACGGTAAAGGATTCCTTTTCCACAGCATGACCCTGCTTTCCTCTGCTTCATGGACTCTCTGGCGAGCATCACCCCCATTTTCCCCAACAGCTGGCTGTATTTTGAAACAATCCATTTTCTCATCCCAAGTCCCCACAAGGGCAAAATGAACTTTTCCTGATGGATCTGTCACTTCCCCCGTCACCTGCAAGGGTGGAGAGCAGGGCTTTGGAGCAGAGTATTCACTGTGAGGTAGCTTAACTGACTAATCCAGAAACCAAAGTCTGGGGAAATACTGGTTAAGTCCTGGTATGACAAACATGATGGAGTCATCCAGATTACTTTGTTATGTTATTTTTTTGAAATAACTGAGCCATGGCTTAGGGGTTTCATTATCATTGTGTTGTAGAGGGATTTCTGATGCAATCACAAGTAGAAAAAGCATCTGACTAGTGGTCAGAATTACATTTTGGAGAAAACAGAGACAATCACAAATAGATTTAAATCCCCAGCTACTGTTCACTCTCTCACAAAAACTCATAGCACAATTTCTTTATGGTGTTAACACAAAATTCCCCCTTAAATTCTCCCAAGGGCCAAACCCTCCACACTCTCTTCCTACAATTCTTTTATTAGTCCCTCCTTTGTCATTTTGAGTCTCTCATTGCTCTTGACTTTTACTTCCTCACTTGTCTGAGAAGAAATTGGTTCAGCAATGAAATATAGTCCCCTTTCTGCATTATCCTTTATCTCTTTTTAAAATTTTTTTTTTAACATTGTAGATGGACAGAATGCCTTTATATTTATTTTTATGTGGTGCTAAGGATCGAACCCAGTGCCTCATACATGCTGGGCAAGCACTTTGCCACTGAGCTACAGTCCTAGCCCTCTACTTTTTTTTTTTTTTTTTGGTACCAGGGATTGAACTCAGGGGCACTCGACCACTGGGCCACATCCCCAGCCCTTTTTTGTATTTTATTTAGAGACAGGGTCTCACTAAGTTGCTAAGTGCCTCGCCATTGCTGAGGCTGGCTTTGAACTCGCGATCCTCCTGCCTCAGCCTCCCAAAGTGCTGGGATTACAGGCGTGTGCCACCGCACTCAGCTGCCCTCTACATTTTTTGAATACCATTTTTAGGAGATGGAGATACACACACACACACACACACACACACACACACACACACACACCAGCCACACAGGAGTAGGCTCTTAAGTAAAAAAAATTTGAATTCCACCTTCCCTTACCTTTCTTGCTACATCCCGAGAGAAGTAGCTATAAGGAACAAATTTAAGATTACACTTGTCTCCCGTCTTGTGATTTATAATGTCAATTTCACCAGACTGTAAAATGAAAAGAATAATGGATCAGTTTAATGAAGACTGGATGACTTGAATATCTGCCAAACCCCTTACCTCATAATTCTTTATTCTTTCTTTTGTGGTACTGGGGATTAAACCCAGGGCCTTACACATGCTAGACAAGTTCCCTACCACTGAGCTACATCCCTAGCCATAATTAATTCGTCAATTAATTATTTTTGTAGTGCCAGGGATCAAACCTAGGGCCTCATGCCTGATAAATAGCACTCTACCACTGAGCCACAACTTCAGCTCTCTTTATTCTTCAGTCTTATGTTCTAGCACTTCTTTGCTTAAGATTCAGGTCTAGGCCAACCTTGGTGATATTATGGAATCCCTTTGTAGCCTTGGTATTCCAGATTGGGATCAAGACCAAGTGACCATTGTTTTGTTTTGTGTTACATGTTAGGTATCATGATTTGACCTTCAGCACACACACTGAAATTCACATAAAAATTTATCTTTCAAAAACCAATCCTTTTCGGCTTAAATCAAAGTGCTCTACTTAGTTTTAAGGTTATAAGGCCTTTCTATACTTTTATTTTATTTTTTCCCTCCTTTCTATCTTTTAGAATGAGTCATCTTAACTCCTACATGTACATGTGAAGCCCCTGCACCCTGTTTTTTTTGGAACTAGAAATTGAACCTAGGGGTGCTTAACCACTGAGCCACATCCCCAGCTTGCTTTAGTACTTTTTGAGACAGGTGTTGCTAAGTTGCTCAGAGCCTCACTAAGTTGCTGAGGCTGGCTTTGAACTTATAATCCTCCTGCCTCAGCCTCCTAAGTCACTGGGTTTACAGGTGTGCACCACCACACCCAGAAAGTGAAGCCCTTCTTGACTGCTCAGAAGATAGTTATTGTTTCTCTTCTGATTTACTGCAATCATTGTCCTAAGAACAAACTAACAATTAATTAGATATTATCTTAGTATACCTCTTGTACTAGTGCTTTTTTTTCCCCCATTAGTGCCCAGAGGCATTCTACCCCTGCATGCATCCCCTTCATCTTTTTATATTTTATTTTGAGATAGCACCTCACTAATTTGCCAAGGTCAGCCTCAAACTTAAAATCCTCCCACCTCAGCCTCCTGAGTAGCTGGGATTAAAGGCATGTACCCCAGAACCCAGCTTGTACTAGTGTTATTCTGTTGCATATTTTTCAACCTACAACTACACTTTGTCACATACCTTAAATGATGCAGTGACTCCTAGAGGAACATCTCATTTGACTTTGTAACCTCAGTACCTAGCATACTGCTTGGCAATAAATATTTCATAAATAAAGAAAAGGACTAAAAGTGTTTATTATGTTTATTTGTATCTTTCATAGTGCCCAACATAGTCCTAGTTGTCACTGATGAGTGTTAAATTTAGTCATTTATAAATAATAATTTGTGATATAGAAACTTGGAGAGAGAGAGAGTAAGGCTACTGCCTGAGAGAAATTCCTTAGTGGAAACTGATGAACTAGTAGCAACATTCTAGGGCCAGTTCTCACGTCCTAAATACTGCACAGTGGCACACACCTGTAATCCCGGTCATTTGGAAGGCTAAGGCAGGAGGATTCAATGTTTGAGGCTAGTCTCAGCAACTTAGCAAGGCCCTAAACAACTTAGCGAGTCCCTATCTCAAAATAAAAAACAAAAAAGTGCTGGGGATGAGCTGCAGTGGTTAAGCACCCCTGGATTCAATCCCCGGTACCAGGGGGAAAAAAGAAACAACAATAACCAAGCACTGCAGAGATAAACCTAAAAAAGTATTCTCCTAAACTTCAGAAGTATTCTGGGTACTTTTGCTCACCTGATCTATCCACAACTTGCCCACAATAATGTTGTGCACTGTTGTAGTAACTTTTTTCCAAGTGTAGTGATGTCCAGTTGCATGGAAAATACAGTGGATGGTACCTACAAGAAGAGAAGTATATAAATTAAGCCAAATATTAGAAAAACAGCACCATGTAGACTAGAAATAATAATGGATGGATGTCTTTCCATTGATACAGCTTACTTTACAAAGAGAACAATAAATCAAAAGGACTTGTAACCTTCTTAAATTTGGAAGCATTGATTGAAATGAACTTTTTCACTTGATTTTTAAATATATGATAAAATATAAGTAAGTGATGACAAATACTGACAACAAATACATCTTTAGCTAGGGAGCTACATTTTGTAGTACCAATAGTAAAATTTACAGGAACAAGTCAAATGTGCCCTAATGTGACAAAAAAAAAAAAAAAAAAAAAAAAAAAAAATCCCATTGTGGGAAAATTGCATTGGTTGTCAGTATGCGGGGCCCTGATGTAAGTCTACCGTTTGACCTTAAACAAACCATTTATCTAAGGGCCTGAATACTAAAAGTGGAGGAGTAGATAGAGCAGGACTTTGGAATTAGAAGTGAATTCAATCCTGGTTCTACTACTCAATATTTGTGTGATTCTGTGTTATACAGTGAAGAATTTGTCTGATCATTATTCCTGGGAAGGAACCTTTCAACCCCTGTAACTACTTAACATGATAGTTTATGCTAATGAGGTGATTCATGCTGGCCCCCACACAGATAATGCTAATGAGATAACTCTGATGAGGGCAAGCCAGGCCAGGAAGATCAACCATGTGATTAGGGAGTTGGGGCCTTAAGTCATCTGTTATCAACCCAACTTCCTGACCTCCCTCTGTAACCACTAATCAAAACAACATGTTAAGCCTGGCGAGGTGGCGCACGCCTGTAATCCCAGCACTTGGGAGGCTAAGGCAGGAGGAGGAGGATCACGAATTCAAAGCCAGCCTCAGCAATGGTGAGGCACTTAGGTTCAGCAACTCAGTGAGAACCTATCTCTAATAAAATACAAAAAAGGGCTGGGGATGTGGCCCAGTGGTCAAGTGCCCCTGAGTTTAATCCCTGGTACCAAAATAAAAAAAAACAAAACAAAACAAAAAAGTTAATTGTGGTTTAGGCAAGCCCTTCTCTGCACAAAAGATTCAAGTAGCCTTGGTAGTTAGCCAATGAGGATGACAACAGTATAATGAGAATGATAACAGCAGCAGCCCTACTGACAGCACTTGCCACTCTGTGCTCTCCTCTCCTCATACATTATCTCATTTAGCCTCCATGATATTGACTCCACTTATATATGTCCAAAATCTCTTGATCATCCCCTCACCCTGTGAGGCCCCTATTATCCTGATACCAAAGTCAGACAAAGATATCACAAGAAAAACAATATCCCTTATGAAAAATGACACAAAATCCTCAACAAAATACTAGGAAAATGAAATTTATCAGCATATTAAAATGATTACATGCCATGACCAATGGAATTTATTCCTAGAATGCAAGGATGGCTCAACACATGAAAATCAATCAATATAATAGCATTACATTAACAGAACGAAAGGAAAAAGAACCAAGATGGTCATCTCAATTGATGCAGAAAAAGCATGTGACAAACTTTCAACACTTTTTATGATTGAAAACACTAAAAAAACTAGGAGTGAAAGAAAAGTGCCTCAATATAACAAAAGCCAAATATGAAACCCCCAGCAAAAACATCATATCTAATGGAAAAACACTGAAAGATCTTCCTTTGATTAGGAACAAAGCAAAGACATCTGCTTTCACCACTTCTATTCAACATATTGTTGTTCTAGCCAAAGCACTTACATAAGAAAAAGAAATAAAAGGCAAAATATAGAGGAAGAGGTAAATTATCTCCTTTAACGAATGATATGATCTCATATGTAGAAATAGTTAAAGATTACACAAATGCATGCAAAAAGAAACTGAAATAATGAATAATTTAGCAAAGGAAAAGGTTATATAGTAAACACATGTAAATCAAGTGCATTTAAAATATATATATATATATATATTTTTTAGATGAGCTCTCTACCCCTGAGCCACAACCCCAGCCCATCAATTGCATTTCTATATACTAACAATGAACAATATCAAAGACTATTAAGGACTCAATTATAATAGCATCAAAAAATAAAATACTTAGGAATTAATGAAGTGAAAACTACAAAACATTGCTCAAAAAATTAAAGAAGACAAACAAATGGAAGCACATTCCATATTCACAGATTCAATGCAATCCCTATCAAATTTTTATACACACACACTCACACACACAAACACACACACACATATATACACCACACACATATATACACAGTGTGTGTGCGTGTGTGTCCCGGGGATTGAATCCAGTGGCACTTTACTACTGGTTACAACCCTTTTTATTTTGAGACAGGGTCTTCCTAAATTGCCATGGCTGGTCTAGGACAGTATCCTGAGTCACTGGGACAGGAAGGCACCATCATGCCTGGCTCTAAAAACACATCCTAAGCTTCACGGCACTGGATAGGCAATAATTTCTTGAATGACACTAAAGGCACGAGCAACAATAAAACACAGACACAAAATAAACTTGCTAAATTTTCTTTTAAAAATGTTGTGCACCAGAGGATATCAACTGAAAAGAAGCCACAGTATGGGAGAAAGTATTTACAAATCATATTTCTGATACAGAATTTATTTTCAGAACACAGAGAACATCTAAAATTCAACAAAAATTAATAGCTCAATTAAAAAACAGGCAAAGAAAACAATTTTTTTAAAATGGGCAAAAGACCTTAAATAGACATTTCTCCAAAGACACACAAATGGTTGTCAGCACATAAAAAGGTACTCAACACATCACTATTAAACCAAACCACAGTACAACCAGAGAAATGAAAAGTTGTGCTGCAATTGTGTACAATAAATCAAAATGCATTCTGCTGTCATATATACCTAATTGAAATAAAAAATGAACTGCAGTTTACATAAAGTTTAATATTTCTATATCTTTTACTATGAATATATGCAATATATAGGCATACTGGAGTTACTGTTTTATTACTTACTGTTTCTCTTTTAAAATTTTATCAAAAGCTTTTACATATTTGACAGGTTAACAAGAATAAAACAATCTGAAATCTCTACAGTAGATACCACCTTACACCCATTAGGATGACTAATATGAAATAAATAATTGGTGGCAAGGTTATGGAGTAATTGGCATCAGTGTACACTGTTCATGATAATTTAAAATGGTATTGCAACTATGGAAAACAATATGGTGTTTCCTCAGAAAATTAAAAATAGAATTGAAATTTGATACATCAATTCTACTTTTGAGAATGTAACCAAAAGAATTGAAAGCAGAATCTCAAAGTGATATTTGTATACCTATGTTCATAGCAGCATTGTTTATAATAACCAAAACCCAACTGTTCACCAACAGATGCAAGTATAAGCAAAATGTAATTTATACACACAATGGAATGTTATTAAGCTTTCAAAAGGAAAGAAATTCTGCCATTTACTATATCACAGATGTTCCCTTAAGATATGCTAATAAAATAAGTCAGTCACAAAAAGACAAATACTATATAATTCCATTTATATGAGATACTTAGAACAGTCAAAATCATAGAAACAAAAAGTAAAACAGTGGTTTCCATGGTCTAGGGGGAGGGAATATGGGTAGTTACTGTCTAATAGGTACACAGTCTTACCATCTAATGGGTATACAGTCTTAGTTTTATAAAATGAAGAGTCCTGGAGTTGGATGGTAGTGATAGACAGACAACATTATAAATATACTTTTTTTTTTTTTGGTACTGGGGATTGAACTCAGGGGCACTCAACCACTGGGATACATCCCCAGCTCTTTTTTGTATTTTATTAGAGACAGGGTCTCACCGAATTGCGAAGTGCCTCACCATTGCTGAGGCTGGCTTTGAACTCGCGATCCTCCTGCCTCAGCCTGCCAAGTGCTGGGATTACAGGCATGCGCCACCATGCCCGGCTATGAATATACTTAATAACACTGAATTGTACAGTTAAAATGGTTAAGACATCAAAGTTTACTTAATGTGTATTACACTGCAAGAAAAAATTGAGGAGTGGTAGGGACGGGAGAAGAAACTAGAGAGGCCACAAGCCAGTGGATTGAAATATTCAAAGCTGAAAGGGAATTAATTCTATATCTAATAATAAAACTATAATACACAAACAAAGGAGAATTTAAGACATTCCCAGATCAACAAAACCTGTGGGAGGGGCTGGGGTTGTAGTGCTCGCCTAGCACGTGTGTGTGTGGCCCGGTTCGATCCTCAGCACCACGTAAAAATAAAGGTATTGTATACAACTAAAACAAATAAATATTTTGTAAAAAACCTGTGGGAGTTCATAACTAGCAGATCTATCTTACAAGAAATACTAAAGGAGTCCCTTAGGCTAAAATGAAAGGACACTAACTTAAATCTACATTAAGAAATAAAGGACCAGGGCCGGGGCTGTAGATCAGTGGTAGAGCATTTGCCTTGCATGTGTGAGGCACTGGGTTTGATTCTCAGCACCACATAAAAATAAATAAAATAAAGATATTGTGTCCAACTACAACTAAGAAAAGAAAAAAAAAAAAAAAAAAAAGAAATAAAAGAACAGTAAAGACAACTACAGTTAAATAATATAAAAGACAGTATAAGGGTAGTTTTTACTTGGAACTGCTTTTTTCTTTCTCTTATGTTTTTTTTTTTTTTTTTTTTTTTTTTTTTTTTTTTTGTACTGGGGATTGAATTTAGGGGCACTTGGCCACTGGGCCACATCCCCAGCCCTTTATTGTATTTTTTTTTTTTTTTTTTTTTTTTTTGAGATAGGGTCTCACTGAGTTGCTAAGTGCCTTGCCATTGCTGAGGCTGACTTTGAACTGGTGATGCTCCTGCCTCAGCCTCCCAAGTGCTGGGATTACAGGCGTACGCCACCACGCCCGGCTTCTTATGTGATTTTAAAGGCATAAAAAAACATAAAACTAACTATGCTGATCAGATTACAATGTATAAAAAATATTATTTGTATGAAAATAAAAGCACAAAGTTAGAGAAAGATAATGGATCTCTATAGGTGCAAAGATTTTGCATACTATTCTAACAGTATGTATTAGGATTCCTATTCCCAGGACTTTTTTTTTTTTTTTTTTTTTTAATGCGGGGAGGGATAAGAGATGGGGGTACTAAGGATTGAACTCTGGGCACTCTACCACTGAGGTACATCCCTAATACTTTTAAAATTTTATTTCAGGACAAAGTCTCAGTAAGTTCCTAAGTTTGGCAAAGAACTTGTGATCCTCCTTTCTCAGCCTCCTGAGTAGCTGGGATTACAGTCATTTGCCACCAGGCCTGACCTGATCTTTTTGATCTTGACACAAAATTAACTTGTAATCCAGAAGATTTTTTAAAAATAAAGTTTCACCTTACTTGGAATTTAGTGATTGCATAACTGATACCTAATTCATCAGGTAGAGAAAGAGAGTGGGTGGAAGGAGAGAAGGAAGGGGAGAGGCTAGCCAAGAAACCTAACCTTGCAACCATAAGGGTCCTGATTTTCTAAGAGAAATGAAGTGCTAGAGTAATCTGGGAAAGAACACAGTTAAGAGATAGAATTTTTTTTAAATTTAAAGTTATGCTAGAATTTATGTTCTAAAATGGTGCTAAAACATGCATTCAGTATAGTTAAGACAACAAAGAATTTTTACTGGCTGGGTCCTTAAAGAGACTCTGGCCTTCTCACTCATTTAATAGTGAAGAAGGTAAATGACCCGACTAAAAGCTAGTTAGAGAAATTTGGTGTCTGAGTCAAGAGATTCTTCTGTCTGCTGTTGCCTGAACCAGTGACCTTCTTCATCATGCCAGAAAAACTTTTATTCCTAAAGCATTAATTCTTATAAAGATGGAGGTCTTACCGAGGGGCATAATGGAGAGGTATTTGCCTCGAAACTTGCTGGTGATTTTTATTTCCTGACGCAGCGTCCAGCCATTTTTGGACTCAGCATGGTGTGCAGCAGCCGGGGGATGATGACTCACCTTGAAGAAATGAGGTTCAAATTAGCAAGGCAGAAAAAAGGAAAAGATACGGCCTAGTAATTGGTGATAAACACCCAAAATTCATCCTTAATATTTTCACACCCACAGCAGTATGTGAATACCAGGCCTTCAGTGTTGAATTCTGAAGGAAAAGAAGGGTAGGATGACAGGGACTGACATTTCTATAAACAGCACCCAGGGGGTCAAAGAATCATCCCTTCTTTCAGAAAGGAAATGTGTCAAGGTGCTGAGGCTCCTGACCTGCTCACAGAGGGATCGGTACCCATTCTCCTCCAGTCGGTCCAGCTCGAAGGTCTCCCCAAGGAGTGGGTTGAATGGCTTGCTGGTACGGAAGACAGTAGTGGAGTAGGAGGACACGGTGAAAGCTGCAACATAACAGAGCTGTTCTAGAGAGTTTTCACATTTTGCAGCTCGGTCTAACAGCTCATGGTATTCCAGATCTTCAGTAAGGCGCTGAAGCATGGACAAGGGCTCGTTAAAGTTCACCTGTAAGGAAAAGAACACATATAAAAACCTGTCCAGACATTTATAAGAGAGTTTAATATTTTTGCAGGGGAGAAACAGATCCTGAGATATTGAGGTGATAAGGCAAATCAATGTAAAGAAAAAGACTTAACCTGCAGGCAACCCACTTTCCTTGGCATCTGCTCATGTCAGAGAGTGGCAGAAATCACCATTTTCATTCATTTCTCTAAGAGTAAGCTTTTTGAGATGGAAACCATGCCTCTTCTGTCCATTACTACCTACCCAAGAGCCATCAGTACATGGACATAGGAGGCCATTAACAAATAAGTTTTGAATGAATGAATTTTTAAATATACTAAGTTGTAGCACAAATATACCCAAAGAGGAAGTCAGGTGTTTAAAGTTCTTGAGGGAGAAAAGAAAAGGTATTAAAATTCAGGCATTTCTTGACTATTGAAAAGATCGCATTACAAAAGTTATTTTCTACCCTGGACTAGACAATTGCTAAGTCTTAGTTCAATTCTGCATCAGGCCAGAACAGATTTTTTCTGAGGCTAGACAGCTGTATGTAAAGAAGCTAGACAGCTTCTGGATGTATAGTGCTTATAATGGAAGCTGAGAGAGCTGGGTATGCTCTTACCTTTCAAGTTTTAGAGCCAGCTTAGGACATGTGACCACTGGATGAAGTGTGTTGAAGTTGTGTGTGTGTGTAGTGTGTGTGTGTGTGTGTGTGTGTAAGAGGGCTTCTGTTAGGGGAGAAGACATTCATTCATTCATTCATTCATTCATTCATTCATTTATTCACTTATTCATTCCATAAATATTAACTGAGCCCTTGTGTGTGACAGACCCTACACACTTGGTACAGGACATGGTTCACACGCCCCTCCCCTTGACCAAGTAGTTAGCTTTAAATTAACTGTTCAGAATTTTAAATTATTTTACCAATTCAAAATTTTCTGTAAAGAGAAGTGAGGTTCCCAAGCTAGCCCATCAACTTTATTAAATCAACAATGTAGCTCTAAAAGCTTGAATATTACTAGCCTGAGTTCTAAGTCCAGACAACAGAAAAAGGAAGGAAAGAATGTTTCTATTTAATGGTTCTGGCCTTAAGCATCATTTCAGTTAAGACAATCAAACAAACAACAACAACAAAAAAACAAAACAAAACAAAACTTTTCTTTCCTATACCCCACCTCTCTTGCTGCATTTTTTGTCCAACCTTGTAGCCAACAACCTCTGAGCTGCATACTATCTAATATTTACTAGCCCCCCTCAATTGTAAAATCAATCTTATTTCATTATAAAAACTATTTTAACATAGTATAAAGGAAATAAATTACTTGAAATCTTATCATTCAAACATAACCATTATTAACTTTTTCACATTTGTTTCCATGAATTTATACATTTAAAAAAAAATACATTGGAGTCTGGATTTTCTCTGAAAAATATACCAGGTTTTCTGTGAACATTTCCCAGGGAACACAAGAGCCATAGGACCAACTCTGAAATACTCATCCCTTGGGAAGTGGAATCAATCAAAACAGTATACTACACTAAAAAACCATCTTCTCTACACGGAGAGACAAGTTGTACAAGACACACATTGCTGATAAAGACGAATGATGTAGATCTAATCCTCAGGAATCTTTCAGAAAAACTCCATAGTTCAATAACCATGCCAACAAAATCTCTCAGTGGCAAAATTTCAGGCAACATGAAGCAACATTTCCATACATTCAGGAGAAAACAGTGTACTCTTCTGGTGGCTACTAGACACAGTTGCTCTAAAAGTGCTAAACTTTTTATTTTTATAAGGATCATTTTATCACTCTGAGGCCAAATAGGAAAACTAATGAATCCGAGTGTTTGAAATGAAAGGAAGCAGGGAGCTGATTATGTAGCCAGCAGGGCAGCTGGAAAAGACAATTCTGAGATGAGCAACACCAGGGAGCCATATGGAGGAACAGAAAAAAGCAGTGTTATTACTATAGCCAGAGACCGAGGGGAACTGGCAGTGGCTAAAACCTTGAGGGAGGCTGAAGAGACCTGACCAGATGCTGCCAGAAAACTGCCCAAGAGGAGAGAAATACCCTTCCTCCCAGCTGTCATCTCTTGATGTCTTGCTCTGGTAGAGTCCAGCCAGACTCCAGCAGACACGGAAGCCTGAAAAACAGCCTCATGAGAACAGCTGTCCTATGACCCAGTATAGGACAGGGGAAGGGTGAGGACTTGATTTGCAGGCCAACAGGTACAGAACTGCACATTCCTAGTGGCAATGTCAATAAGGAACTAAGGGTAAAGGAGAACACAGAGGTCACCTAGACCCCGAACTGTTTCTAAGCAGACCATGATGAACTGTCTTTCCAGCCCATCTGCCCACTCTTTCTAGACACCTAAGGCTCCAGGCAAGTGAGGTTTCTCTTCAGGTCCCCAACACACCCATTATCTTATTTCTCCAATGTGCCTGCTTATACTCAGGGCCTTTTCTTTTCTTAGATCAGCTTCCCCACCCCTCCACCCCCAAAGCTGGGAAACAAACCAGGGCTTCACTCCACCTCTGAGTTATATATCAACTGTAGTTGATAAATAAATAAATACACACACACACACACACACACACACACACACACACACACATATATATATATATTTTTTTTTTGTACCAAGGATTGAACTCAGGGGCACTCGACCACTGGGCCACATCCCAGCCCTTCTTTGTATTTTATCAGAGACAGGGTCTCACTGAGTTGCTAAGTGCCTCACCATTGCTGAGGCTGGCTTTGAACTCATGATCCTCTTGCCTCAGCCTCCCAAGTGCTGGGATTACAGGTGTGTGCCACTGTGCCTGGCAATAAATATAGTTTTAAATCATACAGATTTACAAACAAACTATTTGCTTTTCAATATTTGTTGATTAATTAGTTCAACATTTGTTGAATGATCTATACATGCCAAGCTCTTGACTAAGCGTCAAGGATATAGAGTCCAATTAGACATAGTTTCTCTCCATAGGAACATAGTGTCTCAAGAGGCAGAAATCACACACTGGTCTCTGCACCCCAAGAGGTAGAAAGAATGCTTTCTGTATTTCTGTCTGCCAAGTTCCTGGCCCTCTGCCCCCAAGTCTTCATTTCCAGCCTTTTCTCTAGCTAACTGTGGTCATATAACTAAGCCCTAGCCACAGAGATTTAAGCGATTAATGGATTATGCAATTTCCAGGAAATAACACCTAAAAGGCAGAACCTGCTCATCTTTTTCCATCTTCCAGTTAATTGGAATGTGATCCTGATGTCTCAAGCTGGAGAGGCTACTATAAACCTAAGAACCAAGACCACAAGCAACAGAGAAACAGGAAAGAAAGCAGTCTGGTCCTGACACCATGGAGTATGATACCAGCTCTGCACCATTTACTTCTGGACTTTAACACAAGACTGAGTCAGGCCAATATTTGTTTAAGACAGGAGTTGCCAGTTTTTTCTGTAAAAAGCTACATAGTAAATATTTAGGCTTTCAGGGACATGTGGTTTCTGTCACAACTACTCAATGCTGCTTTGCAGCATGAAAGCAGCCACAGATAATACATAAATGAATATCTCTGTGTTCCAGTAAAACTTTATGGACACCAACACCATGGACAATTAGTCTCCTTTTGATTTTTTTCAACCATTTAAAAAATATAAAAGCCATGGTTGGCTTGTGGACAACATAGACAGCAACCAGATTTGACCCACAGACCCTACTAGCTTGCTGACCCCTAATTTAAACCAATATATTTGGGTTTACTGCTTTAAATTGTACTTACATCCAGCTGTTATACTAGCACAATGCCAGGCAAATAGAAGACACTCAGTAAATGACTGTTGAATGAATAAGTAAGAGAAACACATGGCCCAGGCACAAACGGTGCAACCTGTTAGGGCATAGGAGAGAAGACAAATCTCATCCTGACTGGATGCACTGGAGGTTTACTAAAAAGAGATGACATTATAGCTGAATTCCAAAGAAAAGGGTTTTAGCCACAACAAAAGAAAACTATCAAGGGTTGGTAGAAAATTCAAAGTTCAAGCAGAAAGATCAGTGTGTATAAATGCTCTGAGGAATAAACAAGATGTCTCTGAGTATCTCAGGTTAACCTGATGACTATACCACCACACATATATGATGACTTTGCCCCTGGGGAAGAAGTGCTGAGTCTAATAAAGAGTCTAGACTATGTCCAGAGCAATAAAAATCCAGGTTTTTAGACTGAGGAGTAACACAACCATGCTTGCAGTTTTAAAAAGATCACTTTGGCAATTGTGGGCAGACTGGAAGAAGGAATGACCACAGACAGGGAGGTCAGTACAATCCCCATCTTCACCATGGCAAAGATTTTCACCTTCATGGTTGGAATGAATAGTTTTTGCTTCTATGCTCCCTAAACCTTTCTATATATAGTATTTCCCATTACACTATTAAAAAAAAAAAAAAGAAAAGAAAAGAAAACATGTTTTTACCTGTATTTTTGTCTCTTTTAAATTATGTGGTTCTTAAAAACAGAAATAAGGAAATAAGGCTGTATTTTTTTTTCTTTTGCATGCCCCCAAGCACATAGCATAGGAATTTGCTCATAAATGTTATTGAACATGTGCGTCAGGTTCTAGGTGATCTGGGAACATACCAGATTCTGAGCCAAAACTAAGCCAGCTAATTTAAAAGGACAGTTTATGACTATAAGGGTAACAAAGGCTATGCTCAAAACTGCCACACATATGGGTGGGGCTGTTACATTAGCACTCTTTCCCCTGAGGCTGAGAGGACCTCCGGGAAACAGGTTGTGCAAGAACCTCACCGGCATTGGGATCTTGGAGAGTTCTTTTCCAATGCAGTTCTTCATGATGCTCCATAAGTTGAGGCTGTAGTTTGGCTTGTATGGTATTCTAGTTCTCTTTTCCTTCTTCGTCTCTTCCAACTGATGCTTGTACTGAGAGCAAAAAACAAAGCCATTCAATCACCCACAAAGAACAGAAAATCTGCTATTTCTAACCTTCCCTCCCTCCATGCTTAAAATAAAAAGATCAGGATTTTTATGTCTTTCTTAGCACTTCACAAACAAATCCCTGGGACTCATACCCCAAATCCTTCACCTTTGATACCCTCCACATAAGAGTTACCTGTTCATCGAGGCTAATGTCACTGCTGGCTCCACTGATGTTGCTGCCAGTCCGTCTGCATGGATGGGAACACAGGAGAATTAGAACAAAGATCAGAACTGGAGTTTGGGCCTCAACATTTCTTTACAAAGCAGAATGCCAAGTATGCTGCACAAACTTATTGATGGCTAATCAAAAGTTGCAAATAGATATAAATGTTAATGCCTCTAGAGAACTCATCATGTAAAAAGCTGACAGTTTTCCACTTACTTAAGGAAAAGAGCCCAGATTTTAGTAAATGTTGACACCTACAACATTCCCACAACAATGTTTCTAATCTTTTGATGATCAGATATGTTCATTTTCTTCAACAGTGAAGGGTAACTTACTTGTGGCCCAAATTTTCAGGCATGGTGATGATCTCTGGTGCATCAAAAAATTCATTCTCATCATCTTCATCACTCATGTCTCCTTTCCCAGAGCAGCACTGATCTACGAGGAGAAAGGCCTCCTTTGTTTTCTCTGGTTATATTTACCAAATGCCTGGTACCGCAGGTTCTTCTTAGTACCGATCCCAAACATAGCGACAAATGGTAAATTAGTGGAAAAGCCAGAAGAAATGAACGGCTCCAATGCCACTTCAGATGAGTCATTAATTGTGGAGAATCTGGAGCTCTTCTATCAACTTCAGGAAATCACCTGGCTCAAACCAGAGCAGGCTACGCAAGAACTAAGCATCTTACCTTTACCAGAACCTGCGCTGCCAGGAGTGTTCGCAGGCAGCACTGTGGCTCCCCGGAAGGCCCTTTCCAGGTGGTTGTGCTGCTTTGCCAGCTGCTCAAGGGTTTCTTCCAGTCGGATACGCTGGTCTCTTTCATACTGCAGTGACTTCTGCCACTTTTTACTATGGGTCTGGGCTAACATGAGGAAATCTCTGCAGGCCTGTGTGAGAAAGCACTAGATTGTGTCACCTCAACTGGTCAGATTCCCCTCAGGCCTCTGTAGGCCCATTAAGAAACCTCATTCTGGGAACTTCAGCAGGAAAATGAGAAAGACTTTCCCTGTTATTCCACAGTTATCAGGGACAGCTAACTCCATGCTGCAATCAAGGTCAAACTCAGAAAAGAGTGAAAACGGTTGTCATGGTTCTCTTACATTTTCCTGGTCATGAGGACTCAACAAATGCCAAGTGAGCAGTAAACCTAGACAAAGTATTTGTGGCATTATCACAAGGGGCAGGTATGTGAACCACACCAATAGAGAACTACAGACTGAGCAAGAAGAGAACATACACAGAATAACTACTTTCAGTAATTTTCTTTTCTTTTCTTTTTTTTGGCAATTGAACCCAGTGGTGCTTAACCACTGAGCCACATACCTAGCCCTTTTTATTTTTATTTTTTATATTTATTTACTAGTTGTACACAATGCCTTCATTTATTTTTACGTGGTGCTGAGGATCAAACCCTGGCCACACACGTGTTAGGCGAGCGCTCTTCTGTTGAGCCACAACCCCAGCCCCCTTCTTATTTTTTATTTTGAGACAGGGTCTAGCTAAGTTGCTAAGGTTAGCCTCAAACTTGTGATCCTCCTGCCTCAGCCTCCTAAGTTGCTGGAATTACAGACATGAACCACCATGCCCAGCCCAGTTCAATAAATTATTGACTAAATTCAAGTAACCTAAAGCAGAGGAAGTTAGACACTGAGAACAGAGAATCTGCACTGAATTAGACTAAATACAGGGCAACATAATTTGTTTTTATTTTGGTCACTGAGAGAAACACCTGACCTTAAAAATTATAGACCTACTTGAAGAATCAAAGAAGGATTCTAAATAAAAAACAGAAATATTCTCATATCAGTCCCTCCACTGGCTGCCCACTGTGAGTGAGACTAGATAACAACTACTGGTTATAAACATAAGGTGTCCATCACAGGATGGCCTCCACCTGCCTTGTCTCCTTCTCTCAGGTAGATACGCTGCACTTCACAATACAGCCACGCCGAGCTGCTCATCATTTCTTGGACAGGCCTGCTTACCTCAGCATATGCTATCCACTCTGCCTAAAATGCTCTTTCCTAGCCCCTCTTTCAGAAAGGAGAAATCTTCATTTCTCAAAACCTGGGACAAATGTTAATTCTGTGACATCTCCCCTCCTAGTCTCATAGGCAGTCAGTTTCTTTTCTACATTTGCTTGGCGCTTTGCACATACTTCTATTTTACACATTCATGGCAGTATCGTGACTGATTTTCTCTCTCCAGATGGATCAGGAGCAACTTAAAAGACACATTTTATAGCTTACTCATATACAGATCTTTAGCTCATAACTTAGTTGTTCTGTACATACCGGGAGGCTGATAAAGTCTGCTTAATAAGTCAATGAAAGAACACAGATAAATAAAGGAAGGAAGGGAGCAAAGTAAGCTTAAGAGTCAAGAGAAACTAAAAGTAAACAGAATGTCTACTCCCATGGTTTCAACTATTGCCTACAGGTCAATGGCTACTACCAAACCCCATACTCACTGAGTTTTAGACCTGAATCCAAATGCCTATTAAAAGGTTCAAAGTAACCATCAGAATGAGTGGATCCCAAACTGAACTCACCATATTCCCTGGCTGACTCTGCTTCTCCCTTTGATGTTCTTCATCCCAACAATTTCAGGGCCCTCCCAGCTGTCCAAGCCAGGAACCTGAGGGGAACCTTTTTTCAGTTTTGCTTCCTTCCTCATATCTAATTATCAAGAATTATTGATTCTTCTACAATATCTTGAGTCTGTACATTTCTTTCTATTGTCCATACCAGAAGCAGTAAAGAGTATACTCCTGGAGTTGGGCTACTGGGGCTCAAATCACAGCTCCATCCTACTATTTGGCTCTGTAATTTGGGGCAAATTATTACACTTTTCTGTCCCTCATCTTCCTTATCTTAAACAAAGAATAAAAATAGTAGCTATCTCAAAGAGTTGTTGCTTTACATGTTAAGCATTCAGATTTAGAACCACACGGGGCTCACAGTAAACACTCTAAAAGCTGCTAGCTATTAATTATGGCGACATCAAAACTCCTCTCATCCTCTTCTTACCCAATCTACCAAGCCCACTTAGCAGGATCTGCACCTCCTCTTACCTCCTCTCCCCGTCACCTCTAGCTACTTCCTTGCCCTACTAATAGTCAATACCAGCAGCTCCCAGACTGTGGAGAAGGAGGGGTCCACACGTGCCATACCGCTAGTGCCATCGACTCTTCTTTGTTCCCTTTTAATAATACTGATCATAATTAAAATTTAGCAGAGACAGTTATATTTCAGTACTTTGCTGAGCATTTCACATTAATTACATAATAAAAGCCTTTCAATAACCCTGTGAAGGGTCTACTAGCCTTTTATGGATAAAGAATTTATGGATAAAGAATTGAGGTCACAGAGAATGTAGGTTGCCCAGGGTTATACAGAAGGCAGAGGAGGCAATTGGAACCTGGGCCCCAAGCTCTATGTTGCCCTTCTTCCCAGAAAGACATTCATTGCTCCTTCAGAATTTAGCTGAAGTGCTACCTTCTCTAATCCTCCTGGTCTGAGCTAAACTCCACAGCGGTCTAGACATGCTCCTTCTATCATATCATGATCCACTCACTTCTCTGTCCTTTCACTAGAGAGTAATCTCTTTGAGGGCAGAGATGACATGTGCCCCAGGAATATCTCCTAGCACAGTATGTGGACCATAGCAGGTACTCATTTAGCAAATGGATATATTAACAGTGTCTTCTGTTAGATTCACTTTGGTAGTAAGAAAGGCAATATCCTAAGCTGTCAAGAAATTGAGTAAAATGTCTCCCTTTGATATAACTTTGCCCATTTAGAGCTGTCATGCATTAGTATGTTAATTTTTAATATGCCTATTACACTTAAGACCTTGCTATTAACACCTGAAAGGTACAAAGAAAATAATATAGGGAGAAAAGGTGCACTTCAAGCAATAATCAGTCATAAAAGGGGCACAGGTAATGCACCGAGAGAGAACAGAGAAAAGAACAGCTTACCTCTGATTTCTAAGGGATTGTTTCCTTTAACACAAACTCTGGATACTTGTAACTTGGGGAAGAATTTTGCCAAGGGAAAAAAAATGAGTATGTTTTCAAGAGAAAAATCCAAACTAAATTTTCAGTTTCATGAAGGGGTGCTTAATCTAGAAAAATTTTTTTTCATATCAGGATAGAAAAAAAGAAAAAAACCCTGATATAAAATGGTGTGTCACCTGACATTGATAAAAAGTAGCTTTCACCCTCTGGAGACCATTGCTATGACCAGAAGAACAAACACACAGTCACTAAGAAGTCAACAGTTTGGAAAAAGAGCAAACTAGACATCAGAAGTACAAGCAGCAGCTCTAGCTTGCTGAGTAGTAGCCCCTAACTGGAATAAAAGAACTTGGGTTCTTTTTTGTTTTTGTACTTGAACTCAGGGCACTCGACCACTGGGCCACATCCCCAGCCCTTTTTTTGTATTTTATTAGAGACAGGGTGTCACTGAGTTGCTAAGTGCCTCACCACTGCTGAGGCTGGCTTTGAACTCAGGATCCTCCTGCCTCAGCCTCCTAAGTGCTGGGATTACAGGCGTGCGCCACCAGACCCAGCTGAACTTGGGTTCTTTGTATCTCATGTGAACCAAAGCACTGAAGAGTGTTCAACACTTCAGAATATGATGTTAAAGTAACTCCATGGTTACTTTCCACCCATTAAATTTTCCCTTGGTCACAGGAAAAGGACTTTGATCTTTTAAGAGCCATGTGAACTAAACTAGCTTTAAGCAAATGTCTTACTATCATTGCCTAAATAAGAGAAAATCTGGCACTAGTGAGGTAATTTCATCCCATTTAATTGGGGGGGGGGGAAGCCAGCAAAAAAAACCTTTCTCACAGAATAGTCTTCTCACTTATGAAATGTCTTCCAGTGTTTTTATGTGGAAGGAAACTAAAATAACCTGCTAGGTGAGAATCAGTGACCAGTAGAGGGAAAACAGCATTGTTTAAGCCATGTATTCATTTCATAACTATCAATACATCAGTAAGGTCACTGGTGTTCTGTTTACCTGGAGCCTTCAACCCATGCAGCTAAAATATCCCATAAACTAACAGCTACCCAAGGTAGGAGTCATAAGGAGGCAGAAGCGCTACCCCTTCTTTATAAAAGAAAGGTTGCAGATTTTGTCCTAAGCAGAATCACCCCTGAAATCAAGGACTAACCAGTATTATAAGGTCCTCACTAGTAGTTCATCCAACCCCCATTTACCATCCTGTATGCCAGAATGCATTAGCCAAGTAGGGCTAGGACTCCAACGTAAAGCTAAAGAAGACGCAGTAGAAAGAACCCATAGAGATCTTTCAGTTCCAACAGATGAAAAATAAACATAAATAAAACTACAATCCAGAGAGGTTAAGGGACTCAACTAATATCACCATCAGATGTCCAGCTAGTTGCAAAAGCAAGAATGCAACTCTGGACTCCTAACTAATTCTCAGGCTGAAGCAATGTCCTGACGGCTTGAGCAGAGCATGAAAGTCACTCCATCTGGCGCAACATGTTCGATTTCATGTAAGAAACAATGTAACTTAAAGCCCTTGAGCAGTGAAACAAGATCTAAGGCTCTGTTCTTTACTGATTACAATTTTCTGACAGTGGGGAAGAATAATGTTTCAAAGAGGGAAAGAATCAAAAAGCAACAGAGACACCATCTGCACTCACATTGATCATGGCATTGGATGTTATCCTAAAAAGTGTGGCTCGCTCGTTGACCTGTTTGATCTTTTCATTGCTCTCAGCGGGCAACTTCAGGGACTCCAGCTCACTGAGGGAACGTTGCAGGGCTGTGCCATGCTTCGCTATCAAGTCATTGCACGTGCTCAGGTCCTCCACTTTGCTGGAGAGGGTCCGGAGGGTATTCTGCAGTTCAGTCTTGTCAGTTTGTGAGACAGACTCTTCATCTCCTGATTCATCTGTAGGGATGCACAGGTAAGTTATATGACTCCAGAACCAGACCAAGAGTTGAAACCCTACCTACTCTGCCCACAACCAAACCGACACTCTTCATTCTGTGTTTTCTATCTGGAGGCTTGGCAATTACCAGATGATTTCTCTACAGTGTGGTATACAAACCACCAGCACCAGAAACACCGGAGGCACTTTTTAAAGGTGGAGAGTCTAGGGCCTCATGCCCAGAAACTTTGATTCAGCTGGTGTGAAATAAGGACCAGGAGGCTGCAGTTCTAATAAGCTGCAAGTATTTCTGATATACATTGAAGTTTGAAAGCCACTGACACAGAAGATGTCATAGAGAAGCTGAATGGGTCTTGGAACCAGGAATGTATTATTGAGTCTTTAAACTTTAGCGTGGGGGTACCAATCCAGTCCTAACTAATTATTATTGAAAATTCACCATTATCTGTTGCGTGAGTGGTGAAATGGGTTGAGAATCAAAGTCACTCATTATGACAAAGTCCATGTCATTAAAAGTTTCATTAAGGGGCTGGGGGTGTGGCTCAGTGGTAGAGCGCTTGCCTAGCATGTGTGAGGCACTGGGTTTGATTCTCAGCACCACATATAAATAAATGAATATGTATATTCATTTATACACACACACACACACACACATATATATATACATATTCATTCATTCATATATATATATATATATATCATTAAGCTGGCGCAGTGGTGCACACATGTACTCCCAGAGGCTTGGGAAGCTAAGGGTGGAGGACAGCAAATTCAAAGCCAGCCTCAGCACAAAAAGTGAGGCACTAAGCAACTCAGTGAGACCCTGTCTCTAAATAAAACACAAAATAGGGCTGGGGATGTGGCTCAGTGGCCAAGTGCCCCTGAGTTCAATCCCTGGTACCAAAAAAAAAACCAAAAGTTTCATTAATTTATCTTTTCTGAAGGTGAGCTCAGGAATCTCATGATGAACTCATTTGACACGAAAACCACTATAAAAGTAATGCAAAGTCTTCTCTGATAATAAGTCAAGGAAAGAAGCTTTGTTGTACCTCTCACTATCAGTTTTGTACTTAACACTTTGTAACTGCAAAGTGCGTTTCTAGCAGTGTCACTTCCTTTGGGGGAGCTAACATCATCACTAAAACTAAAAGAAATAAGACAAGACTTGCCCTGTCAGAGAAGCAAGACCAAGGTAAAAAAAAAAAAAAAAAAATTAGAAGCCGGGCACAGTGGCGCACGCCTGCAATCCCAGCACTTTGGGAGGCTGAGGCAGGAGGATCCCGAGTTCAAAGCTAGCCTCAGCAATGATGAGGCACTTAGCAACTCAGTGAGACCCTGTCTCTAATAAAAATACAAAAAAGGGCTGGGGATGTGGCCCAGTGGTCGAGTGCCCCTGAATTCAATCCCTGGTACCAAAAAAAAAAAAAAAAAAAAAAGAAAACAATGAATTTTCTTTTCACTGCTTAATAGATATTAAATACAGTAGGGGAAATGACAAACAATAAGATAAAGAACAGACAAAACTTCTTAGTGAACAAGCTCATTAAGCTATCAACATCTCAGCCAGGCGCACTGGCACATCCCTGTAATCCAAACAGCTTGAAAGGCTAAGGCAGGAGGATCGTGAGTTAGAAGCCAGCCTCAGCTACTTAGCAAGCCCATATGCAACTCAGTGAGACCCTGTCTCTAAATAAAATACAAAAAAGGGTGGGGGATGGCTGGGGATATGGCTCAGTGGTTAAGCACCCCTGGGTTCAATTTCCGGTACCCCCCCCCAAAAAAAATAGCTATCAACATCTCAGTGGCAAATTCTACCATTTTCCTTGAAGAAAAATCGAAATACAACTAGGTTGTTCCTTTTGGTCTAATGTAGCAAGATGAAGACTTTTTCATAGAAAATATATGGTTTTGATCATCTATAAAAATTGTTTTAACTTAACAAGTAAGACTTTAGGAGAAAAAAGTAGGGATCGATCCAAATTACAAATTGTAATAATCTGGGCCGGGGTTGTGGCTCAGCAATAGAGCACTTGCCTAGCATGGGCACGGCCCGGGTTCGATCCTTAGCACCATGTAAACATAAATGCATTGCATTGTGTACAACTAAAGCAAATAAATAAATATTTTTAAAAAATTGTAATAATCCTAAAACTGACCTCATAATAAAGTTATTATGTCTCAAAAATTTAAGGTAGTCAATTAGTATTCTTCTTGGGAGGATGAGGCAGAAGGATCACAAGTTGAAGGTCAGCTTTGGCAACATAATTAAGATTTTTGTCTCAAAATAAAAAATAAAGAACTAGGGGTACAGTTCAGTGGTAAAATGCCCCTGGATTTAATCCCCAGTACCAAAAAGAAAAAAATGTGTGGGTGGGGCACTGGTGATGTAGCTCAGTAGTAGAGCAGTTGCCTAGAATATTCATGGCCTGGGGTCAATTCCATTATCCCCTGTGCCCTCCTCTCCCCAACACAGAACAAAAGCACAAGAATTATGTCTAGTTTTTCAACCTTGGCCAGATTAATTTTTTTTTTTTTTTTTTTTTTTTTTTTTTTTTGGTGGTACCAGGGATTGAACTCAGGGGCACTCAACCACTGGGCCACATCCCCAGCCCTTTTTTGTATTTTTTATTTAGAGTCAGGGTCTCACTGAGTTGCTGAGTGCCTCGCCATTGCTGAGGCTGGCTTTGAACTCGAGATCCTCCTGCCTCAGCCTCCCAAAGTGCTGGGATTACAGGCGTGCACCACCACGCCCGGCCAGATTAATATTTTTGTTGTGAGGGACAGTTATGTGCATTGTAGGGAGTTTAGCAGTATCCCTAGCCTCTTCTCTCTAGGTGACAGTAATATCTCCTTCAGTTGTGATAACTAAAAATATCTCTGGAAATTGCCTGGAGGGGACAGAATTGACCCCAATTGAGAACTATCACTCCAGGAGAAATACTGTCTGATGAAAAGTAGCTTGGGACATTTAAGAAAGATGATAATCAAAGGATATAACACAATGAGGAACAAAAGATAACAGGAACATATGGAAAGTTCTCCAGGGAAGGTCTTCTTTGCTTCCTACCTGATTCTGCCAACATCTTCACAGCCTTGGCCTTGGCCAATTCCAGGGCTGTCACCCAGCGCTGCCGCTCCACTTCTGAGCTAGCCTTTAGATGGTAGGTCTGAGCACCCCATTGGAAATGATAAAGTTGCAGGAGTCCTCTACAGTGATATTGGCTGTGGCGAGGTTAATGGTACCACGGCAGGTATGTCTCATTTCTGCCTTCGACCTGAAATAATGAGACAAAAACAAGCTAAAGAAAAAGGCAATGGATGGTTTATTCTTTAACACATTTCATTTCTTTACATAATTCTGAGTCCTTGAAAATATGGTAATCTTAGAAATCTAGTTATATTTTTCTCAAACAACCCCCCTAAAATTCAAGAAACAGTTGAGAAATTCTTTCAGAGCCTATAAAAATTGTTTCTTGGGGCTGGGATTGTGGCTCAGAAGTAGAGCACTCGCCTAGCACGTGTGCGACCCGGGTTTGATCCTCAGCACCACATAAAAATAAACACATTGTGTACAACTAAAGCAAATAAATAAATATTTAAAAAAATAAAGAATTGTTTCTTAATCAGATTTTATTCCCCCACTGTTTCACTCACCATTAACCTTTTAAAAATAGACATTATTGAGGTATAACTATTTGCAATAGTAATTCAGTAATTTCAAGTGTACAGTTGAGTTTTGACAAGTATACACAACTGTGTAACCACCATAATTAAAATGTAGAACACTTCCCTCACCTCAAAAAATTCCCTCCTGCCCTTCCAGTCAGGAGTTACTTTCTACTTACCAAGTTATAAAGGTTTATACTTCTTGCAACAAAATTTTGTATGACAATCTCATCCTCTAAGAATAGTTCTGTCTTATATATACTGAACCATCCCCCTTACTGTAAATCAGCCCAAATGAGAACTGTCACACCATACTTAGAATTATACTGCAGAAGTGTAAAAAGGCATCTTTAAATGTTTCAATGATTAAATGTTGGCTGTGGCTCAAATGATACGAAATAATAACTGGCTGTCTGAGAGAGCAAAGAAAGAATTATTAAAGAATCACCAGGCATTTTAATCTTTCTGGAATATGTTCTTTTCTAAGGTCCACAAACTTCTATTGGTAGGAACTCCTAAGCCATCCTATTAATAGCTAGGAAAGATTCAGCAGATCTGCACTGAGGACTGGGTGTAAAAATTTTCCCAGTCTCTACTGACTGACAGTTCTATTAATAGACTAACTTTTGAACTTTACAGCACTACTTGGTGACAACAAGCCACAAGGTACTTCACATAAAATAACAAGCTTCTAGCACAATTGTGTATACAGAGAAAACTGTGCTAATTTCTTCACCATGCTGGTTATGCCCAGGGACCTGCATGTTCAGATTGTAGGTTTTTCCCTGTCCAACTGGGAACATAAAGAGGTCAAAGTCCTTTGCCAAATGCCACAGTACAAAGCAGAATCATTTCCTCTTCTGTGAAGCCAAGTAGCCAAACACACCTGGCACATCCAGAATTCCTGCATGCCAGAGATGGCACACGCCCCATCTCCAGAAACTAAGATTTGGTAGGTTTGAAAAAGTGTATTTACTATTCTTAGGAAGACAGATTTGCTGTCATTTGGTTTGTCACGTGAAACTGTTTTTTTCTCCTCCAATGCACAAATGAGCTGTATGGGATCGCCAGGGGGGTCTCAATGGACCGGGCCATTTTCCATCCCCTGCACCTGCCACACTGTAATGTGAATCCCTGTTTTTTCTATTCTTACCTCCCCGCCCCCAAGCTTCAGTTACATTATGAATAATGCAGGCTGAATTACAGACGCACAGCTGACAGGCCTGCTCACCCTTGCTTTCTCTTCCAAGGGTGCCACTTGGACCTTCTATCACATTCCTCCTTATTGGCACTTTTCTCTAACCACTTCCTAGGAATCTCTTTCTGCATGGGTCATCTTTACACACTAAAGAAGTTTCTCAAACAGCATAAAGTGTACAGCAACTTAAGAGATTGCAAGGAACCCTGGAAATAAGACAAGCTTGACCTAAAAGCTCTTGAAGTTTGGGTAGACACACCTATGGTTACAAATGACTAGTGAGAATCTAGAAAGATTCTTTCCTCTTGTAAGAAAAGTTTTTAAGGCACTAAAGTACTGGGTGGTATTTTCTGGCTAGAAACCTCTGCCTGAAAAGGCCAGCTGAAATAGTAATTTAATCTCTAAGAGCTAGTCATGAAAACTGTCATGATGCTTCTGGGAGAACCTGGATTCTACATAAGTTTTTTTGGTACTGGGGATTGAACTCAGGGGCACTCGACCACTGGGCCACATCCCCAGCCCTTTTTTTGTATTTTATTAGAGACAGGGGTCTCACTGAGTTGCTAAGTGCCTCGCCATTGCTGAGGCTGGCTTTGAACTTGCGATCCTCCTGCCTCAGCCTCCCAGGTGCTGGGATTACAGGCGTGGATCCTCCTGCCTCAGCCTCCCAAGTGCTGGGATTACAAGCGTGGATCCTCCTGCCTCAGCCTCCCAAGTGCTGGGATTACAGGCGTCGATCCTCCTGCCTCAGCCTCCCAAGTGCTGGGATTACAGGCGTGGATCCTCCTACCTCAGCCTCCCAAGTGCTGGGATTACAGGCGTGGATCCTCCTGCCTCAGCCTCCCAAATGCTGGGATTACAGGCGTGCGCCACCACGCCCGGCTTACAAAAGGTTTTAAGCAATGGATCATCTATGTAACTGGGTATGTAAGGAAGCACAGGATAGGTAAAAAGTGATGGGTTTAGGAAGGACATAATTTCAGTTAAAAGGGAAAGAATATTTTGGAAAGAGCATGCACAAGAGATTATAGGTTTTAGAGGCTTGAAAACAGGAGGAATGCCAATTTGGCTAAATAATTCCAAAAGGGAGATGGGGACCAAGAGTACCCTGTTGTGAAGAATAAACAGCCAATACAGTTGGAAAGAAGTAAGTCACAGCAAGTTTGACGGTACTGCAGAGAATTGATAATCTAGGTCCTGTTGCTTGGTTGGTTTGTAGGTGGGGAACATTCCAGCTGTTAAAGACAGGCCAATCACATGTTTCCCAATAAGTGAATTGGTATGTCTTAAGAGAAGTTTTATTTGTAATTAGACAGGTACCACTAGCTATCACAGGAAAAATGTTAAAAGTAGTTACAAATACTTGAAAAGATAGTGAACAACACTGATCAAGACAAGTACTAAACAAAGGATCAACTGAAAGTGGATAACATAACTTGGAAGAAGAGAAAAGACCACATATTAAGGCCCTCAGCTGATGCACAATTTTAAAAAATGGGCCAACAGTACTAATAGTGATTGATGAATCAAGTCAGGAACATTGAACATTAGAATAATAGTCCACAGTAACAGGAAAACATGAACTTGAGTAGGGGAAAAAACTAGGGCAGAGTAAAATTTTAGACTAAACTGATTATCCTAGATGAGTAGTCAGCAAGGGTTATATTAAAATCAATTCTGAATACAATAATGTAATGATATATACAACTTCACAATTAACGTTTAAGCAGTGAGTATGAGTTACAGGAAGCATCTTTGATAGTTAGGGAACAGATAAGACTGTGTTCTGGCTGGGCATGGTGGTGCATATCTATAATCCCAGCAACTCAGGAGGCTGAGGCAGGAGGAATGTGAGTTCAAAGCCAGCCTCAGCAACTTAGTGAGGTCCCAAGCAACTTAGTGTGACCCTGTCTCTAAATAAAAAATTAAAGCCGGGCGCGGTGGCGCACACCTATAATCCCAGTACTTGGGAGGCTGAGGCAGGAGAATTGCGAGTTCAAAGCCAGCCTCATCAATGGCAAGGCACTTAACAACTCAGTGACACCCTGTCTCTAATAAAATACAAAAAAGGGCTGGGGATGTGGGCCAGTGGTTGAGTGCTCCTGAGTTCAATCCCCAGTACCCCCCCCCCCCAAAAAAAATAAAATAAAATAAAAAAAAATAAAAGGGCTGGGGCTGTGGCTCAGTGGTTAAGTACCCCTGGGTTCAATCCCTGGTACCAAAAAAAAAAAAAAAAAAAAAAAAAAAAGAAAAAAAAGAAAAAAAGAAAAAAAGAAAAGAATGTGATGTGTTCCCATCAACAACCTCCAGCTCCCAATACAGTGGAGTTGATGGAAAAGAGATTTGTTCAACCTAACTCTCCTGGTAGCAGAATGATTACTGTCAAGGAAAAGGAAAAAACAGTGAGTCACTCTTCAAGAGCAGTGTTTTGGGTCCCAAACAGAATGGTCTTTAGGAAAAATTTCACTGAGAAGTGCCAGTGTATTGAGCAAAATCCCCTTTAAAATATACTTTTTGAAGTATATATAGTAACCACAACCCATAAACTTACTTGCTTTAGGTAAGTAATTTGTATCTGACTGATTCATGTAACACTAACTTGGGTTTTAGGTTATGTTGGTGTGAACAGAAATAGTTTCAAATCCTGACTCCTCCAAGACCTTGGGAAAGTTGCCCGTGCTGAATCTCAGTTTTCTCATCAGAAAGATGGGAATATCTTCTAACTTCCACAGTTTTTTGTTGGGAGGCAATCAAATACTGTACCTAAAACATCCAGCCACAATATCCAGCCTTTGGGGAATGTTTGTGTCCTGTCCCCAAATCACCTATCAACACCTTTATAGCATGTTATGTTATGACCAGGTTCTGAGTCACCATAAGTATATATTAACTACTCCAAAATAAACAATGTTGAACAGAAATAACCATACAAAGACATGGATTCTTATTTTAATAAAATGTAATTCTAACTAACCAAAAAGATCATAGAAGTGTGGGCTAAAACAAACATTCCCACGGGAGGGGGTGGGGCAAACGAAAATAAGAGCAAAGCAAGAGGGCACATCTCCAGTCTAGGCTGTCCAGAAGGCGAAAGTAGGCATAAGTCTTGGAGAGATAAGAAAGGCAAGGGGCAGAATCCTGAGGCCACCTTGTGCATGGTGTCCTGGTGCTTGAATGTGGAGAGATTAAGCTCGCCTACATCAAGGGCTACGAATAACCTTGAATTTTTGGTTGGGCATAAATAGCTAAGACTTTGGGACTTTCACTGTTAAGTTCCTTGAGAGCAGTGCTTAAGCTTTGCTCTCCTATGTGCCCCTTAGCGCCTACAACAGTGCCATGCTGGCACAATTAATAATCGCACCCATGTGGTGGTAGAAATACAATGGCATAACAGATGCCCTCCAAACAATTGATGATGGAAAGTCCAGGGAAGGAGAGATGTGGCACCAAAGGTGGGTAACAGGGGGCGGGGGCGGGTGTCATTTCCTGGGGCTTTCACTTTCGTGGAAGTGGACTCCCTGTCACGGGCTGTCAATCTGCGCAGGTGACAGAAAAGGGCCTGGGGCGACCTTGGCAGCGGGGCTCGCCGGTGAGGGCGCCGGGCGCCAGGGCTGTGGGCTGTGGTGGGGGGAGGCAAGGTGAGTGTCGGCGCCCCGGAAGCAGTTACCTGTAGTAGCTCAAGAGCCCGTTGCTCAGCACGAACCACCGCCGCTGGTAGCCTTTGATATAATTGGTCCATTTGAAGAGCCAGCCCTCTCGAGCCGAGCCCGAACCCCCAGCGCCCGAGCCGCCCGAGCCCCCAGCCGGCGGCGTAGGGGTTGGGCCAGCCGTCGCCACTCCTCCGGCCCCCGGGCCCTGGCCGCCCGCAGCTGCTGTGGCCACAGTCCCTGACGCGACCCCGGAGCCGGGCCCCGCGTCTCCGCGGCCGCCGCCTCCTCCCACCACTGGGGGACCTGCGCCGCCGCCGCCAGGAGCTGCAATGGCTGCCGGGCCCGGCCCCACCACTCCTCTCAGCTCGGTCGCCGCCATGAGCCGCCGCCGCCCCGAGATACAGGACCGGAACCGCCTACGAGAGCCGCCGCCGCCGCCGCCACCGCCGCCGCCGCCCCGAGCGCCCCACACGGCTAGTGCATCAGCCGCCGCCGCGCAGCGTCCCCGCCCCGCCAGGCCCCGCCGGAGGAAGGAGGGCTCGGTGACCGGGATGGAGGACGTCGATTGGTGCCGCTGAGTGTCACTTGCGGAAGACCCCGCGGACATTGGCATTTCTCTCGGGCCTGTCATTCTACTCCGCCCAGTGAGAGCCCAGGGTGGGACGCGTCCACACGCTCCGCCTTTGATTGGTTCAGATGAAGGCCAATCAGATGCATGTGCAACCTCATTGGCGCTTTTCTGAAGTCTCTAGCTCTCTGGGAGGTCGGGAGAATGCAGAGTGCCCGGCCAATTTTGTTGCCGATTGGCTAGTGTTTCCGCCACTCTTTTCAGTTTATGCTTCTGTCACCGCCACGTCACCACGTCCCATCACTCTTCTCATCGTCTTCTTCCGTTCTTACGGATTGGTGGTTGGTATCAGCCGCTCAACCCTTTCTACCATTTACCGATCGCTTAGGCTGGGAGGAGGAGCCTTTCGTCACATCTCAGTTTCATTTTTTATTGGTTAGCCTCTATGTCACTCACATGTCGACGGAGAGGCGGGGCAATTCGTGGAGATGATTGGTTCCGGGAATTGTCTGTGAAAACTGGAGCTTTGGAATGCTGGCCAATGAAAGAGATGAAATGAGCGAGGGGCAGACCGGGACAACCAATAAAATCCGGGAAGAGTGCTTGGGGGGCGTGCCTGCCTGCTTCCAGCTTTGGGGAAGTTGGTGGAGACGACAGCTAGTTGGTTCCTCTTGTTATTTGATGTGGGCGCGATGTCAAATTTCTTCTTTCTGAATTAAGTCCTCCATAGTGTCTTGTTAGGAAGAGCTGATCCGACAGATAGTGACTCTCGGCGATCAGGCCCCTCAAGAGTCCTAAAGGACCCGCTTCGCTCTCAGAGCTGGAAACCCAGCTTCCGGGGGGAGGGGAGCAGAAATAATTTCCACAGGCCCCTCTAGGATCCACGATCCCTTTAATTTCCTTCCCTGGTTTGCTATCATCGCACCACACGCTTTATCATTTGATTCTAGACTGTTACATGCTTCTGTTTCTGCCCCACGAGTTGCTGACCTAGCTTTGGGGGCAAGTAGATTTGCGGGATCTAACTATATGTCCTAAAGACCCTTGGTGTTAGCATCACAAATAACGCATGTATGTGCTTAACTTTAGACAGAAATTCGTTACTTTTAATCAATTGACTTTATTTACAGGTTATCAAAACTACAAATTCAGCAACTAGTGTAACATTTAATGTTCTGAACTATTGTTAGGAATGTTGTCAAAAGCGTGGTATTTTGGGGGATCCAGCAACTGTTACACTTTGCCAGCTGAGCAGGCAATAGAAATAGCTTTGAGACCCTGTAAAAACAAATTTCAAGAAAAGAAAAACTTCCTTTTTTAGAAAACGGTTTCTAAAAAACCAGGGTCTCACTTAGCAACTCAGTGAGACCCTGTCTCTAATAAAAAATTTTAAAAAGGGTTGGAGATGTGGCCCAGTGGTCGAGTGCCCCTGAGTTCAATCCCTGGTACAAAAAAAAAAAAAAAAAAAAAAAAAAAAAAAAGTATATATATATATACACACACACACACATATTTAAAATGCATATACATGTACACACACACACACCTATCTATGGATCAAGCAACATGTAGATACATCAATGCTAACAAACATGCTTATTGAAATATCAAAATACTTATTGAAATATGGAGAATCCTCTAAAAATCTTCAGTGTACACTGTTGGAGATTAATTTTTTTGTGTGGTGCTGGGGTTTTGTGGTGCATGCAAGGCAAGCTCTCTACCAACTGAGCTATACCTCCAGCCCGAGATAAAATTTAAAAAAAAAATTTATTTTTTTGCTTTAGTTGTACACAATGCGTTTATTTGTACGTTGTGCTAAGGATCGAACCCGGGCCGCGCACCTGCTAAGCGAGCACTCTCCGGCTGAGTCACAACCCCAACCCCAGAGATTAAATTTTTAAGTGAACAAAAGTTAACTCATTTATGCTTGAGTCCTTTCTTTGCTATTTATTAGCTCTAAAACTTTGGAAGAGTCATTTAAACATTTCAAGCCTAAATTTTTATTTCTGAAAGATATAAAACCTTAGAGGGATGCTATTGTGATTAAGTGCACTTGAATATGGTTGATAAATTGCAAACAACTACAGAAATATGAGTTATGTTGCCAAACATCCCTCAGGTCACTTAATGATCACAAAGAAGAAGCACATACTTTTACATCAGTTGGATCAGTCTGCGTGTACCACCCCCCCCCCCACCCCACCCCCGTCCTGCTTAAACCAGGTATCCAACTTAGCATCACTAACACACCAACAGTTTTAGGAGGTCCCTGGTGTGCTCCTGTATGAAATATACATTACCAATTAATAAAGTTTCTTTGCCAGAAATGTTGAAGTTGAATGTAAACAGACCTTTAGATCTAACTTCCAATTTATAGGGCCTGGAAAAACCAGTTAGACATACCACCCAAGGAGACAATCAGTTAAGTCAAGAATATAAAGCATTCTATAAAACAACTGTTTTATAGAAGATAAGACATAAAGACTAAGGATAATCAATGTCATACAATAGAGTCAGGGTAATTGTTCTGAATTAGAAAACAAAGACAATGCTTCATTGGATTCTGGATTCTGGTTTTGAAAAATATGACCTTTTTGATACTTATGGGACATGGGGAAATTTGGGAAATAGATTTGCATTAGATGTTGCTAGGCAGTACTTACATTTGCTCAGTGTAATATGAAAGAAAACATCAAAAATTTGGGAAAATATGCTAAATATTTAGGAGTGAAGAACTATATTGTCTGCAATTTCCTTTGGAATGATTTAACAAAAAAAGAAAAAGAAAGTCAGCCAAAACTAGTCATATATGTGTATTTTAAAAGTATATAAATAGACTGGGCACAGTGGTGCATACCTGTAATCCCCAGCACTTGGGAGGCTGAGGCAGGAGGATCGAGAGTTCAAAGCCAGCCCCAGCAATGGTGAGGCACTTAGCAACTCAGTGAGACCCTGTCTCTAATAAAAACTTAAAAAGGGGCTGGGGATGTGGCCCAATGGTCGAGTGCCCCTGAGTTCAATCCCTGGTACAAAAAAAAATGTATATGAGCACACATACACATATTTAAAATGCATATGCATGTACACACACACACATATCTATGGGTCAAGCAACATGTAGATTCATCAATGCTAACAAACATGCTGTTCTAGATAACAAACATGCCAACATGGTAAAATGTTAGTTGTTAAATCTAGGTGGCAAATATATGAATGTTTATTGTACTATTATTTCAACTTTTATTGTATATTAGAACAGGGTCCAGAATTCTTAGCCTGGCCAATGAGCTCTTTGACAATCTAGTGCCACTTTTGCTTTCCAATCTTTTTGTTTTGGTCTTGGTATGCTCCATGTTCCAGTTCAATTGATCCACACACCTTGTCCACCTCTGCCCTATACTTCCTTAGACTGGTGCCTTTTTATAGGCTTTCCCTCCATTCGGGGCCCAGTACAATGTTATCTGTCAACAGAGTCTCCTGTGATTCACATGGCTATAAGACATGTCCCTTCCTCAGGACTGATAGTGTTTCCTGTCATGTTAGTTGCCTTGCCTTAAATATTTATGTTTCAGTCAGATCTCCTCTACTGGAGGGTGAATTCCTCCAAGATGTGATGTGTATCCATTCATGTTTGGTTCACCCACCACAGTTAGGACCCAGCCTGGTATATTCACATATTTAACAATATTTATCGCATGTGTATTACCATTCTTCAGGCCTAAGCCATGTGCTGGGGATATAGTAGTAGATGTACTGATAGACTTTGGTTCCTCATAGAAAAGGATTTTAGGGATCTTTTCCCTGGCCTCTTCCCCCTTCCCTGCTCTGCTTCCTGGCTGTCATGAGTTGAGCAGTTTTCTTCTTCCATACCCTTCCACCACAACATTCTGCCTTGTCTCAGGCCCAGAGCAATGGAGCTCATTGAGCATGGACTTAAGCCTCTGAAATAAATGAGCCAAAATAAATCTTTCCTCCCGTAAGTTGTTCTTGTCAGATATTTTGATCACATTGATGGAAAGCTAACACATCCATCAACAAATATTGTCCCCCCCCCACCCACATTGATGGACCTTGACAACAGTGACCACACTTACATGCCAGAAATGTAGATAAAATACATATGCCAGGGGCTGGGAATGCAGCTCAGTGGGAGAGGTTTGCTTAGCATTTGTGAGGCCTTGGATTTGAAGCCCAGCACCACAAAATAAATAAGAAAGGAAGAAAAAGGCTTTTAGAGACAGGTATTAAATAAGAAACATGTATGAATATGCACAGTATTTGAATAGAGAAAATATGTTCAGTAATTACATGTATACAGCAAAATTGAGGGTAACCGTGGTGTTATAAAATAGAATAACACATGTAACCTGTTTCAAAGAAGGACATAGTCTCTTTAAACTGTGATCCGGGGACTGAGATGGAGCTATCCAAGGACAGAATGGAGACAGGCCCAGAGTGAAGGCCCAGGGGGGTGAAAGAGAGGCAGTCACTGAGGTGAGACATGAAGCAAAAGCCTTCCTAAGAAGTTTGGGTTTTATTCTCAGTGCAATGGGTAGCCATTGGAGATTTAGGCAGGTGATTCCAATTTTTGTTTAAAATGATCACTGGTTGTTGTATGGAGTCACCAGAGTGGAGACTATAATTAAGAAGCTTCGGCCATCTTTCAGAAGGGAAGTACTTGTAACTAGATTGAATGTGAGATCTACAGAAATGGGAGATAAGCACGTTCTGGATTAATTTTGGAGATGAAACTGATAGAACTGGGTACATGGTATTCAGTCAATGTTTAGTGTAGGAAATAACTGCAAATTTTTGAAAACGATGTGTGATTTTCCTCATGGAATCATTTTCTTCATCCCTGTATCCAGTTAGTAACCAAAACCTGGACAATCCTTTGTGTACCCCTTTTCTTTATGGGTCCAGGCACTTGTGTTTTATTCCTGCTTTTCAGCAAGTCTGTCTCCAATCCATCTTCCACAATTCTCCTCACAGAACAGCTGCCAGAGGGATCTTCCTAAAATAGTCTGTTCTTTACCCAAGTTTCTTGCTCAATAATCTTCAAACATCACCCTTTCTTCTATAGGACGAAGTCCTAGTAACTCACTTTGCCATCTTAGTCTCTTCACTACATATAGGGTCATAATCCTCCTTCTTATTCCATTTTTCACCATTTTATTTAATCCAGACTGGTTCACATGTGAAGTTCCAGTGCTTTGGGCGTTTCTGCTTTTCTTTCTTTGACATACTCATTTTTTTAAATATTTTATTTATTTACTTTAGTTGTACACAATGCAATGCATTTATGTTTTACGTGGTGCTGAGGATTGAACCCGGGCCGCACACGTGCAAGGCGAGCGTTCTGCCGCTGAGCCACAGCCCCAGCCCCTTGACATACTCATTTTTTAAAAGCAGTTTTAGAGTCACAGAAAAATCGAGCCAAAATTACAGAGTTTCCATCTCCACACATGCACGGTGTCTCAACCCCCTACTATCTAGAGCTGCACGGTTTGTTAGCATTGATGAACCTACAATGAAACACAATTATCATCTAAAGCCCACAGTTTACATTAGGGTTCATCCTATGGGTTTTGACAATGTACAATAATATGTATGAACTATTATAATATCACACAGAATAGTTTCATGGCTCTGCCTATTCATCCTTCTTTCCCCCTTACCCTTAGCAACTACTGATCTTTTTACTGTCTCCATAGTTTTGCCTTTTCCCTAAATGTGGTATAGTTGGAATCACACAGCATGTAGACTTTTCAGGTAGACTTCTTTCACTTAGTAATACGTATTTGTTTTCTACCATGTCTTTATGACTTGATAGCTCATTTCTTTTTAGTGCTGAATAACATTCCATAGTCTAGACATACCACAGTTTATTCATTAACCAACTGAAGTATATTTTGGCTGTTTCTGAGTTTTGGGAATTACGAATAAGCTATAAATATCTGTGTGCAGATTTTGGAAACATCTGGGTAAACTTTCAAACTTACTTGTCATAGTCTCCATGTTGGCACTGAGTCTATGATCCAATGTTTGCTGAGTGTGTGAAAATTTGTTAACAATACAGATCATACCAATGAACATAGGTAGGCATTCAGCTAGCTTGTTTTACCCTCACTTCATTTGTATAAGCAACAAAAACATTTTTACTGGAAAAGATAATTTGTTTTGAGGGACAGGGAGAGCCTCTCTCTTGTAAGAGCCTTTAATGAGGAAGTAGCTAAGATAGCGGCTGGCTGAGAGCCAAGAGGAGGCGTTTACTTGTTTACACCTGACCTAAATGAATTTGACTAAGAATCTTTCTGTGCTGCACCTGTACACGTGTATGCTTAATGGGTGAAGAGTATTTAACCAGGCCGGGGGTATCAGAGAGGAAGAAAGGAGAGAAGAAGAGCAAGAATAAAGAAACCACTCATTCCCAGTCTGCCTCCGATTTCTTTCCCGTGGTATCCTTGCTGTAGGCGGCAACAAGTGGTGGCCCGAACGGCAGGTAAGTACTGAGGAATCTCGCAGGTGTCTCTAGCCAGAGCCATTAAAGGTGAGGGAAAATGTGTTCGAAAATTTCAAAGATAGTTAGAGAATGCCTGCTCTCAACTAGACCTGGGGTTCAGGAAAGTGTTACTGAGTCAGTTAGGACCAGTGCGGGTAGTATTAGTGAGGAGGAATTAAATGAAAGTGATCTTGAGAGCACAGTCTCCAATAAAATGAGCAAAAGGGAATTAAAAAGGACCAGGATGGAGGACCGTCAAGTGGAGAAACCACTTGTGCCCTCTGCTCCCCCATGGGATGAATCAATTGTAGAGACTATTAGGGGTCTTTCTAGGTGCTTGCGTGCCCTTGAGCGTCAAAATTCACAGGAACTATGGATCTGCCATTGTTTGAAGATCAAAATGAACAAAGATACCATCGATATCTAGATTTCAAAATTATAAAAAATTTTAAAGAAGCAACAATGACATATGGGCCCCAAGCTCCTTTCACTATAAGCATGTTAGAATCTCTTAATACTTTGAATTTAACTCCTACAGATTGGAAAGGCTTATGTAAGGCAGTATTGAGCGGGGGACAATATTTAGTTTGGAGGTCGCAATTTCAAGAGTTCTGTGTTGAAACAGCTCAAAGAAATGCGGCTGCGGGATTTCCAGGTCGTGACGTGGACATGTTGACTGGAGAGGGGCATATGCTGATTTACAGGTTCAGATTCAGTACGATCTTGGAGTTTACGCTCAAATATACGCTGCAGCTGTTAAGGCATGGAAATTGTTACAACGATCTGGTGACTTACAGGGTAGCTTGTCTAAAGTAATTCAGGGACCCACTGAGCCATATGCCGAATTTGTTGATCTTCTTTTACAGACAGCAAGTAGGGTTTTTGGAGATGTTGATCAAGCCATGCCATTAGTTGTTCAGCTGGCATATGAAAATGCCAACAAATATTGTCAAGACGATATCAGACCTTGGAAATCTAAAAATGACCTTTCTGTTTATATAAAGCTTTGCAGGGACATAAATGATGCATTTATTACAGGTAGTATAATCGCAGCAGCCATGAGAGGTGCTTGTCCTCTTAATTTTACAAGAAGGGCTCGACCTAAAAGTTATTATCAGTGTAGGCAATCAGGTTATTTTAGAAAACAATATCCCCAAAGAAGGTGAGAGACAATAGAAATAAAACCAAGCTCGTTTCGTGCCCCAGGCCGCTGCCCCAGGTGTAAAAAAGGAAACCATTGGGCTAGTGAGTGCAGATCCCAAACTGATATTGATGGTAACATTTTTGTCTGGCAATTCAAAAAAACGGGGCACGGGGCCCAATGCCTCAGGACCCACAAACATACGAGGCATTGGAGAGGGAGTATCCACAAATATCTATCCAGATGATTCCTCAACACAATCCCTTTTACCCATTGACTCCCTTGTCAGAGGGACAAAAGGAAGTAGAGGGCTGGACCTCTGTTCCACTGCCCAAATAGTGCTAACACCTGAGATGGGGGTTCGACTGATTCCCACGGGAGTCAGGTGACCTCTTCCCTTAGGGACTGTAGGACTTATCCTGGGGTGAAGTTCTAAAAGCTTATCTGGACTTCAAGTTACTCCAGGTGTGATAGATTCTGACTATCAAGGAGAAATCAAGATTATGCTCAGTTCACCTCGAGGCATTAGCTCTGTTAACCAAGGTGATAGAATTGCTCAGCTGCTTCTTCTTCCCAGTCTACATGACTCATTTAAGGAAGAATAGGGGATTTGGTTCCACTGGCTCAGGATCTTTGTCTTGCTGGGTTCAGGATTGTTCACAGAGGCCTATGTGCAAAATAAAAGTGCAGGGAATCGAAATGGAAGGGTTGATTGACACTGGGGCTGACTCTTCTATTATTAACTTCAGACAATGGCCCAAACATTGGCCTTTACAGAAGGCTTCAACTAGTTTGAGAGGCTTAGGATATTCTGATAGCCCAGAACAAAGTGCAACAGTTTTAAAGTGGGAGGATGATGAAGGGCATCAAGGAACATTTCAGCCTTATGTTCTGTCCAGCTTGCCAGTTACCTTATGGGAAAGAGATATATTAAAACAAATGGGAGTACACCTCGCAACCAAGCCCATAGGTGTTACAAGTAAAAACTGGAGTCTCATGGAAAAAAACAGGGATATATTCCAGGTAAAGGACTAGGAAAAAATCTACAAGGTGATCCTAACCCTATTGAGCTTAAAAGAAATCGTCATCAAAAAGGTATAGGATATTTTTTTAGGGGCCACTGAGAAAACAATTTTGAAAATACCATGGCTTTCTGATAAGCCAGTTTGGGTCCCTCAGTGGCCCTATCTAGAGAGAAATTACAAGCGGCCCACTTACTAGTCCAAGAACAATTAGAGGCAGGACATATAGAACCTTCCACCTCTCCCTGGAATTGCCCCATATTCGTGATTAGGAAAAAATCAGGAAAATGGCGATTGTTACATGATCTTAGAGAAATCAATAAAACTATGCAAATTATGGGCCCTACCCAACCTGGGCTTTCTAATCCTATAGCTATTCCTAAAAATTTCCATCTTATAGCTGTTGACATAAAGGATTTTTTTTTTTCCCATTCCTTTACATCCTTTGGATGCCCCCAGGTTTGCTTTTTCAGTTCCCTCTATTAATAATGATGGACCTGACCAAAGATTTCAGTGGAAAGTTTTACCCCAGGGTATGGCTAATAGCCCCACTATGTGTCAAATCTATGTAGATAAAGTTATTCAGCCTATCAAGAAAAAATACCCAGAGCTCATGTGCCTCCATTATATGGATGATGTTCTGCTTGCTCATCCTAATCAAGAAGTCTTATTCACCATATTTAGCGATATATCAGAAAACTTGAAATGATATGGACTAAACATTGCTGAAGAAAGGTTCAAACTAGATCTCCAATACTATAGCTAGGATTCCAAATTATGGATACTTTTATTAGGCCTCAAAAAATCTTAATAAATAAGGAACATCTAGCTACTCTTAATGATTTTCAAAAATTGCTAGGAGACATTAATTGGCTTCGCCCTACACTAGGCCTCACTACTGGCCAATAAAGACCCTTATTTGATATCCTTCACAGGAACCCTGATCCATCTTCACCGCGAACATTGACTCCTGATGCTAGGGAAGCTTTAAAGTTGGTAGAAAAGGCCATCGGAGGATCCCATTGTGATAGAATTGATTTTACTTGACCACTGATATTGATCATTATTTCTTCACAATATACACCCACAGGAGTATTTTGGCAACAGGGGCCTTTGTTATGGATACATCTGCCCGTCTCTCCTAAAAATACAATTGAGTCTTTACACCTCCATGATGGCTAAACTTATTCTCCAAAGACTTAAGTCTTCTATTAAAATATTTGGCATTCACCCCACTACTATTATTACTCCCTACTCATCGTCACAGGTTTGAATATTTATGCTTCAATGATAATGATGGGCTATAGCTAGATGCTCTACTTCTGCAAATTTTGATAACCATCTTCCTAAGTCTCCTATACTATCTTTTTGTATCAATCATCCCATTATATTTCCACAGGTAATAAAAAAAATCACCCTATTCTTAAGGCATTAAAATGTATTTACAGATGGGTCCTCTAACGGTACCGCTACCGTAGTCACTCAAAAAGAAAATATGATTCATATTACTGCCCATCAATCAGCTCAATTGGTAGAGTTAGAAGCTGTTATTATAGCTCTTGAAAGTTTTAGAGAACAGCCCATAAATATTTTCTCAGACAGCCACTATATTGTACATGCCGTCCCTAAATTAGAGCTAGCAGGTCCAATAGCACCTCATACTCCAGCCTTTAAATTGTTTTTTCAAATTCAAAACCTTCTATGGGAACGTAAAGAACCTTTGTTTATTGGACATATCAGAGCTCATACTAATTTGCCTGGTCCTCTCCATGAAGGTAATCAAAAGGCCGATGCCCTTACTCAAACAATCTTTATATTTTCAGCAGTTCAACAAGCTATTTCGTTCCATTCACAATTTCATGTTAATAGTACTACTTTACAATAAAGTTTTAAAATAACTAAAGATCAAGCTCGAACTATTGTGAAGGCTTGTCAATCTTGTGTGACACATTTGCCCAATCCTCATCATGGTGTTAACCCAAGAGGATTAATGCCCAATCATTTATGGCTGATGGATGTCACTCATGAGCCAAGTTTTGGAAAATTGCGATTTATTCATGTGACCATAGATACATGCTCAGGCATGATTTTTGCTTCCTTACCTGCTGGAGAAAAAGTTAAAGATGTTACATCTCATTGTTTACAAGCTTTTGCTGCATTGGGCATTCCCAAAATGCTTAAGACAGACAATGGCCCTGCATATACATCCTCATCTTTTAAACAGTTTTGCTCCAAATTCAAACATACTTCATAAGACTGGTATTCCATATAATCCTCAAGGCCAAGATATAATTGAACAAGCTAATCGCACACTCAAACTTATGCTTTTGAAACAAAAAGAAGGAGATTGGATGACTCCTAAAGATAGATTAGCCATGCCCTTTTTACTTTAAATTTTTTAACTTTGGATTCCAAAGGATATTTGGAGACAGACACTGGAATCCACATCAACAACATAAACCTTTGATTTACTGGAAGGATGTTCTTTCAGGCACATGGAAGGGCCCAGACCCAGTATTAATTTGTGGGAGAGGATCTGTTTGTGTCTTTCCACAGCTCAAGTCCTCGCCGGTGTGGATACCATCAAGATTGATAAAACAGGTACCAAATCAAAAGGGCCAAGATGAAGTTGTTGTGGAATGATTCCCTTAAAAGAAGTATCAATCCGCGCACCTGCGCGAATTCGTCTCTTTTCTGACAAGGGGACCTCATCTTTGCCTTTTCAGCTAAGAAACTTTTAAGCTGCGCGCTTTTTCCTTCAATAAACTCACAACTTAAGTCTCATTCCTCCCGCCCTGGACGAGAGGATCTCTCTTTAGTGTGCGCACAATTGTGGTTTTTTTTTTTTTTAATATATGTCTTTATGTCTGTGCGTCTGTCTAGATTTCATGTAAATGTGACGTCACAAATATGTCTTTATGTCTGTGCGTCTGTCCAGATTTCATGTAAATGTGACGTCACAAATAACAAGAACTGAGAGCTCATGAAAATTAATTTAAAAAAATGGATCCAAATACCTTTAATTCATTTAAGTCAAAAATATTCAAATTGGGTAAACAAATAAAAAATGAAGGTACCTTCAAACTTAATTTATAAGTATCTCTAGGACTTCTCTTTAGCAAGGAATATGACTAATACTGTTCAGCCTGATATTTTGGTATTTGACATGGGATTATTTATTTGTAACTAACTTTGTTTATTAATTTACAAAGTTAAATTGTTTCAACAGGTATATTCTTAAAAGACTGCTGTGTATGCAGAGGCTCAAAAGTTCCAGCTAACAAAATATTTTTCTAAAATGCTCTTAGCCTTTCTTTAATCTATCTTAAAATGTAATATTTTGTCAGCTAAATACTCTCAGCCTTTCTTTAATCTGTTATGAATGTGATATTTTGCCAGCTAATGTTCGTGGGAGCTTAAGCAGCAATGTAGGTGAGCAGAGATCAACTTCAGAACTGAAAACTAACCTGACCTAAAATGTAATAGTTCTATTTTTTAGTTTGAATTGCATTCCTACAACTTGCTTCTTGACTCAGTGCTGGAATGGCATTGCCTTTCCTCTAATGATTGTTGCTTGAGTTTCTAGGTACATCCCTATGCCAGTCTTAGCGTGCCCTGAAGACTTGCCGGTGGCTTTGTCTAGACATAAAAGAGACAGCTGCAGCTGCATTCCTACTGCCCAAGCATTAAACAACTTCACCAGCAGTATGGCCTCTGCTCTGCATGCACGGGGCCTCCTAGATCAGCACCACACTTTGAAATTGTTAATCAATGTGTTGATCTTCTCCAAGAGCAAGTGGACATTTTGGCAGATCTTTCTACTATAGGATGTTTTAGGACATTACACAGGACAATACCTTACGGGTATCCCTTTTCTTAACCTTAATAGGGCAGCTGATTTGTCTAGAGAACTCAGTACGTTTACTTAATGGAACTTAGGGCAGCTGATTTGTTTAGAGAACTTAAGTATGCTGCTTAATGGAACTTGGCTCGCCAGCACAAAGCTTGCCGTCTTAGAACCGGAGCATCTCCTCATGATTGGTTGGCTCGATTGGACGGCTGGTAGTCAAAGACAGGAAAGTCTCATGTGACCAACATATCAACCTAAGACAGGAGTCAAGGGCACTTTATTTATAGCCTTGATTATCCGATGACGGGTAAGAATGTCAGTTGCACATGCAGACGCCTAAGACAGGCACAGTCGATCCTGATGTGGTGAGGGTCGTCACGCATCCATTTAAGCTATTCCCTCTTTTAAAACAAAAGGGAAGCGGAGGGCGCGGTGGCGCACGCCTGTAATCCCAGCACTTTGGGAGGCTGAGGCAGGAGGATCGTGAGTTCAAAGCCAGCCTTAGCAATGGCGAGGCACTTAGCAACTCAGTGAGACCCTGTCTCTAATAAAATACAAAAAAGGGCTGGGGATGTGACCCAGTGGTCGAGTGCCGCTGTTCAATCCCCAGTACCCAAAAAAAAAAAAAAAAAAAAAAAAAAAAAGGGAGGACAAGAGCCTTTAATGAGGAAGTAGCTAAGATAGCGGCTGGCTGAGAGCCAAGAGAGGCGTTTACTTGTTTACACCTGACCTAAATGAATTTGACTAAGAATCTTTCTGTGCTACACCTGTACACGTGTATGCTTAATGGGTGAAGAGTATTTAACCAGGCCGGGGGTATCAGAGAGGAAGAAAGGAGAGAAGAAGAAGCAAGAATAAAGAAACCACTCATTCCCAGTCTGCCTCCGATTTCTTTCCCGTGGTATCCTTGCTGTAGGCGGCAACAAGTGGTGGCCCGAACGGCAGGTAAGTACTGAGGAATCTCGCAGGTGTCTCTAGCCAGAGCCATTAAAGGTGAGGGAAAATGTGTTCGAAAATTTCAAAGATAGTTAGAGAATGCTGCTCTCAACTAGACCTGGGGTTCAGGAAAGTGTTACTGAGTCAGTTAGGACCAGTGAGGGTAGTATTAGTGAGGAGGAATTAAATGAAAGTGATCTTGAGAGCACAGTCTCCAATAAAATGAGCAAAAGGGAATTAAAAAGGACCAGGATGGAGGACCGTCAAGTGGAGAAACCACTTGTGCCCTCTGCTCCCCCATGGGATGAATCAATTGTAGAGACTATTAGGGGTCTTTCTAGGTGCTTGCGTGCCCTTGAGCGTCAAAATTCACAGGAACTATGGGATCTGCCATTGTTTGAAGATCAAAATGAACAAAGATACCATCGATATCTAGATTTCAAAATTATAAAAAATTTTAAAGAAGCAACAATGACATATGGGCCCCAAGCTCCTTTCACTATAAGCATGTTAGAATCTCTTAATACTTTGAATTTAACTCCTACAGATTGGAAAGGCTTATGTAAGGCAGTATTGAGCGGGGGACAATATTTAGTTTGGAGGTCGCAATTTCAAGAGTTCTGTGTTGAAACAGCTCAAAGAAATGCGGCTGCGGGATTTCCAGGTCGTGACGTGGACATGTTGACTGGAGAGGGGCAATATGCTGATTTACAGGTTCAGATTCAGTACGATCTTGGAGTTTACGCTCAAATATACGCTGCAGCTGTTAAGGCATGGAAATTGTTACAACGATCTGGTGACTTACAAGGTAGCTTGTCTAAAGTAATTCAGGGACCCAATGAGCCATATGCCGAATTTGTTGATCGTCTTTTACAGACAGCAAGTAGGGTTTTTGGAGATGTTGATCAAGCCATGCCATTAGTTGTTCAGCTGGCATATGAAAATGCCAACAAATATTGTCAAGACGATATCAGACCTTGGAAATCTAAAAATGACCTTTCTGTTTATATAAAGCTTTGCAGGGACATAAATGATGCATTTATTACAGGTAGTATAATCGCAGCAGCCATGAGAGGTGCTTGTCCTCTTAATTTTACAAGAAGGGCTCGACCTAAAAGTTATTATCAGTGTAGGCAATCAGGTTATTTTAGAAAACAATATCCCCAAAGAAGGTGAGAGACAATAGAAATAAAACCAAGCTCGTTTCGTGCCCCAGGCCGCTGCCCCGGGGGGGGGGGGGGGGGGGGGGGGGGGGGGGGGGGGGGGGGGGGGGGGGTGTAAAAAAGGAAACCATTGGGCTAGTGAGTGCAGATCCCAAACTGATATTGATGGTAACATTTTGTCTGGCAATTCAAAAAACGGGGCACGGGGCCCAATGCCTCAGGACCCACAAACATACGAGGCATTGGAGAGGGAGTATCCACAAATATCTATCCAGATGATTCCTCAACACAATCCCTTTTACCCATTGACTCCCTTGTCAGAGGGACAAAAGGAAGTAGAGGGCTGGACCTCTGTTCCACTGCCCAAATAGTGCTAACACCTGAGATGGGGGTTCGACTGATTCCCACGGGAGTCAGGTGACCTCTTCCCTTAGGGACTGTAGGACTTATCCTGGGGTGAAGTTCTAAAAGCTTATCTGGACTTCAAGTTACTCCAGGTGTGATAGATTCTGACTATCAAGGAGAAATCAAGATTATGCTCAGTTCACCTCGAGGCATTAGCTCTGTTAACCAAGGTGATAGAATTGCTCAGCTGCTTCTTCTTCCCAGTCTACATGACTCATTTAAGGAAGAATAGGGGATTTGGTTCCACTGGCTCAGGATCTTTGTCTTGCTGGGTTCAGGATTGTTCACAGAGGCCTATGTGCAAAATAAAAGTGCAGGGAATCGAAATGGAAGGGTTGATTGACACTGGGGCTGACTCTTCTATTATTAACTTCAGACAATGGCCCAAACATTGGCCTTTACAGAAGGCTTCAACTAGTTTGAGAGGCTTAGGATATTCTGATAGCCCAGAACAAAGTGCAACAGTTTTAAAGTGGGAGGATGATGAAGGGCATCAAGGAACATTTCAGCCTTATGTTCTGTCCAGCTTGCCAGTTACCTTATGGGAAAGAGATATATTAAAACAAATGGGAGTACACCTCGCAACCAAGCCCATAGGTGTTACAAGTAAAAACTGGAGTCTCATGGAAAAACAGGGATATATTCCAGGTAAAGGACTAGGAAAAAATCTACAAGGTGATCCTAACCCTATTGAGCTTAAAAGAAATCGTCATCAAAAAGGTATAGGATATTTTTTTAGGGGCCACTGAGAAAACAATTTTGAAAATACCATGGCTTTCTGATAAGCCAGTTTGGGTCCCTCAGTGGCCCCTATCTAGAGAGAAATTACAAGCGGCCCACTTACTAGTCCAAGAACAATTAGAGGCAGGACATATAGAACCTTCCACCTCTCCCTGGAATTGCCCCATATTCGTGATTAGGAAAAAATCAGGAAAATGGCGATTGTTACATGATCTTAGAGAAATCAATAAAACTATGCAAATTATGGGCCCTACCCAACCTGGGCTTTCTAATCCTATAGCTATTCCTAAAAATTTCCATCTTATAGCTGTTGACATAAAGGATTTTTTTTTTTCCCATTCCTTTACATCCTTTGGATGCCCCCAGGTTTGCTTTTTCAGTTCCCTCTATTAATAATGATGGACCTGACCAAAGATTTCAGTGGAAAGTTTTACCCCAGGGTATGGCTAATAGCCCCACTATGTGTCAAATCTATGTAGATAAAGTTATTCAGCCTATCAAGAAAAAATACCCAGAGCTCATGTGCCTCCATTATATGGATGATGTTCTGCTTGCTCATCCTAATCAAGAAGTCTTATTCACCATATTTAGCGATATATCAGAAAACTTGAAATGATATGGACTAAACATTGCTGAAGAAAAGGTTCAAACTAGATCTCCAATACTATAGCTAGGATTCCAAATTATGGATACTTTTATTAGGCCTCAAAAAATCTTAATAAATAAGGAACATCTAGCTACTCTTAATGATTTTCAAAAATTGCTAGGAGACATTAATTGGCTTCGCCCTACACTAGGCCTCACTACTGGCCAATAAAGACCCTTATTTGATATCCTTCACAGGAACCCTGATCCATCTTCACCGCGAACATTGACTCCTGATGCTAGGGAAGCTTTAAAGTTGGTAGAAAAGGCCATCGGAGGATCCCATTGTGATAGAATTGATTTTACTCGACCACTGATATTGATCATTATTTCTTCACAAATATACACCCACAGGAGTATTTTGGCAACAGGGGCCTTTGTTATGGATACATCTGCCCGTCTCTCCTAAAAATACAATTGAGTCTTACACCTCCATGATGGCTAAACTTATTCTCCAAAGACTTAAGTCTTCTATTAAAATATTTGGCATTCACCCCACTACTATTATTACTCCCTACTCATCGTCACAGGTTGAATATTTATGCTTCAATGATAATGACTGGGCTATAGCTAGATGCTCTACTTCTGCAAATTTTGATAACCATCTTCCTAAGTCTCCTATACTATCTTTTTGTATCAATCATCCCATTATATTTCCACAGGTAATAAAAAAATCACCCTATTCTTAAGGCATTAAATGTATTTACAGATGGGTCCTCTAACGGTACCGCTACCGTAGTCACTCAAAAAGAAAATATGATTCATATTACTGCCCATCAATCAGCTCAATTGGTAGAGTTAGAAGCTGTTATTATAGCTCTTGAAAGTTTTAGAGAACAGCCCATAAATATTTTCTCAGACAGCCACTATATTGTACATGCCGTCCCTAAATTAGAGCTAGCAGGTCCAATAGCACCTCATACTCCAGCCTTTAAATTGTTTTTTTTTTTTTCAAATTCAAAACCTTCTATGGGAACGTAAAGAACCTTTGTTTATTGGACATATCAGAGCTCATACTAATTTGCCTGGTCCTCTCCATGAAGGTAATCAAAAGGCCGATGCCCTTACTCAAACAATCTTTATATTTTCAGCAGTTCAACAAGCTATTTCGTTCCATTCACAATTTCATGTTAATAGTACTACTTTACAATAAAGTTTTAAAATAACTAAAGATCAAGCTCGAACTATTGTGAAGGCTTGTCAATCTTGTGTGACACATTTGCCCAATCCTCATCATGGTGTTAACCCAAGAGGATTAATGCCCAATCATTTATGGCTGATGGATGTCACTCATGAGCCAAGTTTTGGAAAATTGCGATTTATTCATGTGACCATAGATACATGCTCAGGCATGATTTTTGCTTCCTTACCTGCTGGAGAAAAAGTTAAAGATGTTACATCTCATTGTTTACAAGCTTTTGCTGCATTGGGCATTCCCAAAATGCTTAAGACAGACAATGGCCCTGCATATACATCCTCATCTTTTAAACAGTTTTGCTCCAAATTCAACATACTTCATAAGACTGGTATTCCATATAATCCTCAAGGCCAAGATATAATTGAACAAGCTAATCGCACACTCAAACTTATGCTTTTGAAACAAAAAGAAGGAGATTGGATGACTCCTAAAGATAGATTAGCCATTGCCCTTTTTACTTTAAATTTTTTAACTTTGGATTCCAAAGGATATTTGGAGACAGACACTGGAATCCACATCAACAACATAAACCTTTGATTTACTGGAAGGATGTTCTTTCAGGCACATGGAAGGGCCCAGACCCAGTATTAATTTGTGGGAGAGGATCTGTTTGTGTCTTTCCACAGCTCAAGTCCTCGCCGGTGTGGATACCATCAAGATTGATAAAACAGGTACCAAATCAAAAGGGCCAAGATGAAGTTGTTGTGGAATGATTCCCTTAAAAGAAGTATCAATCCGCGCACCTGCGCGAATTCGTCTCTTTTCTGACAAGGGGACCTCATCTTTGCCTTTTCAGCTAAGAAACTTTTAAGCTGCGCGCTTTTTCCTTCAATAAACTCACAACTTAAGTCTCATTCCTCCCGCCCTGGACGAGAGGATCTCTCTTTAGTGTGCGCACAATTGTGTTTTTTTTTTTTTAATATATGTCTTTATGTCTGTGCGTCTGTCTAGATTTCATGTAAATGTGACGTCACAAATATGTCTTTATGTCTGTGCGTCTGTCCAGATTTCATGTAAATGTGACGTCACAAATAACAAGAACTGAGAGCTCATGAAAATTAATTTAAAAAAAATGGATCCAAATACCTTTAATTCATTTAAGTCAAAAATATTCAAATTGGGTAAACAAATAAAAAATGAAGGTACCTTCAAACTTAATTTATAAGTATCTCTAGGACTTCTCTTTAGCAAGGAATATGACTAATACTGTTCAGCCTGATATTTTGGTATTTGACATGGGATTATTTATTTGTAACTAACTTTGTTTATTAATTTACAAAGTTAAATTGTTTCAACAGGTATATTCTTAAAAGACTGCTGTGTATGCAGAGGCTCAAAAGTTCCAGCTAACAAAATATTTTTCTAAAATGCTCTTAGCCTTTCTTTAATCTATCTTAAATGTAATATTTTGTCAGCTAAATACTCTCAGCCTTTCTTTAATCTGTTATGAATGTGATATTTTGCCAGCTAATGTTCGTGGGAGCTTAAGCAGCAATGTAGGTGAGCAGAGATCAACTTCAGAACTGAAACACCTGACCTAAAATGTAATAGTTCTATTTTTTAGTTTGAATTGCATTCCTACAACTTGCTTCTTGACTCAGTGCTGGAATGGCATTGCCTTTCCTCTAATGATTGTTGCTTGAGTTTCTAGGTACATCCCTATGCCAGTCTTAGCGTGCCCTGAAGACTTGCCGGTGGCTTTGTCTAGACATAAAAGAGACAGCTGCAGCTGCATTCCTACTGCCCAAGCATTAAACAACTTCACCAGCAGTATGGCCTCTGCTCTGCATGCACGGGGCCTCCTAGATCAGCACCACACTTTGAAATTGTTAATCAATGTGTTGATCTTCTCCAAGAGCAAGTGGACATTTTGGCAGATCTTTCTACTATAGGATGTTTTAGGACATTACACAGGACAATACCTTACGGGTATCCCTTTTCTTAACCTTAATAGGGCAGCTGATTTGTCTAGAGAACTCAGTACGTTACTTAATGGAACTTAGGGCAGCTGATTTGTTTAGAGAACTTAAGTATGCTGCTTAATGGAACTTGGCTCGCCAGCACAAAGCTTGCCGTCTTAGAACCGGAGCATCTCCTCATGATTGGTTGGCTCGATTGGACGGCTGGTAGTCAAAGACAGGAAAGTCTCATGTGACCAACATATCAACCTAAGACAGGAGTCAAGGGCACTTTATTTATAGCCTTGATTATCCGATGACGGGTAAGAATGTCAGTTGCACATGCAGACGCCTAAGACAGGCACAGTCGATCCTGATGTGGTGAGGGTCGTCACGCATCCATTTAAGCTATTCCCTCTTTTAAAACAAAAGGGAAGCCGGGCGCGGTGGCGCACGCCTGTAATCCCAGCACTTTGGGAGGCTGAGGCAGGAGGATCGTGAGTTCAAAGCCAGCCTTAGCAATGGCGAGGCACTTAGCAACTCAGTGAGACCCTGTCTCTAATAAAATACAAAAAAGGGCTGGGGATGTGACCCAGTGGTCGAGTGCCGCTGAGTTCAATCCCCAGTACCAAAAAAAAAAAAAAAAAAAAAAAAAAAAAAAAAGGGAGGAAATGTAAGAGCCTTTAATGAGGAAGTAGCTAAGATAGTGGCTGGCTGAGAGCCAAGAAGAGGCGTTTACTTGTTTACACCTGACCTAAATGAATTTGACTAAGAATCTTTCTGTGCCGCACCTGTACACGTGTATGCTTAATGGGTGAAGAGTATTTAACCAGGCCCGGGGGCGTCAGAGAGGGAGAAAGGAGAGAAGAAGAAGCAAAAATAAAGAAACCACTCATTCCCAGTCTGCCTCCGATTTCTTTCCCGCGGTATCGTTGCTGTAGGCGGCAACACTCTCAACTGAATAAAAAGAAATTCGAGTTTGTCTCAGGTCAGATTCTCCCATAACTGTCCTGGGGAATGCCCTTAGGAACCACACTCCTGTGGCAACAAAGGAAAGAGGATGGGTCCGGAGAAGTAGAACTGAGATGCACTAGCAAGAGGCCTAGGGAGGCCTGGGGAGGTCTGGAGTTGGGTCAGCTTGTGCAGGTGTCCAGTCTTGAGGGAAGAGCAGATTCAGCACTCAGCCTGTGGATTTTCTAGGAAAGGGCAATTCCTAGAGGGAATTGGCCATCAGCCAACACTTTCAGCAGCTGAGGTTTGAGCACCTGGTTCTAAAGGGATCTTGGTGACAGAGCACTCACTACAGCATAAACCATTTTTTCCTCATAGGTCAGGACTCCTGTGGTTCTTGTAACCTACATAAAAGCAGCAGCAGGCTGGACATCTGGTATATACTATATACATCTGGTATATACCACTATACTTGGTGGTGAGCCTGTCATTGTGTTTCCCAGAGAGTCACCGAGGCTAGTGTCATTCATTGCTTTCCCTAATGATTCTTTTTAGAGAAGGGCACCAGGGATTAAAACCGACTCTTTATTTTGAGTCAGGGTCTCCACTAAATGCCTGATGCTGGTGATAAACTTGCAGTCCTCCTATTTCAGCTTCCTCAGTCACTGGGGTTACAGGCATGTGCCACCAGGCCTGGCCCCTAAACCATTCTTAAAGCCTGCTATTTATAGATACTGTATTAAAGAATGGAAAAGAGCTTGGAAGATGAAATTATCTTTGTGGTCATCAAACAGTGGTCTTCCTTTGCTTGCTAAACTTATTCTGGAGCAAGGGCTAAATCCCAGCCCTTTAATCATCCTCTTTTGTTCAAGTTTGTGCAACAGAGTGATGAAATGCACTGAAACTAGAAGATAAAAAAATGAGTGTATCAGAACGGGTTCTTTAACAAAGTCTCAAAAGGGGTCATTTAGACCTCTATTTTAGGATTTTTAGGGGAACAGTCACTCTTAGAGAACAAGTACCATAGTCTGTGTAGATTTTGTGTATAGTCCCACAGGGAGTCATTATGAATTTTAAAAGGGAGCGCTTCACACTGACCGGGAAAATCACCTCTCTCACTCCCTGGCAGAAAACGCTATTAACCTATTTCTGCAGTATAGTAATCAATTATACCATCTCTGGATCTCCACCACCTGGGGTCAGATAATATTGTTTTTGCTAAGTGAATGCAACCTCGGGCCATTTACTTAATTTCTCAATAACTTCCTTATAATCGCATTAATAGCAATTTTTCAAGGTTTGGGGGAAAGAATAAACAAAAGTGCATGATATATGTCTGGCATGTAGTCCTGAATGCCAACTGTAATTATTAATTATGCAAGACTATCTTCGTAGCCCAGTAGAGCTAACATAAGTGGGGCCACATGTGCTCCTTGACGATGTTAGACATGCCGTAGAAAAGCCTGGAAACACTTGGACTTTATATGAGGCAGAAATAAATTAATAAAGTGAAGGGGCACTAGCTTCTATTAAGTGTTAAACACTTTCAAATGTCATGTCATTTCGTTTATTTTTTGTCACAGTCCCTGTTGTTCTCTTTCACAGAAGGATGGCTGACACTCAAATGTGTAAAGGCAAAGCCAGCATTCAAACACAGAGATAACCAGGCCTGTCACCATACTCAGGTTCTGAAATCTTTTTTTTATTTTTTTGGTACCGAGGATTGAACTCAGGGGCACTCGACCACTGGGCCACATCCCCAGCCCCCTTTTTTTTTTTGTATTTTTATTAGAGACAGGGTCTCACTGAGTTGCTAAGTGCCTCGCCATTGCGGAGGCTGGCTTTGAACTTGCGATCCTCCTGCCTCAGCCTCCCAAGTGCTGGGATTACAGGCGTATGCCACTGCACCTGGCTCTGAAATCTTTTTTCTTTTAGTAACATAAATTATTCAAATAATTAAATGAGGTGTCAAGATGTCAGTAACCCCCCCCCAAAAAGCTAACCTTTTATAAAGTGTCTGTATATTGCATGCCCATCTACACACAATTTAAATGTAAAAATAACATTTTTTGAAAAATTTAAAAAATTTCATTTTGAAAATGAAATGACATTTGGTTTTTAATTTTAATAACAAATTTTTTTATATATATTTAAAAAGTATCTCTATCTTACCCCTGTTCCATTATCCCCGATCAATCCTCATACTTTGCCACCTGTCTCAGGCTACACAAACCCTCATTTCACATCATAAAATCCTGTTTTGCACTTCAGAGAAAATGGTGGTCCATGGGAAAGAAAGTCTTTAAAATTTGTAACGATTAAAAAAGTATGTTGAGCCGGGCGCGGTGGAGCACGCCTGTAATCCCAGCACTTGGGAGGCTGAGGCAGGAGGATCATGAGTTCAAAGCCAGCCTCAGCAATGGGAAGGCACTTAGCAACTCAGTGAGACCCTGTCTCTAAATAAAATACAAAAAAGGGCTGGGGATGTGGCCCAGTGGTCCAGTGCCCCTGAGTTCAATCCCCAGTACCAAACAAACAAACAAACAAACAAACAAAAAAAAAAAAAACCACACACATTGTGTACAATTAAAGCAAATAAATAAGTTGGTTTAAAAAAAAAAAAAGTATGTTGAGAGCTGGCACTGTAGCTCAGTGGCAGAGTGCTTGCTCAGCATTTGTGAGGTACTGGGTTCGATCCTCAGCACCACATAAAAAATAAATAAATAAAATAAAGGCATACTGTCCATACACAACTACAAAAGTATTTTTAAAAGTATATTGAAAATTGTTTTTTCCAAGTATCATTTGATGAATTCTTCCACTAAATGACTGTAAAAATCCTATGTAATCATTATCGTTAGGTTTATTTGCAAGCAACCAAGGCCCAGTTTACACTGGCTTAATCTAAGAGTTTATTCTCACACATAAGAAAGACAGGGGAGGGCAGCTCAGGGTTGGCATGGCACTTCCTGAAGCCTGCAGACACAGGCTTCCTTCTCTACTGGGTATTGTTTCTGTTGTTGGGGTTACTTCCTGCCTCAAGGTGACTGCAAGAGCTTAAATCACTACAATTGCATTCTAGGCAGCAAGAAGGGAGGGACAAAGGGTAGTCGCTCTCTGTTAAGGAGCATTTTTGAAAGTCTTGCACATGTCTTCTTGCCCTTAGATGGAGAAGCAATAGAAAATAATTGTGATTCAGGTTTTCTTTTTCTTCCACTTACTGCAGTCATGGACAAATCATGTCCATGTTCTCTTTTTCCTCCTTCCTTTGAATAGAAAAAGGTAAAAGTACTCAGAAATGTAAATATAGAAAATAAAAATTCCTCATAATTATGCCTTCCAGAAATAACCATTGTTAACAGTTTGGTACATATTATTCTACTACTTTATAGATTTTTAGGAATAATTAAAAATATTTAGTGATAAAATATTTGAAATACTTAGTATGCTAGAGCTGCTATAAAAACCATAGACTGGGTGGAAATTTATTTTTTTCACAATTCTGGAGACTAGAAGTCCAAGATCAGGCATCAGCTGGGTTGATTTCTTCTGATGTCTCTCTCCTTGGCTTTTAGACAATCATCCGAGTCTTCACATGGTTTTCCACCCCTTGCTCCATGCTTCTCTGTGTCCTAATCTTTTCTTATAAGGGTAAGTCCTTGGACTAGGGCCCCCTCTACTGACATGATTTTAATTTAATTGCCTCTTTAAAGACCCGCCCCCCCTTCAGGGGCCGGGGTTGTGGCTCAGTGGTAGAGTGCTTGCCTAGCATACATGAGGCACTGTGTTCGATCCCTGGCACCACATTTAAATAAAAACAAATAAAATAAAGGTATGTGTCCATCTACAACTAAAAATGTGTATATAAAAAGACCCCATCTTCAAATAGTCATATTCTGAAGTACTGGGGGTTAGAACTGCAGTATACACATGACATAAAATTAATGAACCATAATAATAAAACTGATACTAATCCACCACTCAACATTTTGTAAGAAATACAAACTGATCAGTTTCCTCCATCCCTACATACCAGTCTTACTGCCCTAAACTTTGCAAAGATAACTGCTGACCCACATCTATTTTCAAAAAAACTATTCCCTCACTTTACTTTTTTTGTGTTTTTTTTTTTTTTTTTTTTTTTTTTTTTAGTACTGGAGATTGAACCCAGAGGTGCTTTACCACAGAGCCACATTCCAGCTTTTTAAAAATTTGAGACAGGGCCTCATTAAGTCGCTTACGGGCTCACAAAGTGGTTGAGGCTGGCCTCAAACTTGTGATTCTCCTGCCTCAGCCTCCTGAGTCACTGGGATTACAGGCTGGTACCACTGTGCCTGGCTTTACTTTGCCTTTTAAAGGCCAGGTGTCCACTTTCTACAGACAACAGATTAGTGTCAGGTTCTCTGGTAAGTACCCCTGCTCTGATTTGGATGTATGTGATTTGTTCCCACCAAAACATGTGTTGATGTTTCATTGCCAATGTAATAGTTTTGAGAGGCAGTGGAAACTTTAAGAGGTAATTAGGTCATGGGGGCTCCACCCTCATGAAAGAATTAAAGTACCCCTGAAAGTGGGTTAGATATCATGAGAGTGTGTTATTATAAAGTGGGTCAGTTCCTTTGTCCCCTTTCTTCTGCTTGCCCCCACTTCCTCTAACACGCTTCCTCCATGCAAGGAGTAACATGTGGCTCTTGCCAGAAGCTAAGCAGATGCTGATGCCACACTCCTGTGCTTCCAGAACTGTGGACTAAATGAAATCTCCTCTTTAGAAATCACACAGCCTCTAGCATTGTTATAGCAACAAAAAGTGGACTAAACCCCCTTCCCTGGTCTAGTTCCACTTCACACAGCATTGTAATTTGGGGCGTGTACCGGGAATTGAACTCACGGGCACTCGACCACTGAGCCACATCCTCAGCCCTATTTTGTATTTTATGTAGAGATAGGGTCTCACTGAAGTGCTCAGCGCTTCACTTTGGTTGAGGCTGGGTTTCAACTCTTGATCTTCCTGCCTTAGCCTCCTGAGCCACTGGGATTATAGGCATGCGCCACCATGCCCAGAAACATTGTAATTTTTTAAAAAATTTTTTTGTGGTACCGGGGATTGAACTCAGGGCACTGGACCACTGGGCCACATCCCCAACCCTTTGTTGTATTTTATTAGAGTCAGGGTCTCACTGAGTTGCTAAGTGCCTTGCTATTGCTGAGGCTGGCTTTGAACTCGCGATCCTCTTGCCTCAGCCTCCCAAGTGCTGGGATTACAAGCATGCGCCACAGCGCCTGGTGCACTGTAATTTTTAAAGGCATAAATTATAATGTTTTACATTATTTTTTCTTACAAACTCTGCAAAGGCTTCCCATTGTAATGAGAACAAATCCTTCTCAGGCTCTGTGTGGCCAGTCTCTGCTAACTTTCTGATTCCCATCACTCTCTGTCCCACTCCCTTTACTCCAGTGACATTGACCTTGGGTGGTTCCTTGAATTCCTCAAACTTGCTCTCCTCCTTTCATGTGGCTGTTCTCTTCTCATTATTCACGAATGTCATCCACTTGTCAAGGCTCCCCTGGCTACTCTGTCTAAAGTGCAAATCCTCCCCATACTCTTGATTTCATTACCCCCTTTTGTTCTGCTTTTAACACTTATCACTCTAAGTATCATATTCAGGACATAAGCTGCACCAGAACAGGGGTCTAATTTCTGTTTGTCACCACTGTTCCTAGTGTAATGTGGGACATACAAGAGCGTGTCTGACTTATGCTATCAAATTGTTCCTAACCTAGGGGCGATGTTGATAAAATAAATAACAATGTATTTTGAAATTGGCCTTATGTAACAATGGGCCTTGATTACATCAAGGTCTGTTCTGAGTAAACATTATAAATTCTGTTTCTTAATAGCATAACTACCAGACATTGTTGGTTGCCAGCTAGGTGTTGACACTATACTGGGTTTGGGGGAAGAGCTATGAACAAGATAGTTTCTGCATTTGTGAGCTCACATATTAATACAGTAAATTAATGGATGAACCAATCAACTGTGACTGTGTCGAATACAAAAGATGCATTTCAAAACACTGGGAAGGAGGAAGAGTGAAAGCAAGGATTGTCATGTTTCTTCTTTCAGAATGTTTAAACCAACAGCTGCATCCTTGTGATTCTGATGCTAACATACCGCAGTTGGTCCCAATAATTACAACCTGAATTATCCCTTTCTGACATTCCCAAGAGGCAATTGCTTAACTTACCTACTGAAAGTCAAGACATTAAAATCCAACCAGGAAAGATTACAGATGTGACCTTAAAGCCTTGTAACTTTAGCTACTCCAACACAAAGCATGGGTCTAGGACAGGAGCCTTCTTAGATTCAGTACTCTAGATAAGGAGCTTAAAATTCAGAGTTTAAATCCCAATTTTAGCTTTCACTGGCTGGGTGGTCTGGCTGATCCATTTGGGAACAATACAGTCATAGATACCCACCCTATTTCAAAAAGATTTTGAGACAGGTACAGTGGCGCACACCTGTAATCCCAGTGGCTCAGGAGGCTGAGGCAGGAGAATTGTGAGTTCAAAGCCAGCCTCAGCAAAAGCGAGGCACTAAGCAACTCAGTGAGACCCTGTCTCTATATAAAATAGAAAATAGGGCACCCTTGCTTCCCCCCAAAAAAAAGTTACAGAGAGGATCAAAGTAGAAAGTGAACATGTGTTCTTTGTACATCATAACTATGTAGAAATGTAAGGTGATTTTGTGGGTTCATCTTTCTTCACTGTTGGATGAACAATGATAATTGACCACTGAAGACTGAATCCTATTAACTGATAAGCAGGTAAATAAATTATGGCACAATGGGGACACAGCAGAACACTATACAACCATCAAAAGAACAGGATGGCACACTACTTCCAGACACAAATATGTACATGATATATTAAGAAAAAAGATAAAAATATAGTTCTATTTTTGTATGCATACATAAAGAAATCACTTAGAGGACAATAAATTGTTGGCAGTGTTTTTTTTTAAGGGGGTGGAATTTGAGATACTTACCCTTTGTTGGTTATATGCAGATTTCTTTCTTACTCTTTAGGTTGGTACAATCTAAGCAATTTAAGAGATTTTATATTCACAACTGGCAAAGTATACCTAGCTCCCCTCTAGATAATTTTCAGATCTCAAGTCTGATTTTGGTTAATATTGCTTTGGTGAATGAACTTAGCTAAATGGGGAGCCTGAAGAGTGACAATGAGTAATGCATACGCTCCTCAGAATAGCCTAATGTGAATCATTTGCAAAATAAAAAGCAGAGGACACCATGAAACCAGCAACCTAGCCACAACTGTGCCTCTAGTGCAAGAGATGGTCAAAATATAGTGATTTTAAGATATTCAATCTGTAACGACTTTTTTCCAAAAACTCACATTCTTAGGAATCACAATATTATTTAAGCATAGCTGGGAGAAAAGTACAAGACCCTTTTGGCTTCCCCACACAACTTCACTGCTCCCCCCACCGCTCAAAAGGCTATTCAATTTATAAGTCATGTCTTGCCCTTCCTAATGCTTAGCAGGGCAGGCATCTTGGGTGATTCAGCCCCTCCCTACAGTTTGGAAAAAAAAAATATGCAACTTAGTATAAATATGGTAGGATACTGGGAGATATAGCTTGGATTTATAAAATGGATCTTTGATTTTTCAGTTGGTGTATCCTTTTAAACATCTGCAATGAAATAATTGCCCACATCTCAGGATGAGCTAACTGTTGTGCTTTCAGATGACTCTCCAGACTCCTAGCATTCAACAGCTACAGTCAAACACAGTGTCTCTGAAGTTAAGCACATCTAGACACTTTTCTGCCTTGCTAGATTTTTCTCACTAGAAATAGATGACTACTATTTATAGCAGTTTTGAGAATAACCCCCTTTTTTGGTTATAATACAATACTTGCTCAACTGAAGACAAATTCAGAAAATATGGAAAAGCCAGAACAATCACTTAAGCAGGAAATCCTCCACAGCCTCTCCATTTATGGACAATCATTGCTACTTGGTCATCTTTGATTGTATTTTTTTTTCCTCTACACTTTTTTTCTCCACAGATTGTCATGTACACATATAGAACTTATATTTTACTTAACATAATATTCTTAGTATATTTTTCAAAATTCTTTGAAAACAATTTTTTTCTTAAACTTACATTTTTAAAGATAAACAACGCATTTTCTTGGTAGAAAATTTGGAAATTACTGAAAAGCAAATTCCCAAATATGCCACCCTCTGGAGAAAGAACATATTCAATATTCTTTTTATCCATCACATATACATTTTTATTTACAAAACTGATTCAAAGCATATATACCATGTGCTTTACATATATAAAGCATATATGCCATCATAAACACTTTCCATAACTAAATATTCTGCCTTTCAAATTGTCAATGACACATGGCATTCAACATTTACTTACCATTATTGTGATGTTGAACACTTTGGTTATTTCTAATTTTTTCTATTATGAGTAAAGCTGGAGTAAGGATCTTTGCTTTGTAATACTTTAGATTCCTAAGGTTAAATTAATTGGCCAAAGGCTTTTGAAATTCTTCACATTGCTACAGGACTTTTTCAGAAATGCAAATTTATTATCATTAGGGAGTGGTAGCCCCAAATTCCTGCTCATATTGCTTTAGAAGTTTTTGTTAATGTGATAGGTTAAAAAATTATTTTTTTATTTCCCTGAAGACCAATGGGGGCGGACATATTCATTTGCATTTTGTTTTGAAAACTATTATGCACAATTCTGTTACCTATTATGTATGAAGGTTTGTTATCCATTGATTACTAAGGCTTTGAGAAAAAGGTTACACACATGGATATCAATTTTTTTTTTTTTTTTTTTTTTTGTGGTACTGGGGATTGAACTCAGGGGCACTTGACCACTGGGTCACATCCCCAGACCTTTTTTGTATTTTATTTAGAGACAGGGTCTTACTGAGTTGCTAAATGCCTCGCCACTGCTGAGGTTGGCTTTGAACTCGCAATCCTCCTGCCTCAGCCTCCCAAAGTGCTGGGATTACAGGCGTGCGCCACCGCACCCGGCAGATATCAATTCTTAACTATGCTCTTCTGTTGCCAAATTATTTTGCTGCAACAACTAATGTTTGTTTTTGTTTTTGAATTTTGAGACAGGGTCTTGCTAAATTGTCTAGGCTAGGCTCAAACTTGTGATCCTCCTTCCTTGGCCTCCCTAGTCACTGGAATTGCAGAAATATACAACCATGCCCAGGTATAATATGATTATTTCAGAATATATTTAGTAGCAATATTAATATTGCCCTCATTTGTTATTCTGAATAAGGCTTAAAAATGACTTTTAGAGCACCTAGAACAGTATCTGGGACATACTATATGACTCAAAGCTGGTTAACATTGTATAAACTATAATCACATAAAGTATAAGTTTTAAACTTGTTTTTGTCTCACAAAAAACAACCCCCCGCCCATAGCCTCAAGTGCAAGTGCTGTCCATCATGCTCCCTGAGATCTTCCTCACTCTGACATTCTTAATCTAGTCTCCTGGGAATATAAGGACGTCCTCCCTGCTAGCCCACTTCCACAAAACAGGGCTACTAGAGACTTTAGGTATGTTCTTTTGCTAAGTGTCTTGCCATTGCTGAGGCCTGCCTCAGCCTCCCAAGTGCTGGGATTACAGGCCTGTGACTGCGCCTTAGGTTTGTTCTTGTCAAGAGAATATATATTTTTTTTTTAATCAGAAGATAATTTTATCACTTCACAGCAATAACATCCTGAGTCCTCTGCTCTGCTTGCCCACTTGCTGTGTTACCTCAGGCAAGATATTTTAACCTCAGGGAGATGGAAAAAGCATTATACAAGCAGGTGCCCAATGTTAAATCATCTTCCTTCCTTAGTTTTCTGCCTTTCTTGTTTGTTCAATTTTTTATCTTGAGCATTTTTTAAAGTTTTTTTTTTTTAATTGAACAAGTTATAAGAATTTAGTCAAAAAGGTCAAAGCCCATGTCATCATCAGACTGATTCTTCTTTCTTTGCTTCCACTTTCTTCTCTTAAGCTAGGGCAGCACTAGTGGAGGGAGCAGGGCCTTCTGCTGGTGCTGCACTAGATGGTGGAGCAGGCCCACCAGTCCCTACATTGTAAATGAGGCTCCCAATGTTGACATTGGCCAGGGCCTTTGTAGACAAACCAGGCCAAAAAGGTTATCTTGAGCATTTTAAGAGCAAAAATGACATCAATTTTGAAACTAACAATAAAGAAGAACTAACCTTTTCCCATCTCCTTCAAAGAGGTTAATTTCAAGATCTAATGTGGTCAGTGTTAAGGGAATACCAACCATGAGGGCAGCTTAAATGCCAAACCAAGACGCTCTGCTTAGAGACAGATGGGATGGAGAAGATTAATTACAGTTCTATTAAGTCATGGTTCTGTTTTGTAGTTAAAATGTGGGGACAGCATTTTGACTGCAAGCATCTTATGTTTTTAAAGGAAAGTTTCCATATGCTTGGGAGGCTGAGGCAGAAGGACTGCAAGTTCAAAGTCATCCTCAGCAACTTATGGAGGCCCTAAGCAACTCGGCAAGACCCTGTCTCTAAATAAAACACAAAAATGGGCTGGGGATGTGGCTCAGTGGTTAAACACCTCTGGGTTTAATCCTTAGTACCAAAAATAAACAAAAAAGATATTTAACATAGGGTACAGTGGCATTTACCTCTAATTCCAGTGATTTGGAAGGCTAAGGCAGGAGGATAGCAAGTTTGAGGCCAGGCTGGGCAACTTAGTAAGACATTGTCTAAAAACAAAACAAAACAAAGCAAAACAAAACAAAATCAAAAGTTCTGAGATATAGCTCAGTGGTTCAATATCCAGTACTGGGGAGAAAAATCTGGGTCCCTTACAACAAAAGAGGCAAAAAACACCCAGGTAATAATATTCTTACAATTCCCCAACATCAAGCGGTTTGCTAGTGTATCTGTATATGCTAGAAACACATCAAAAATCCATTCAGAAATAACAAAAAAAGTACAAATGCAGGCACAGTTTTTTGAAGTATACAATTTGTTTTTATTTACAATACCCTATAAAAATGTAAATTTAGAAACTTTTATTTTCATTAATTAGAACCAAACAAAAATAAAGCACAGTAAGGAAGAAATAATAATCAAGTATTCACTTGATCAGTTGTGAAAGGAAGGTAGGAAAGGCGCATAGTGGAAATAGTCAGTAGATGATGGTGGAGGGAAGCTAGGTAATGTCACTGGGGAACAGCTGGTGAAGACTGGGTTACAGAATGGAGATGGAAAACAAGGACAGCTGGTTATAACAGAGGATTTTACTGTTGTACAATACATGTATGTGCAAAATGTTTATTCTCTTTAAATGTCGTAGCCTGTCCCCCCACTACATTCGAAAAGGTGAGAACGGCATAAAGTAGACTGGAAGGGTGTATAAAATTAATTCAGATTTAATCTTCTTCAGGACTGTAATCACTAGGGACCAAAACCCATTATCCTGGTTGATTGCTGAAAGGAAGAAGGGTAAGTGATAAAGATCATGGCAGGCTGTACCTGCTGAGATTCAAACCCAGGCCCCTGGCTGCCTGGGAATGAGGCTCGGGTGAGATGGAACAGCCAGGACAGCAGTTCTGCCCATGGTGTGGAGGACAGTGAAGAGCAGAGCAGGCCAAGCTGAGCGTCCATGGTTACACTGGAAGGTTTCTACCCATGACACCAGATGAAAACGAGGAAAAGAGATGGACAAGCATGGCTTACTGAAGTCACCTCAGGAAGACAGAGTGTGCAAAACGCTACGCTGCTGAAGCAGGCTGTAAGTGAGGATCATCTTGGGTGCTCCTGAATGCACTTGAGGGGACAGGCTCAAGCACACTGTGGTTGTAGCTGGAAAAAGGCTTAACTGTGTGCTGTTTCCATTAGGGTGGACAGAAACAAAGGAAATAAAGGTTGGGAAGAGGAAAATAAATTCTCAGCCTAGAGCTGGGCACCAGCCAATTAAGAAATATGATTTTATTAAATGTGCCATATACCCTGTATTTATATTAAAACAAACAAGTAGATCCATCAAATTAATTACAAGATGGAATAGAAACAGATTAAAAATACATCAGCTGGTTTGTTTAGAGGTGGTATGTGTCAACTAAACATTTTTCAATCTAAAATTCATTCTTTAAGGACCCTCTCTGGAGATCATATAAATGTATGTATGGGGTGTATGTGTTTCTAGATCTTGATTTCTATTTAGTTGGCTCTCCTACAGTTGTATTAATATGGGATAATGAAAAAAGACTTCAATAGGATGAGGGAAAGAATCTTTTGGCAGGCTACAATCTACTTTGAACTGGAGTAGTGGTAGTGGGATAAGGGAGATATAATTTTTTTTTGTCTCTAGGGCAAAGAAATGCAAAATTGAGAAGAATTGAGTAAAAGTAGGACATGCAGAATTGTAACATAGAAGGTAAAGAAGAAACCAGCATAAGTATCACCCAGCCAAATTTCACAGCGCAATGGGGGAAACACCTGGCATTTAGAGACCACCCCTGTAAACAGGAATCAATCCCATGAGACTTTGCTTTGGGGAATAAGCAACCTTCCCTCCCTCATTAAAAACACTCCATTGGTGATGGCAGCAGTGCAGGTGGCAGCCAAAAGGAGGTACAGGACACATTTGGAGATCTTTTATCGTATCCCCTGAACTAGCCTAAGGGTATAAAGAAAGAGAAAGAAAACTTTGTTTATATAAATAAGTTAAAACAGAAGGCAAACTTTTGTATTAAAGTTTCAACCTTGTAAAGATTCTTAATAACAAAACACCCAAGACATTGTTCTACTCTTAGTCAACTTCAACAAGGGTACTGCTGCACCCAGTATAGCATTTTATATCAGTAGATAACACAAATATTTAATTAAAAGTCTTTACTCTTTTCCACCAAATTCAGTTCTATCTTCCCCTCTATCATAACTTCTAAAATGCCAACTTTGGTGACATGTGCAACTATCCTTTTAAAACTTACTGCAGTTTTGTCTCCAGCAAGTTCAATTTCTGCCGGTCGACATAGCGAGAAAAAAGGGACACTAGGTTTGTGGGTATAGAGATTGGTTTGGCCAGGGCTGCTTGGGGAATCCGCAGAAGTTCTCGGGTTGCCATGAACATCACCTCCGTCCTGATAGGGAAAACCCCAAACAACAATATGAGGGAAAAAAAGAAAAGACAAGACTACCTCAAAGGACTTAAAATAGAGAAATAGTCTGTACTGACCATTGGTTATTTTGCTTTGATTCTGTAGCTGGGTCTGAACTCTGTAAGTCTTCCCCACGGCTCAGGAGGACAAGGAGCAGTGACAGGCCAAACTGTAAGAGAAGACAGTGTCAAACAAAGCATCCAAACCTCCTCTACCACAACTGACGGTATCGTGGCATTGAATGGGAATAGCACTAAGCCACAATGACCTCACTGCTGTGCTCTTCTGTGAAACCACGTAGAAAATGGACAACCCTGAGCCGGAAGCCTATGTCCTTCTCTCCAGGTTTTGCTTCTGGCACAGCCATGACCTAGCACAGCCAATGGAAACAGAAAATCACGGCGTCCAACATTCCTGTTTGTGTCCCACCCTGGGGTGAAAAGATGACCCCCCTGCCTCATGGTTAATATGGGATTTGGCTATTCTCTTATTTATAAGAACTGAAATGGATGAAAAAGAAAAGTCAATTTAAGTTCATGGAAAATGAAAAAAACATTAAATGAGTAACATTTCTGAATAAAGAAAAAAGATGTTAGGAAATGTGGAGAAATGTATAGAAAAGGTAGATGAAATGATCAGGGTATACAGAGAAAATTTCCTCAATAAAGGACACTCCTACACTCCTATTGGGAATAGAAAGGCTTACACAGGATGTTAATAGGAGTTTAAAAAATAAAGAAAGGATAAACAGATGCATTCATCTTGTCTAGAATCAAAATCCAGCAACATGAGGTTTAGAAACTGAAATATACAAAAATGTCTTTTATTTAGGGGCAGTAAAAGGAGGAAACATGTAGTTTAAAGGGGCTTGAAATAAAAATACAAATAGGGACAAGAAACAGGTTAAATATAAGAATCACAATCTATAATGAAACATAAAAGATTCCATCTCAACGTTGTGAATTCACCTTAGAGGATAATCTTGCCTTTCCACAAAATTTCCCTTCATGTTATTGGTGGGGTGGGAAACACTGGGCTACATAATCTTATCTGATCTCATAGTTTCCTATTGCCTTTACCAAAATTAAAACCAAGAGACCAAATCATATCCCTGATTACTGCAGAAGCCCATCTATATTCCTGAGGCGGTTACTTCTCCTGTTCTGATGTTTGCCCTTCAGAGTCATGCTTTTGTAGGTTTGTAGGTGGAAGGCAGAAGGAGGCCTTGAGACTATTTTTCACCTTTACTGTACAGAGTGGCCCTGAATGAGTGCCTGTTATGTGTGGAGCACTACACTGAAGCACTCACAGCCATCATCTCAATGAAGTATGAGGACTGCTCTGTGAAGTCTACATCATCACTTCCACTTAACAGATCAGGAAGCTGCCCTAGGAAAGTGAGAAAAATCTGTCCAGAATGATAAAGCTAATATGGCAGGCAAGGATTGAAACCTGGTCTGTTTAAAACTTGTAAGAGCCCTATTTGAGGAGACAGCTAGATGGCGGTTAGCTGACAGCCATAAAAGTGTTCAAGTATTTTCACCTGATATTCATGCATTTATCTAAGAATCTTTTTATGCCCATGAACACTGTGTGATGCACCTGTAAGCTCGAGCTGTTAGCACTTGTCCTTGTTAAGAAAAAAATGTATTTAACCGGGTGAGGTTAATTAGAGGGGGGGTTGGAGTTGTGGTTGGAGTTGGAGAGGTTGTTGGAGCCAGAGAGAGAAGTTAGAAGAAAGAAGAATAAAAGAACTTTTTCATTTCCAGTCTGCCTCCGAGTTTTCTCCTGCGGTATCATTGCTGCAAGCGGCAATTGCTGTAGGCAGCGACAAGTGGTGGCCTGTATGGGAATTGGCAGGTAAGAACTGAGAAATTTATAAAGATGGGTGCGAAAATAACCAAGCACCAAGTAATAAAAGCTATGAAGAGTTTTTTGATATAGCTGATAGTGTGGAAGAAAGTGATTGTGAAAGCATAGCCTCCGCTGAGTCAGATAAGGCCAGTAAAGATAGTATTGGTGTGAACTCAAAAATAACGAAGAGCTGCAAAAGCTATCCGAGACTTGTTGGAAATAGCTGAAGAGTACTTACTCTCCATAGAATCTGAAACTCAGGAAAGTGATAGTAAGAAGGAGCCAAATAACCAAGAAAGCACAGTCCCAACATTAGGGTACTCGATACATTATAGCTTTTGTTCAAGTGCACAGCATAAGCCTAATTTCATACTCAAATAGGGCTCTTACAAAAACTTACATTTTTCCTTCCTATTATGCTTCCACTAGGAGTTGCTGGATCTTTAATCTGACATAAATGAAATATGAAATGGGAAATTCTACTATTTACAATCATATAACAGAGACTACCAATTGTTACCTAATATGATAGACCTTCCTTCTCATTATTAGGAACTCTGACTTTACTTCTGGCACCAATGATGTGCACTAAAAGCTATTTCTCAGACTTCTTTACAGTTAGGTTTATCTGTTTGTCTAAATCCTAGCCACTGATATTAAGTAGAAGTTGGTTTGAAGTCCTGGAAAATGTCCCAATGAAGAAAAGGGCAGAAAGTTAATCCACTCCTTCCACAACCACCCTCCTTCCTGATGTAAATTCCACAGCATTTTAGATCATGAGGGATCATGTTCCTTCTGTGTTGTATCATTTTATCCAAATCTTGCTACTAAAGATGGCAGTGAAATAAACAAGCAAAAAGAAAACCAATGGAGCCTGGATCACTGATTCCAACCAGATTTGTTTCACAAGAGATGCATAAAATCCTATTTTGTGTTTCGACAAATAAAACAAAACAAAAAAAGCAACAAAAACTAGCTTAAGGGGCTGGGGCTATGGCTCAGAAGTAGAGCGCTCATCTCGCATGTGTGAGGTCCTGGGTTTGACCCTCAGCACCACGTAACTAAAATAAAGGCATTGTGTCCACCCACAACTAAAAAAACATTAAAAAAAAAAAAAAAAAAGAAAAAGAACTAGCTTAAAAAAGCTTAAAACTAACAACACTATTATTTCTAGCTTTTGTTATTAGAATCAATGTAACTTCTGACTAAAAGAAAGAAACCCTTTTGAACAAGTTATCACAGCCATGGTAGCCATTGTTTTCAAATCTGTAACTCAAATTTAGATGTTTCACAAAATCCAGGGACACAAAAGGCAAGACCACCTTGTTCTGGAGCACAGCCGCAAGGTGAGGGTTGGAGGGTGCTGGTGCAGCTGCACTTTGAGGTAGGTTCATTAGCTGTTGCAGAAGGCTGGTGACAGTCACTGAAGGAAGATGATAAAGGAGGAGAGAGAAGGGACTCAATAAACATGGCAGCACCTACAAAAAATAAACAAAAGCATTACATCCTGTCAAGTGCTCTTCAATTACCGTCCACCAGTTGCCATGGATGAAAGGCTAAGCTGTATACTTAACCACTTGTGGCAAGATTTACGAAAGAAGAGGTGTAAGCCCAGTGGATAAGACCAAAATCTCAACAAGGGATTCTAAGGTATCCACTGAGAATGTTTTCAATTCAATCTTCACTGGAAATGCCATGACTTGTAAGAACCAAGAGGGCTAAAATCACTGAAATACTAAAATCGTATTAAAAATATAGTAAAATCACTAAAATACCAAATTCATATTAAAACATCATACTATTATTTTAGTATGAATGTTTAGCTCATTTCATAAACATTTAAATGCCTACAATGTACCAGACACCATGGCTCCCCTCCACCTCCCACCCCAAAAAGCTGGTAAACAGGTCACAGACCTACCCTTAAGACATCTGAAGTACAGTGGGGAAGACTGGCAATTTTAATATATTGTGAGAAGCACTCTAAACTTCAGACTGCTATACAATTACTGATAAGTATTTTCAGACTTAATTTTATCTTATTTATAAATGCTCAATGAAGAAGTGAACAAATAGTTAACTAATAATTATTAGAGAAGATAAGTGATCAGAAACTCAAGTGTTTAGAGTTACATAGTTGGTGGCTAGAACCATAACCCAACAATGTTGGATTGTAGGCTTCTATTCATTTATTTCTTGTTGCCATGTGGCCTAGACTGGAAAAAGTTAAAAATACTTTAACTAATATAGCTGGTTTGACAACATAAAAGGAAATCAAGAGCTGGACGTGGTGGCACATGCCTATCATTCTGACTGAGGATCTTAAGTTCAAGGTCAGCCTCAGCAAATTAAGCAAGACCCTATTTTCAAATAAAAACTAAAAATAAAAGGGCTAGGGATTGTTGCTCAGTGGTAAAGCACCCTGGGTAAAATCCCTAGTACCAAAAACAAACAAACAAAATCAAGGAGAGCTTCCAGGCCACTCTGCCCATACTATTTTTTTTTTTTTAATTCTAATTTGTTATACATGCTTGCAAAGTGCAATTCATTTCATATTACATATAAAGAGCACAATTTTTCAAGTCACTGGTTTTACATAAAGTATTTTTACACCATTTGTGTTTTCATACATGTACTTAGGGTATTGATGTCAAACTCATTCTGCCATTATTCCTATCCCCTTGCTCCTCCCCTCCCCCACTCCCCTTTGTTCTATTTAAAGTTCTTTCATTCCTCTCATCACCTCTCCCTTGCCATTATTAAGTCAGTATCTTCATAACAAAGAGATCATTCCACCTTTGGTTTTTTGGGATTGGCTAATTTCACTTAGCATTATTTTCTCCAACTCCATCCATTTACCTGCAAATGCCATGATTTTATTCTCTTTTAGTGCCCAGTACTGTTCCATTGTGTATATATACCAAAGTTTCCCTATCCATTCATCTGCTGATGGGCATCGGGGTTGGTTCTACAATCTAGCTATTGTGAATTGTGCTGCTATAAACATTGATGTGGCTGTGTCCCTGTAGAAAGCTGTTTTTAAGTCTTTTGGGTACAGACCAAGGAGTTGCCCATACTATTAAAAACAGTGATGTATTATTTTAAATGGCATTGAAGGACAGACTGGGTCACTTTTTGTCATTTACTACTCTATACAAACAAAGCTTTTTATCATAGACATTTAAAGATATACATGAAAGTACAAAGAACAGTAAAAAGTACATGTATCCACTGCCCAACTTTAATAGCCAAATTATCAGTATTCTCCCAAATATTAATAAATCTGTTCCTTCTGTATTGTATCATTTCATCTAAAAATACTTATTTCTCTAACAAAATCTCACAATATCAAAAAATTAAAAATAATTTTAGTATCAGCTAATATCTACTCAATTCCTATTTCTCCAATTGTGTCAAAAGTATCTTTTAGCAGCTGATTTGTTTTAATTTAATGATTCACACAAGATCCATATGCTGCATTTGATTGATAAAGTTTAAAAAATAACAGGTCCATTGCCATTGCCTCTATCTCCTCTTCTCATGCCACTTATTTATTGAAAAAACTCGTGTATAATTTGTCCCATAGTTTGAGTCTGGCAACTGCATCTCTGTGATGTCACTTAACTGGTTCTGCCGTCCAGTATTTCCCCATTAACTGATGGTGAGAATTACAAATTTGATTAGATTCAGGTTCAGCAGTGGGAGGTGGGGCAGAAGAAGGATGCAGGAAAACTGCACGCAGTACGTCAAGAGGCACAGTGCTCAGGTGTCTCATTCTTGGTGGTATTTTTAATTAGCAGTGCATTACCAGTTCAGCTGTCAGTATGCTTCAAACATGTAAAGGCTTACAAAATGATTATTTTCTGAAGTTCTATAAAAAAATTTATATTACAAACTCTAGTAACCGTGACATTTGGTTGTAATGTAAAAGCAGGATAAATGCTTGAGTCTTTTCCTTTATTTACCTATTTTCAGGATGAGCTGATGGCCTGGTAGTTTCCAAAGAGGACTGGTTTATTTTGGTGTCATTATGAATTCATTAAATGAAATACAGTTACTACATTTATTTCAGTCCACTGCTGTGATTTTTCTTTCTGATACAAATGATCCCGTTTTTGGCCAACAAGAGCCCTTTCAAGGTTAATTTGTGCATCCACACGACCCTAGTAATCTAACAAACTTCTTTGCTTCCAGGCACACAATATTTTAGGATTGCCTTGTATATACAGGACCCAGACCTGAAACCAGCTATTCATGAAAATGGTTTTGAGAGATGTGGTCTACTGCCCTTTAATACACATATGTAAAAACTCAGCCTGTATATTTAATCAAGTCTTCCTCACCAGGAGGTAAGCTCCATGAAGACAGGAATTTCTGTATTCCTAAGCTGCTAGGACTAAGTGCTGTTATTTCTTTTCTTTTCTTTCTTTTTTAAATATTTATTTATTTGCTTTTAGTTGTACACAATGCATTTTTATGTGGTGCTGAGGTTTGAACCCGGGCCGCACACGTGGTAGGCAAACACTCTACCACTGAGCCACATCCCCAGCCCCAGTGCTGTTATTTCTAAGATGTAAAACAGTGTCTAGTACATATCTGCCAAGTGAGTAAAGCTCTCTCAAATTTGCTCTGTGTAATTATGGCAAGCGTGCCTGCTGCCTCACTGCTTACAGTGTACATGATCTAAAATAGCAACTTTTTAGTTTAGTCAATTTACTAGGATAAACCTCAAATCTTTAAAATTCTCCTCTAACCAATTTTTCATTCTTAGAATCTTTTAAAAATAAACTTTCTTGCCCACTTCACTTTCTTTCTTTCTTTTTTTTTTTTTTTTTGTTACCGGGGATTGAACTCAGGGGCACTCTACCACTGGGCCACATCCCCAGACCTTTTTTGTATTTGATTAGAGACAGGGTCTCACTGAGTTGCTAAGTGCCTCGCCATTGCTGAGGCTGGCTTTGAACTCGTGATCCTCCTGCCTCAGCCTCCCAAGTGCTGGGATTACAGGTGTGCGCCACCACGCCCGGCTTCACTTCACTTTCTTAATGATGAGACCTAAACTGTTCATTCATTTCTGTAGATGCAAAAATTTTAAGGGTCTACAGAAAGAACAATTTCCAACTTTCACAGCATACCATTTCTAACATATCCTGTCACCATTTGTTTTCTGTGGACTAATTACCCAGAGAGGTCTCACTCAGCTCATAGTTGACTATATGACAGGCTCACTTGCACACATTTTAGTATTCTGAATTGCATACTCATTAATACCAATCCTGTGTCCCACCTTTCTTGTAATTTCTTGTTTTGACCTCCTACACCATTCTAAATTTTGCTAATCTCTTAAGAACTATTACAGGGATAAGCAGAGAGGAATTCTAACCAAAGACTGACTTGTAAACTTGATATTTGTGTTTCAAATTCCAGCCCAGTATTAAAACCATAAAAAAATATATTTAAAAGCACTGGTCTGATTCCTGTGGGACACCATTCAACCTAAGGCTACTGGCTAATGTTAAACTACTGATAACAGCCTAATGAGCAATAGTTTAACTTTCTACAAAGTAACCACATCAGGAGTTTTCAAACTTCAGGAGGCATCCCAGTCAGCTGAAGACCTTGTTAAAAAGATACAGAAACCCTGATGTATCTTCTATAACTTCTTTTGTTCCTTGTGGTACTAGTGATTGAATCCAAGGGCACCTTACCACTCTGGACCACATCCCCAGTCCTTTTCACTTTGACACAGAGTCTTGCTAAGTTGCTGAGGCTGGCCTCAAACATACAATCTTCCTACCTCAGCCTCCTGAGTTGCTGAGATTACAGGCATCCAAAACCGTACCCAGCCATCCTCTATAAATTCTGAATCAGCATTTGGGGTACAGAGCCAATTTATTTGTTTCCCAAGTAATTCTGACATAGACCACATCTTCACAACTATGTTGTGAATTAAAATGGAACTATTGATTTCCTCATGTTCAGAGAGATGGTCTGTTCTACTAAACATGGGACTCAAAAAATACACCTGAATTACTTAAGGTTTTGTTTTAAATAATCAAATCTTAATGCCAAAGTTTAGATACAACAACACAAAAGGAGCCGGGTGCAGTGACACATGCCTGTAATCCCAGCACTTGGGAGGCTGAGGCAGGAGGATCTGAGTTCAAAGCCAGCCTCAGCAATGGCGACACAATTAGCAACTCAGTGAGACCGTCTCTAATAAAATACAAAAATGGACTGGGGATGTGGCCCAGTAGTTTAATGCCCCTGAGTTCAATACCCAGTACCAAAACGAACAAACAAACAAAACAACATCACAAAAGGGAGAAGAGACAAAGAAGTTAAGATTCCAGAAATCTTATCAACTATGAAAACAACTGCAAGGAAAGATGTCCCACATGGTGAATCACCTCATCTTGTGCATCCTTCTTGATAAGGAAAGGGAGGTTCCTGGCAGTTGTCATGAGAATGTCAGCTGCTTGCTCTGTAGAGAGGAATGGGAGAATACGGGCAACCATTCTCTTCCCTTTTCGAATACACATGATCTGTACAAAGTGGTCATCACTTGGCCTGTAAGGGAAGGAAAACGACAATTTTCATTAACAAGAGCAATACAGGAGACCCTCATGTTTTCTCCTCTTAGGACTTTCTAAATTAATATGCTGCATTCATCTTCACTCTACAATGACCTGTGCTATATAATAGTGAGAATTACTTCTCCAACTTTAACAAAATAATAAAAAAAAGTAAGTTTTCAATTTCACAAATTACATATTAGAAAATCTTGGTCAAACAACACAAACATGATTACATTATTAACTCTTAAGTAGTATGCAAATATCACATGGTTTATAGAGCAACACATGAAAATGTATACATAAAAAATGAAAACATAATCTGAGTTAATTTTACAAGTATTAACATTTTATAACACTTTTCCATGTAAATACACTTCAACCACATACATTTTAATGACATGCATTATGACACAACTATTCAACCAGTTCCTTGTCAGCCCTAAAACACTACAAAAGGTGTGATAAAAAGAATGCTGTGCTTGTTTTTTTTTTTTTTTTTTTTTTTTTTTTTTTGTGGTACCAGGGATTGAACTCAGGGGCACTCGACCACTGGGCCACATCCCCAGCCCTTTTTTGTATTTTTATTTAGAGACAGGGTCTCACTGAGTTGCTAAGTGCCTCGCCATTGCTGAGGCTGGCTTTGAACTCGCGATCCTCCTGCCTCAGCCTCCCAAAGTGCTGGGATTACAGGCGTGAGCCACCGCGCCCGGCGCTGTGCTTGTTTTTAAAAATAATTTTTAACATATATATCTTTAGTTGTTGATGGACCTTTGTTGTATTTATTTATTTATATGTGGTGCTGAGAATCGAACCCACTGCCTCATAAATGCTAGGCAAGCGCTCTACCACGGAGCCACAACCCAAGCCCAAGGTGTTTGTTCTTATGTTCTGTTTGTGTATCTCCTGGCTAAGAAGAATCAATAACTCTATGGACTGGACAAAAGGAAAGAGAATTATTAGGCAATGTAGTCCTCTTGTATTCATCATGTAAGTATCTGGGATTTATAGAACATTTACCAACAGCAGGATTCTTTCCTAGATAATAAGTGGAAGAGAGATGATACAGAAAAACGACAAAAGTTACAGAACTTAAGACTCTACTGGAAGACTGACTGGTTTTTACATCATATATTCTGTGGAAATTCCAAGAAAATATAAATGTTTACAATCCCCATTTTAGTGGAAAAATCAAACAAATGAAGATTAGAAGGTTGAACATGCTAGTAATCATCAGCCATATAACAAGTCTGTCAGCTCAAAACCAAAAATCCAATACCAGCCCCCCTCACTTTTTATCTGTGGTACCTAGCACAATTCCTAGTAGATACTGAATACATATTTGTTGAATAAATGAATTCAGGATAAGAAGACTACCCACCTTGCCCAGCTACCAGCTGGGAAAGATTATGAAATGTCTAATATGAAATCAACTTTTGAGTTTGGACAATACCAAGGTAGATTCTGAGCTTACAGAGATAGCAGGGAAGGGTCCTAAAAAGGCAGAAATGTGTAAAGCTCAGTCTGACAGAGAAAGAAGTCCAGGTAATGTTGTTTCCTCAGAGTGCACAAAACTTACCTCTCTTGCCCGGGCAATTTACCCCTCAAGTTGTCATACATGCTACAGATTTTGTGCTTTCTCTCATCCATCAGGGCAGGCCGCTCTTCTTCTAAACTTAGGAGATAACGCCTTTCATAATCCTCCACATCAAGAAGTAAACTATAAGTCTAAGGGAGAGACAAAGCAGGCCACAGCATGCTGTGTCAGGATCATCAAGTATCTGATAAACAACTTCAGTTTCGGACCACCTGACCTGATAACTCACAGTAAACTTCAGATAGATAAAACAGGGTGAAATAACTTAATTCTTCATATATCATTTTTTATTTCTTCCTGATTTATAATCTAGCAGGTAAAGATAGTGTAATGTTATTACACTTTCCAAATTTTCCAGCAGCAACCCTAGCACTGTATACATAACATTCTGTTTTACCGCCACAAGTGGCACTTTGTATTTATAAAAATGTTAATTAGAAGTAATTTTACCACTGGGTGCCAGCCTCTGTACTAAACACCTCAAGCTCATTCACTGAACACTCGCCACAAGATAACCATCATAATCATCTTCATTTTTACAGATAAAGAAACAGATGACAGCACAGAAAGATTAAATAACTCACTTTCATATCATAGACTCAGTCAGAAATGGAAGACATGATTTGTAGCCTAGAAAATATACTGCAAGACCATCTTCTATGGCTTTGCCATGTGGTATTTATGCTTTACACACCAACTCTCTATATATTATCTAATTTTCCTTAGCACCCAAAGAATGACCAATAATTATCTGCGAACTGACTTAATTAATCCATAGGAGAAACAATGTAAATTTTATTCCCATTTTTACCAGGCTTAGAAAGGCAACCTGCCCAGAAATACTCAGCTATTAACTGAACAAGTCTGAACAAAAATCCAGTACTTCTTTTTTTTTTTTTTTTGTGGTACCGGGGATTGAATTCAGGGGCACTCGTCCACTGGGTCACATCCCCAGCCCTTTTTTTTTTTGTATTTTATTTAGAGACAGGGTCTCACTGAGTTGCTAAGTGCCTCGCCATTGCTGAGGCTGGCTTTGAACTCGCGATCCTCCTGCCTCAGCCTCCCAAAGTGCTGGGATTACAGGCGTGCACCACCGCGCCCGGCAAAATCCAGTACTTCTAATTTTAACTGTGGTATTCTTTCCATGATGCCAGAGAGAAGGTATACCACAATTCTTTCTGGAATGCTCTGGCATATAGTAAGTACTTAATAAGTATATATTCTTAATTAAATCAAAGAACACAGAGTCATTGCTCACTTTTTGGCTTCTTGGGTACACATACACTTCACAGTTCCTTACTTGAAACTAATTATGGCAACAAATTCTAAAACTTACTTTCTCAATTATAACAAGGGTTTTTCTTCTCTTGTCCCGAACCTGCTTTTCTTTTGTCTCCTAGAAAAGACAAGACTATTCAGTATCTAAGAACTCTAAGAACAATTTACCAAGTATGCATCTGTAGGTTCATTTGTGAAACTATTTTAAGAGATTCTTGATTTCATGAAAGTTAATAATCTAAAATGACACTAGCACAAAGGTCAGAGTTGATGGACTCAACTCACACACAAACTGAATTTATAGATACGCAAATGGTAATTATAGAATTTCAGAGGATAAAAACTTCATAGCAAATTTTGAAATCACACAGAAAATAGTTTTTTTTTTTTTTTTTTTTTTTTTGTGGTGCTTGAAATTGAACCCAGGGCCTTGTGCATATAAGGCAAGCACTCTACCAACTAAGCTATATCCCCCGGCCCAGAAAATAGTAATTTTTTAAAAATAGCAAATTAGAGTAAACAGATGCTGTCTGCAGACAAACATGCTCAGTCTAGATTCCTGCCTCTTTCGGCCTTTACCAGCTACATCAGAAATGAAGGTGTTATTTCATCGTGTCTATGGAAAACCAGAAGGCTATAACGTACCAGGTTGTAAGCTCTGGGTTGCATTACAAACAACTCCATCATGCTTGATCTCATCAGTGACCCCAAAGGAACTGGTGACAACCAAGACATTCTTAAATACACAATTCTACAGACACTTACATCATCCTCACTCCGAGATGTCACAACAGCATCAATCATTTTTCGAGGATTATTCACACTAGAGACAGTAAGCTTCCCCAAAGAGCCCTCAAACTGCACTGTAAGGACAAAAAAATTCCAACAAAATAAAAACTCAGCAATGCAGGCAGGCAGCATTCCAAAATTTTTACTTTCTGTTCTTTACTCATGGTTTAACAACTTACTACAAAAAAACCCTACATATCCTTTAAAGCAACTCCTTATTAGAATCTATCCTTTCTCATTCCTCCTTATCTATTTTCGATATATCAAAAGCACTTAAGAGGTCATCTGTCAAGCCTAAAGCTCAAATAAAGGCTGACCTTTGCATATAAAGGCAACAGAACTTTGTAAATTATTTCCAAACATCTCAAACCATCCACACACATAGGATAGCAGGAATGCCTCTACTCCCTGCCCTCACAAGAGGACAAAACAGACATGGTGTCACCTATATTTTATCAAATCAGTGGCATCTCAAATTTCTCTTGTCACATAAGGGCCTGCATCTTACCTGGCTTATACGCATGCTCCAGTTTGGCCACCTGAGGGGTGATGAGCTTGGTGCGCTCCTTTTTAGGGCCATCACCTTGCACTTCTTCAGCAGCTGACAGTTTCTCCAGTTTTTCGAAGTAATTCTACCACAGACGATTTCAATTGCAACACAAGCACAGACCATGAGTGTTCTTTACCATCAAATAATTATTTTACAATAGTGGCAGTAACACAACTTGAACCCTAGAAATGTACTGATCTCTAATTTTTGCTAGAGTCAAGGTAATATTTACTATGTTAAAAGTCATAGCCTTTGGGCTGAGGCCCAGGGCTCAATCACAAACTGGCCCCTCACCCCTGCCAAAAACAATCTTTAGCCTTCAAAAACTTTAATCAAAGGAAATGTCTTTAGACTACCATACACTTAATTGACAGAAGCAGATTACTGAAGCCAAAGAAATTGAAAACATTGGTCTGAGAGCAAACAGCTCAAGAGTCCCTTGCTTGAAAAGAGGACAGAATTTGTTTAGTGAATTATCAACTACTTGAGGACTACCTCAAAAGAAAATTCTACCAGTATTTAAGTCAATACCCTTTCTAGCCTAAAGAGCCAAACTGTTATTTTCAAAACTAGCACCGAGTATTTACCTGGTAATAAAAATCATCCAGGTAGGGATCAGTGCTTTGCAGCTGCATCATCTGGATTTTAGAGACCCAATCTTTTTCCCGCTGCAACATGAGATTGGCATATGGATCTTTTCGGAGATGATCTTGATGACTGCTCCTGTGACTTCCTCTATCTCCGGCACCATTGAGATTCCGATGCTGACTGAAAAACATATGCCACATTTACTTCAAGTGGGCATATTAATTATAACCTTTAACATTACATGAATAAACAGGACAATTAAATCCCCCTTTTTGTTAAAAGGAGTGAGAAAGAAATCAAGTCTTCAAAGAATTTGAGAAAAGAGCAGCTGGGCATGGTGGTGCCCACCTGTAATCCCAGCACTTGGGAGGCTGAGGCAGGAGGATTGTGAGTTCAAAGCCAGCCTCAGCAATGGCAAGGTACTTAGCAACACAGTGAGACCCTGTCTCTAAATAAAAATACAAAAAAGGGCTGGGGATGTGGCCCAGTGGTCGAGTGCCTCTGAGTTCAGTCCTCGGTACCAAAAAACAAACAAACAAAAAAATACTTTCACTTAAGACAACAAACTGAAGCCAAGAAAGACCAAAATCATATACTTGGTGGCAGAGTAAGATTTGAATACAGGTCAATTTGACTCTAAAGTTTATATAAATCTTTCTTCAACTCACTAAAAACCAGGAAATATCTGACATGCACATAAAGGCCCTAGCAAACACAGTAAATTTTACCAACTAGACTTTATGAAAAAAATTGATTTTTAAAAGTACTATTAACATAGTAGAGCGTTAAGATTTACAGTTCAAGGTCTTCTGTATCCCTCCAGATTGCAGTTTCTAGATTCTTTTCCTCACGGAGGAATGAATATTCTGCCCTTGGTATGAATCCTCCCCAAAATGTTTTTAAACTTGGATGTGGTCTAGCTACATTTTTTTTTTTTTTTTGGTACCAGGGATTGAACTCAGGGGCACTCGACCACTGGGCCACATCCCCAACCCTTTTTTGTATTTTATTAGAGACAGGGTTTCACTGAGTTGCTAAGTGCCTCGCCATTGCTGAGGCTGGCTTTGAACTCGCGATCCTCCTGCCTCAGCCTCCCAAGTGCTGGGATTACAGGCATGCGCCACCGCGCCCGGCTCTAGCTACATTTTTTAACCTGACCAACTATTGCCAAATTCTGTCTCAAGAAGCTGTACATTCCATCTTTGCCAAAAATGACACTTCATAAGTTTTGCCTGTCTGATCATGTTAAATGGTTATCTAATTTTAATCTGCATTTTTTTATATGAGTGAGCTTGACCATGTTTTCATTTCTATAAGCCACTTGTGTTTCTTCTATTTGGAGCTATGTTTCTGCATGGCTTATTATATTAAGGTTTGATATTTTTATTTTTTTTGTGGTTACCGGGGATTGATTGAACTCAGGGGCACTCGACCACTGGGTCACATCCCCAGCCCTTTTTTTGTATTTTATTTAGAGACAGGGTCTCACTGAGTTGCTAAGTGCCTCGCCATTGCTGAGGCTGGCTTTGAACTCATGATCCTCCTGCCTCAGCCTCCCAAAATGCTGGGATTACTGGCGTGCGCCACCGTGCCCGGCTTAGGTTTGATATTTTTAATAGTCAAATGTATTAATCTTTCCCTATATAGTTTGTACTTTGGGATATTATTTAAGAGTCCACACTGGTTTCTTTCTCCTGAACCTGCAAAAATATTCTGGAATATTTCTGAAACTGAGAAGGAATCACACACACTCATAGAACAATAAAACTGAAACTTCACAGTTTTGTTTAGTTTTTTCTTTCTTTCTTTTTTTTTTTGCAGTTCTGAGGATTAAACCTGGAGCTTTGCTCATGTTAGTCAAGTACTTTACCACTGAGCTACACTCCAAGTCCTTTTAATATTTAAGACAGGGTCTCACTTAGCTGCCCAGATTGTGCTTGAACTTGTGATCCTCCTTAGTCTCCTGAGTAGCTGGGATTATAGGTGTGTACCACCATGCCTGGTTTATTCTCCTCATTTTATATAGATGCCTAATTATGGAATTACTTTATATAAAACCATGAAGGCAAAGGCTTTATCTGTCTTGTGTGCGTGTTTTTTTTTTTTTTTTTTTTTTAAATCTGCAAAACCTACCATAGTCCATGGTACACAGCTAGGAGATATTCATAAATGTATACATTTATATTTGCTGAATGAAAATGATATAATTTATATAAAAATAAAGAATGACCACTGGGTTCACATAAGATCCAAATGTGAGGCTGGTCACTACATTTTAAGATTTAATTCTGAACTGAAACACAAAGAAAAGGTAGTTAAAGAGTATGTTAAGAACTTGGTAAGGAGTACAAAATATTGGCTTAAAAAAAATTCAGAGCTCAACTTTAATTCTGACTTATGATCAACAGAGTTAAAACAGTTTGGATTTTTTTTTTTTTTTTTTTTTTTGTGGTACTGGGATTGACCTCAGGGGCACTCGACCACTGGGTCACATCCCCAGCCCTTTTTTGTATTTTATTTTGAGACAGGGTCTTACTGAGTTGCTAAGTGCCTTGCCACTGCTGAGGCTGGCTTTGAACTCGCAATCCTCCTGCATCAGCCTCCCAAAGTGCTGGGATTACAGGCGTGCGCCACCGCGCCCGCCAGTTTGGAAATTTGTTGATAAAATCTTATTAACACTTGCTGGGCGCGGTGGCACACACCTGTAATCCCAGCACTTGGGAGGCTGAGGCAGGAAGATCGTAAGTTCAAAGCCAGCCTCAGCAATGTTGAGGCACTTAGCAATTCAGTGAGACCCTGTCTCTAAATAAAATACAAAAAAGGGCTGGGGATGTGGCCCAGTGGTTGAGTGCCCCTGAGTCCAATCCCCAGTACCAAAAAAAAAAAAAAAAAAAAAAAAAAAAAAAAATTAAAGCTAGTGTATCAACAACATAAAAATGACAGCATTTGTGATATAACTTTACCAGCAAAATCAGCTTCATACTGAGTAAACTAAGAAAGTAAACTAAATTAATTGCATTTTGTTACACGGTTGAATAAACCACCAAGGAATACAGTAAGTACTTACTTCCTATTCTGCTGCTGTCTCTGATGCAAGAGTCGTCGGTGCTGTGGATGAAGGTGAGTTGTGTCTGGTCTAAACATTGGGGCCTGAGATCTGAGAAAAAAGAAAAAAAAGGCCTTTAATTCTATCATCCTGATGATCTGAAGTTTTCACAAATGCTGTCAGAACAGGATAACTTCAAGTAGGTTCAGTAAGGGACTGTCAAGTCTATTCTAAAGAGACTTTTAGAAGTAAAAGTAATTTTTTAAAAACCTATTTTCCACTAAGACCAGTTCTCAACTACTAAGAGGATGATCATGAAATCTCAGGAAACTTATTAGTAAAAGTGTGTAATTTTCTTTTTGCTCCTGCTTAATAGTGTTCTCCCAAGAGGTTTAACTATTTAGTTTTTATTTTCGCTATATAAGAACAACAGAAAATAGATGTATGATGATTAATCTTATCTGTCAACTTGGCTAGGCCATAGTATGCATTTATTTGATCAAATCCCAATTGTTACTATAAAAGCATTTTGTAGATGTGATTTCATTTTAAGAAACAGGGACTACCCTCCATAATGTGGGTAGTCTTCACCCAATCAGTTGAAAGCCTTAAAAACAAAAGCAGATGTCTCCAAATAAATTCTGCACCAAGACTGGAACACAGAAGTCCTGCCTGAATCTCCAGCCTGCCAACCTATACATTTCAAAATCAAGAATGCAACTTCAACTCTTACTTGATTTCTTGCCTGCACTATGGATTTCTAACTTGCCAGCTTCCACAATCACATCTGTCAATTCCTTAAAATAAAATCAAACCTTTCTCTCTATATATTTATCTTCTACTGGTTCTGTTTTTCTTGAGAACCCTGAATGATACAATGTATCATTCAATTTTACCAAAGCAGGAACTGGAACCTCTGGTTATAAAACAAGAGGGTAGAAGCAAAAAATTTAGAAGGTGCCAAGACTTGCCAACTTCTCATTATTTTTTTTTAACTTCTCATTATTTATCTCTCTCCTCCTTACTTATGATTCTTATGTGATCAGCACCATGTGTGCATATCTTAGTGTGTGTTTGTAAAGTGGACATGAAATGAGAAGTAAAAAACTTTACAGAAATAAAGGGTGAGTAGGGCTGGGGCTGTGGCTCAGAGGTGGAACACTCGCCTAGCACGCGCATGGCCCGCGTTTGATCCTCAGCACCATGTAAAAATAAACGCATTGTGTACAACTAAAGCAAATAAATAAAAATATTAAAAGAAAAAAAGGGTGAGTAACTTGTAATGTATAAATATACACAGGACACATGAGATTCTTGATGGCAACGTAAGAAAGTCTAGAGACTGTCAAACATTTCCTCCTAGATTCTCAAAATGTTAAGAGACTTTTATATTAAAAAACTAAATTGGAATGATCAAGAGACTTAGCTGACATTGGATAAACATGGGCATGTTTTATATACCTTAGGTTTTGCAGATGAGGTCCTGGGCCAGAGGGATGCTGCTGTGGAGGTGGTGTTGCAGGGGGTGGAGCACCAAAGAAGGCACGGAAGCCTGGTGCTGGGGGAAGCATCTGCCCAACTCGCCCTTGCAGCAATTTGGGATTCATGGCAGCGAGAGGACTACCAACAAATCCAGGGACCCGTGCAAATTGGCTGGGAGACATCCGACCAGGCTGTAGCTATAAAGAGGGACAAGATCTTAAGATTGAGTTAACCTTAAATCAGCAGCAAGCTCACCTGCTTGCTGAAAAGTGAATACTGTTTCCATCAATAACTTTGTTTCAAAAAGTAAAGGAAAAAAACAAGAGGCAGTGGTGATTATGAACAAAAGCATGTATGGCCTAATGAACCTTAAGACAGTAATAGGGTTCTTTATGGATAGAGCTAATCACAGGCTTACCTGTGCTCCTCCAAGAAGCTGTGCTCTCTGGAGGGGACTGAGAACAGGAGGAACACTAGGAGGAAAAGGGTGACCCAAGAGGGAAGAGTTCTAAGGAAAAAAAAAAAAAAAAAAAAAAACTGTATCATAAAACAGGTAAATCAATGTAATAAGGGAACTCAGAAAAAATGTAGTATAAACTTGGATTGTAAAGCTGTCAAATTGTAGTGCTCTTTATTGAAGGAATAAAAAAGAGCAATGCTACAAATTATGAAACATTATGACCATGTAAAACAACAACAAAAAAAAATTAGAACTGAGAGTGCAATAACACAAAACCAAATGAGAAAGAGCTTAGGTTTTTAAAGAGTAGTGGTATGAAACACACAAACTATGCCTCTGATCTGGGGACCATAAGACCCAGAAATTCAAGGAAGGAGATTATAAAATGTAAGTGTTATATAGGAGATGTCAGCACTTCTACATACTGAATCACACAAGTAGTGACCATAAAGTACATACTTCACATTTTTGTTAGATTGTAAAGAGACATACCGGGACACTGCAGAGCTGGTTTGGAGACATCCTCTCACCATAGGGAGCAGGATAACGTGGTGGCATCGGGGGCCGAACATGGACAGGCTTCGGACACAGAATCTATTAGGACAAACATATATACAACTACACTCAATGAAATCAGTTTTTCTTCCACCTACACTCCCTCCCCTCAAGTACTGGTAGAGACACAGAACTCAATGCAAAGCCCTACTTCTAAGCAGATTGCTATAGCTATGGGTTCAAACACAGAACCTTTGATCACTTCCTCTCACAAATCAAGCAAAGTCTGAGGAAGATTTAGCTAATTCTCCAGTTATCCCCACCCTTCCATGCTATCTGAGGGAGTTACCAGCAGATATTCTGACTTGCAAATTCTCTCCAAGAGGATGTATTTTGGTAGCAGTGAGGGAGAAGGAATGATAAGAAAGCTGGAGGATTAACTAAGTCCTATTCTGAAGCCTCTGTGATATGGCCGCCATGCTCAGCAATTTCGTGATACATTGTGACTCCACCATTTATTTCATAGATATTGAGCCTAACTAGGCCATACCAACACCACCCTCCCCCCATACCTTCCAAATTGGCTTTCCTTTTCAGCTGCTGGTTTCAGGTGGAGGAAAGTCTATGGAACAGGACTGCACAGGCTCTAGGGAAAGCAGGGATATCTTAAAGGTAAAAAGGGATGTGGACAATGCTGAGTGTTCCCATCCCCCCCAGCTTTCAGTTATCTCTCTGCCAATGTGTTGGGCAGCCAGTAAAACACTTTAAAAAGTACATATGCTCTAAATTTGCTTAACTACCCTTTTCCTCCCCCAATTAAAAGGCAGCAGCAACAACAGCAGCAAAGGCTATTAGGGAATGTGTCTCCTATTTGTACTAACTTCTCCTCTAATTGGCTATTTTGCTTTCTAATCTAAAGCCTACCCAAAACCTCCACCCTCCTCCCAGTATCACCAATTTCCCAAATAATTGTGCCCAGATGCCCAATATCCTGGGCTGAGTGCCTGTTAGTGAGAGGTACCTGTTGGTTGAAGCTGGGTACAGCCATCTGCTTAGGTGGGGTGCCTATGGGCACAGCTCTAACAGGAGGACTCCCAATGATAGGTGAAGTTGATCGCCTTGGTAATGCACGCTCAGAAAGGTCCCGATCATCTTCTGGGCCCTGTGGGGGCCTCTGAGGCAAGGCATACTCTAATACAGACACTGTAGGCATTTCCTAATTGAGGAAGTAGTTAAAAAACAAACAAAAACCAGAAATTAGCTAACTTGAAATGTTTTAATAATCTCTACAGATGCCAAAAATACCTTGAGAATTTTAAAATGTTTTAAATTTATTTACCTATTTATTTTTGGTACTACAGATTGAACCCAGGGGTGCTTAACCACTGAGCCACATCCCCAGGCCTTTCATACTTTGAGTCAAGGCCTAAGTTGCTTAGAGCTTTTTTAAGTTGCTGAGGCTGGCTTTCAACTCAAGATCTTCCTGCCTTAGCTTTCTGTGTCATTGGGATTACATGCATGTGCCACTGTGCCCAGAATTTTTTTTTTTTAATTTTTAATTCACATATAGGAAAATTCAGTCTTTGGCATACAATTTTTTGAGTTTTGATAAATACAAAGAAGCACAGATTTGCCACCAGAGAACAGTTTTATCACTCTGCAAAATCTCTTTTTTCTATCGCTTTATAGTCAATACCTTGTGCCACATCCAACCACTAGCAAACACAGATCTCTTCTCTCTGTCCCTATAGTTTTGCCTAGACTTATAATAACTTAAATCATATACTGACAAAATGAGTTCTAATGGCTCCCTCTCAATCTTTACCCTGGGGCTGATAAAGGGCACATCAACAGAGAGAGCCGTTTAAGTGTTGGATGCAGTAGTTGACATAATACTGGCAAATGATAAATACCAATATGTTCACAGTTAGGAAACATGACAATAGGAGCCAATTTAATATTTTATGATATTAATAATTTTATATAATGAAAAACTTTTTAATACCTGAGCAAGTAGTGGTCCTCGGATTCGCCTCAGAACTTCAGATCCATCCCAGATGCTGGAATTCAGACTTCCTGGTTGAGGCTACCAAAAAAAGAAAAAATATATACAAAGTCTGCAATACTGTGAGCTCTCTGGGTGACTCATCTGCTGTTGGGAAGCAAGGGTCCAAGGTTCTTACTGTCAAAGTAGTTAACAAGAAATTATAGTGCTCCAGAACATACATCATTCCCCAACTTTGTTTCCAGAATTACTATCATCAGGAATTATGTTATGAATTTTCTATGGCATATGTGATTTATAATGGCAAAGCTCAATACTTTAATAGTCTGCTCTAGTTCTCAAATAATATTTGAGTAAATTACTCACTTGCAAAATTGGCCTGGTCTGCACTGCCTGCATAATAGCTGGATCTTCTAGTTCATTTTCAATCACCATCTTACTGAGCCTTTCTGCCAGATTCTCCTCATGGTCACCCAACAAGTCCATCTCATCCCTTTCTCCATTGCCTGTTTGTTCATTAACCGCCACTGGTAGCTTCTCTTCCAACTCAGCCAGGCGTTCATGTGCTTCCTGCCAATCATCATCTATAAGACAATATAGCTGTTACAAGAAATATTGTTCATATCAAACAAAGGTTTTATAAAATTCTTCCATTAACCAAATGAATAACCCAACTCCAGAAGATAGGCAGCAAGTAAAGCTTCCGTTTAAAGACATGAAATAAGGAGCACATAAAGTGGGCTTTTCACTATTAAGAACAAAAAAGATCATGCCAGGAATAAAATTTGGATTAATAACTTAAAACATTATCAGTGGTGTCCAAACTACAGTCTGAAATTGATTTCTAAAATGGTGATACAAAGGTGGATACAGTGGCATATGTCTGGAACTACTTGGGAGGCTGAGGGAGGAGGATTATAAGTTTGAAGCCAGCCTCATCAACTGAGTGAGACTTGTCTCAAAAACAAACAAACAAAAAAAATAAATTAAAAAGGATGGGGATGTAGCTCAGTGGTAAAGCACCATTAAGTTCAGTCCCTAGTACTATAACAAACAAACAAACAAACGAAACATAATACCACCTGTTGGTTTTGAGATTTTACAATACTTCAGGCAAAAACTTCAAAACAAAGTAAAATCCATAGTACTAGCATATAACTGCTTCTTAAATTATAACTGCTATCTTCTTTATCTGATTAAAAAACATTTTTTTTTGTAGATATAGATGGATAGAATGCAGGGACCCTCCCTCATAGCTTTTTCATTAAAGCAGGGGGGAGAGAAGGATAATAGACAATAAAGATAATGAGGAAGTAAATTAGATACTGCATTAGAAGATGCACAATGCTACAATATTGAAGAAGAAAGGCAAATTGAAAAATTTAAAGAGATGTTCAGAATAAGGCTGCACTGAGATGACATTTGAGCAGAGACTCAAAGGAGTATGGAGGAGGGAGCTTATTCAAGGTCTGCTGTTCCACTCCAAAATGGGGCAGAGACGATGGAAGTTTGGATGTGGGTTAACTTTTTGAAAGAATCACTAGGACTACTGTATTAAAAGCAGGTTAGAGAAGTGGGTGGGTGGGAGGGGGAGTACTGGAAGTCAGGTGGCTACTGCAGTAAGCCAAGGGAGAGGGATGGAACTTTGACCAAGGTCAATTCCTTTTCTATTTTAACTATGCCTTTGCTATTCCTGCACATTGCTATGTGGTCTGCAGCACTAACATTGTTTTCTTATTTATTATGCTGATACAGCATTACTTTTGAGTCCCGTTTCAGCACAGACTAAAATCTTAAGAACCCTTCCATCAACTTCTCTAGAATGACAACTCTGACTCCAGTTCTCTTGGATCTAATCATTCCATTCTGTTTCTATCATAAAAGCACTACCCACAATTCTGCTCCTTTTAGCATTCAAATGCAGAAACCTCTTTCTCCTCATTAAGCTTTCCACAATATTTTCATTTTACTTTCACCTCATCTAAACATGCTACTTTTTAATGCACAAAAACGTATTCTTCTATATACGCTATGATCCCTATTCTTACTTTAGTTATATGCTTTGTATGTTCTATAAAATTTAACAGGGATAACAAGTAATCCCCCTTTATAGCTAACACAGAAATTTATTTTTATTATTATTTATTTTGGTACCAGGGATTGAACTCAGGGGCACTCGACCACTGGGCCACATCCCCAGCCCTTTTTTGTATTTTATTTAGAGACAGGGTCTCACTGAGTTGCTAAGTGCCTCACCATTGCTGAGGCTGGCTTTGAACTCGCGATCCTCCTGCCTCAGCCTCCCAAAGTGCTGGGATTACAGGCGTGCGCCACCGCGCCCGGCAAACACAGAAATTTATACTGTCTTCTTTCTGTTTACAAATAAAATACAGATTAAAAAATTCAAACATCACAAATATATGTGACTTAGAAAGTAAAAGTTCTTCACAATTCCACAGCTCTGTTAAGAATGTAATCTGTAGTTTAACTTGATTCTTCTTGGATATATTTTCAAGCATGCATACATGCATATACAGACAACTGCTGAAAATATTATCTCATTCTTTTAAACACATATATAATATTGCATTCTATTGATGAACTGTAATGTAACTTATTCCCTACTGAAAAACCATTTGGATGATTTGCAACTTTTTAATATAACAATCAATACCATAAATAACCTTATATATACTGCAGAATCTCAAATGAATATTTAAGTAGGCCAATTCCTCTTCAGGGTCAGACTATAAGCATTTAAAATTTGCTATTTTTGTCACATAATAATAATATATCACATAACCCTAGTGATCCAAAAAGCAAGCTAAGTGGGATTTCCAAATTTACAATTGTGTTATCACAGGACGCGCTGTCTGCTTTTTGGGCGCTGTGGTATACTATAAACATACCTTGATGTGCTTATAAAAGGGAAAAATCCATTTTAGATGAAAATTGTAGTACTAATTTAAACAACCAGTCATCTGAAATGCTCTTAAGGAATAGTGTAATTAATAACCAATTGTGACTTTAATATCTGTCATCCTTGCTAAAAAAAAGTAAGCTGAAAAAAGATAATTTTTCTTTCTTTTTTTTTTTTTTTTTTGCAATGTGACTAACAGTAATGCCAAAAAGAGTGGGAGTCTATAATCCTGAATTCAGGATTAAAAAAAAATATTTTTTAAATTTTCCAAATTTAAAACATTAATTTGTTAATGGATTAGTTTTAATATAGTAGAGTTCTAAATTACCTTTCTTTGGTCACCACTTCCCACATTCATGTTTGCTAACTTTACCAGATTCTACCAAATAATGTATTTGCACTTAAAAATAACATTTAAAAAAGTTTAAATAGTCATGTTCTGTGAAAATGAACATACTGTGAATTGACTGTTGCATTTTAAACATGTATGCAAAGGAATCTATGCCATAAAACATTGCCAACATTCTTTTTGGTTTTTCTTGATCTTATGAAAAAATCAGGAGAAGACTCATGCCCTTAGTGTGAAAGAATACTTTGCCTTGTTACTTTCGCAAATGACCTAAAAATATAGTTACTTAGATGTGCCAACACTCGACCTCATTTGTTAAGATGATAAAGTGTAGGCAAAAGAATAGCAGAGAAATGAGGGAAAAGGGGTATCTGTTTTCTTCCATCTAATCACCCTGTACTGTGATGTGGGTTACTGAACTCCAGGCTGCTTTCAAACACTTATACTTTAATGCCCCTGAGGCCTGTCTGAGATATTTCTGAATGAAAAGAAAGTAAAAAAGGAAACAGAAGTGATTATTTAATTTTAAGGCAATCTCAGTCCCCAAAGATTACAGCAGCTATCAAGAAAAGGGAAGAAGAAAGAATGGGAAGCCCATCCAAGTGAAGACAAGAGATTTCCAAAGATTCCCCAGAGATTGTTTTAACATAACTGGTAATTTATACTGATATTTATTACTTAATCTCTCAGTAACTCTGATTCCTCATTTACTAAAATGAGGATAATATTAATAACTACCTCAGAAGGTTATGTGAGGATTAATAACATATGTAAAACATTTAAAATGGTACCAAGCACATAATAAGAACCATGTAAGGTGTAAACTTTTATTTTCAGAGAATGAGTTGTGATCACTCTAACACCATTTATTGCTTCAAGATGATGCAAACTTTTTTAAAAGGAGAAGACCAATGACTAGTGTCCCAAGGAAAGGTGATATCAGAGTTTTTGTAGCCAGCGACCTAAAATATCCATGGTATAAACAGGTGTTGTTCAAGATGTTAGCTCCATGAATTAAAAATCATCAATCAAAAACCTATGTCAAAAGTCTGACATTACATCTTCTGGTTTTAAACTCCTCTACCAGCTATATATATGTAAGAAGTGTGACAAACATATCACAGCAATTTTTTTTTTATAATATTTATATAAAGATATTTTGAAGAATTAAGACTTTCACCTTACATTCAAGTATACTACACTCCCAATGGAAAGGGCTCACCTGTGACATCTTTTCTCTATTATAACCTTGGTTGACCAAGAAGTCCTTCTTAATACCCTTCTCCCCTAGGGTACAAAGTGGACTAACCATACGCTATCTCACTGCCTTTACTTTTTACTACCTATTCTTTCACTGTGCACCCAAGAGCATTGTGGACTTATACTTCTTTCCTATCATATAAAATACAGTTCTGCACATTATTCTTTTAAAGGCAATATTCTTGTCCTGTGAGGAAAAATAGAAACTCGGGGGGGGGGGGGGAGGAGATTCTGTTTATAACACTCTGGAAGTCCATGAGAAGGCAGGACCCATTCCTCTTCCGTTCAAGTTCAAAACTAAATACCCATTACTATGTTACTTCATTTTAATATAGTAACTATGAATCAATTTCAATTGATCAATTTCATCAACTGAAGAATGTGCTGAAAAATGGTTTAATACCCAGTACAGGTTTTAATAGAAAAAGTTCTAGAACCAAGAATACAATGTTACAGTTTTTATTGTATTCTATGTTATTATTAAACTATTTCCCAAATGCAATTTGCAATTCACATCAGTTCCCTGCATTTGTCATTCTATTCTACATAGCTTTCCCTGCCATCTCCATGGAGAGAGACAATGGTCATCCTCCTGGACAATCTCATCTCCTAAACTATGACTACCATCCAAAGGATCTTTACTTCCTTTCTGTAATGAGTCTAGTTTATACTTTTATTTATTTATTAAAATATTTATTTACTTTAGTTGTATACAATGCAATGCATTTATGTTTATGTGGTGCTGAGGATCGAACCCAGGCCGCACACGTGCAAGGCGAGCGCTCTGCCGCTGAGCCACAACCCCAGCCCTAGTTTATACTTTTAATATTCTTCTTGCTGCTCCTGATCATGACAAAGTCACAGTTTCTATTGAATTTTATAAATGGAAGACTAGTAAACTGTGTTTCATTTTTGCCAGTTCATTCAACTCTGTGCAAGCTTTCACAAACCTAAGCTATCAAGTTATTCCAAAACACTATCCACTATAACATTTTAAGACCTTTGTTTTTGATACTAACATTGTGGTATCACCCACTATGCTAAATTTCCTCTTCTTCCTTATTTAATTTTGAATATTTGTTGCTAAGATTCTAAAGAAATTACAAATATTGACAACACAATATAAACATTGATATTGCTGCTTTCCAACACTGTCAAAGCAAAAATATCTACATGGTCTCTTATCTATTCATTTCTTTAAACAGTACTTGTTCTAAGTAAATTTTGTTCTCAAACGTAATCATATAGCCTTGCTTCTTAACTTTTTCATCTCAGTATTTACAACTCTGTAGCTTTAAATCTAGTTCAGCTCTTTTTAATTTTTTTTCAGCTCCTACAATATTTACCTATACCTGGGGATGGAAAAAATTTCATCTGTTTACAATACTTTTCAAACTAATGAAGATTTCCTATCACCGAAATTCTTGGAATTAAAAGCTTTTTATTTTATTAAAGACAACAGCAATGATTATACCATGTACTGGTGTTGGGCTGAATTTAGAACACGTAGAATACTAAAATCTGAATTCTCTTACTAGTCCATGAGTTTTTTGTTAGGTTACATGTTCTCCAAATAAAAATTCCCCTTATTTAGGATTATTTAAAATCTCTTTTAAATGTCTATTGATCTAAACGTTTGAATTCCTTATGGTGGCAACCCAGAATCAAAAATCAGATAGTTGGAAGGCTTAGAGAGTACCTGGTTTTATTGACGAGGCAAAAAGATGACAAGAGCACAGAAGAAGGATGAACTACTTTGAGTAAAGGATATACTATTCTCACTGAGATCAAGACAATTAACTTGCCAAATTAGTGAAGGAGGTTACTCCTTCTAAGACAAAGTTCTTGATCAAGAGACCAAGATGAAACCGTAAGAAATGCCACTTGGGCTGGGGATATAGCTCAGTTGGTACAATGATTGCCTTACATGCACAAGGTTCAATCCCCAGCAACACACAAACATACACACAGAAGATGCCACTTACCAACTGCACCTGATCCAAATGTATCATCATTGAACTGATCAATCTCCTCATCTTCTTCTCCAAGGCCCTGAAATGCATCTTCATCTTCATCTAGAGGACAATCCTCCAAAGACTAAAAAATGAAAAGAGTTTAAGTTTTTCATGAAATTCACATTCTCATTTTCAATGTTCTAAAAATGTTCATCTTACCTTCTCAGTGAATATAGTAGTTTCATTATAACTTTTTGTAAAGATGGCATTTTTTCTACTCCTCAATTTCCCTGACACTGGATACTTTCAGTATCTTCTTGGTTTCAGTTTCTATTTTTTATTCCTTACTTGAGTTTTTCCCCAAGCATCTTGTTTCTTTATTTTATCAAGAATCTAATGATAGCATTTTCTCATGCACACAAGAAATTAGGCACACAATATCCTTTACATCACCAGGTGGAACAGAGATGACAATTTCAAATTGTCAAAATGAGCACTTTTATGTATCTTTTTCAACTAAATTCACATCTTTCTCATTATATTCTTGCTGTGTTTTCAACTATTTCAGTGTTCTCTTTTAAAAACTTTCTTTTCATTTTCCACCTCTTCACTTTGTTTTCTACAGGCCTAAACTCTAGTGAAAAAGCAGTAATTAACTCTAGAAAAGCCATGATAAACACAGGCAACTCACTTCTCTGATCCATTAACCATCCTTTGTGTGTATTTGTGTGTGGTCAATGAAGTGCTGAGGATGGAACTCAGAGAAGTAGGTAAGTGCTCTAGCCCTCATTAAAATCATTTGAGAACGTTTTGTCTCAGGTTCTGCGCTAGGCTGTAGGTCCTGGTTTCTTAAGTTGCACTGCAGGGACAAATACCACTAACCTCAATTACTTTGTTGTGAGTCTCAAACAAGGCAAAGACTGTAGATTGCTAAATAAAACCTAGATATCACCATAACACTTTCGGTATATTCTATTTGAAACGTCCCTGCCCTCTTCAGTTTTACTCAGCTTAATCTCCAAGTTTTGGCCACTTCTGCCCACTGTATCTCATCATTCTCTCCATGTTTATACAAAGTTTGGTGGTAAATCACTTTTTATCAAGTGTATCTATCCTTACCGGCCTTTCTAGCTATCCTAGGGTCCACAAACTTCCACAAAGCAGTTTGCCACCACATCAGAGGCAACTTCCAGCGTACTCCCTTCCAAATCATCAAGATCGACTTAACCAAATCACTGCTTTTTACAATTGAGATGACTCTCAGGAATCACCTAGTTCAGTCCTTTCATTTTATAAATCCAGAAACCTTATGTCCAGCGCCTAGGAGTTGCTTAAGGTCACTCAGCGAGTGGGCGACACGGTCTGGACTCCACATTCTGGAGCTGGTACATTCCCCACCGACAGCGTCGCCAAACCCACGTCTCTCTCCACTCGTGCAGAAGAAACTTGTGCTGGACACGCCCCCTCCCAACTCGGAGCGCTCTCCTAGTCAACAGTCTGGGGCCCCAGCCAAAGGGCAAGTCCAGGCGCCTGGACCCCGGGCTGCCGGTGTGTACAGTGTGTATCCGTGGGTAACCCGGCAGAAGGGGGCTGGTTCCGGGTAGGCGGGAAACTCGTCTCCGGGCATCCCCGGGTGACTCTACCTAAGAACCGCCACCCAGTAGGTGCAAAGCTCTTCCCTCCACCGTCCCTGCTCTGAGTGGGGGCGGGGGGCGCTCAGGTTACCGCACTAACGGGCCCTCCCCACCCCAAAGCAGAAGCCAACTCTCCACAGCGGCAACGGATGGGACAGTCCCGCCGCCCCCCCCCCCCCCAAGCCGGTTCCCAGCCCTAGGACTACATCCGCGACCCCAGGCCGGTGGCGCTACGCTTGATCGCGCGACTCCCAGAGTTCGCCCCCTCCCCCCAGGAGCACGGGACCGGCGCGCGGTGGGTGGGAGGAAAGGGGCGCGCGAGGGAGGGGGGGCCACTTCCGGTCGCAAGAGCTCACCTCGTAGCGGAACATTCTTGGGGAGGGGGGAGGGAGCGGGGAGGGGAGTGGGGGGGAGGGAGGGAAAAAGCGCTGACTCTCCGGGCTCCTCCGCTCGCGGGTCCTCCACCGGCTCGCGACCCCTGGCCGCCGCCGTACGCCGGAGCGTGCGTGGGAACGTGCGCAGGCGCGCCTCGGGCAGGGCGGCCGCCCCGATCGGCGCCCGGAGGCGGCGGCTGCGCGGGGACGGATTTGGCGTCTCGCTTCCTAGTCTCCGCGGCGGGAAGGAGGTCCCGTGGTGAGAGACTGCGCACGCGCCGCCCGTCGGGGGCTTCTTTGCTCGCCGGACTTGTGGCTCCGCCTCTGGTTTCTCCGCTTTATGCTGGGAGCGGAGAATCCGATCACGAGTTTCTCGTCACCGACGGGGCGGAGAAAGTCCTTGTGATTGTCACAGGATGTGGTTCTGCGGAGTCCGGCCTTAGGTCGGGTGGGAGGAATGGAGGCTCCGGGGTTAGTTTTGCAAGGTCCAGGGCACGCTTTTCGGGGTTCCCGGGGGTCTTCACGTCACGACCCGCGCCCGTGGAGGGAGAAACGGAGAACAAGTTTGTGGTCCGCGAAAGGGACAGCGCCAGCTGCTGAATCTGCAGCCGGTCGAGGCTGTGATTTATGCGGCTCCAAGTGATGACAGCGCCCGGTTTTTTAAAAAAGCCGAAGGCACGTTCCGGAAGGTTTAACTAGAGTGATATTTTTAGGCTCCTGGAACTTCAGGCACGTGGGGCGGGAGATCCTTTAAAGGGCTGCACAGCCGGGGGCTTCGAGGCTCCCCGCCGGCAGCAAGGTCAGGGGGCCTGGGTGCTCCTCTGGGTGACACCACTTGCTCAGGATTAAGCCCAGGAACGAGCTGGTCCACCCTCTAAACCTCGGCAGCCTGGTTCCAGAAATCTGGTGGTTTGTTAACCTATAAGTTCTTAAAGCCCTTTCAAGCCCACTAAAATCTTAATCTATTCCTGGAAGGCCCAAACTTGTACCATGAAGAATTTATTCTTGTGGGTTTCACAACCCCTTTCTCTTGTTGTCTTAAAATGCCGCCTCGCCTAAGAATGGCATACTGTGAATTCCTTACGTATTAGTGTGAAGGGGTTAGTCAGAGGTTGAGTACGGGAAGCACTGGATTGGATTTGGAAATAGAAGTTCAGGGTGGGAATTGGCATTCTTGTCGCTGGCTATGAGACTTTGGGCAAGTTTTCTAAACATTCGTAAACCTTTTTTTTTTTTTTTTTTTTTTTTTTTTTTTTTTTTTTTTTTTTGTAAAATGGCTATAATTATATCTGCCTCACCCAATAGTGAGTCAACAACGTGATGCTGATGTTACTAATAATAATGATTAATGTCTGCCTGGCTCTGCTAAGTGTTTTATATGGATTATTGTGTTGAATCATTCCTTATGTTCACCCCATGAGGTAGGTGCTATTACTTTCTCCACTTTATAATTGAGGAACCTGAGGCTTAGAGACATGAAATAATTTGCTTTCAAATCACCCGATGGCAAGTGTCAAAGTTGGTAGCTGCGATATTTCTCATTCCCCAAATCCAGACTTGTAGTCACTGTGCCAAAATAACAAAGGCAAATGTTTACATGACTCAGGCCTGAACCCTAAAGAACTAGAGCAGGCCAGGGATAAGAAAATTGATTTTCAAGGATGAACAGAACATAAAACCTCGAGTGCTAGGTGCAGTGGGTCTTAATTACCAAAGTATTGATGCTGATCAAAGATCAGCGACTGACAAACTATGGTTCACAGCTGAATCTGTTCAGCCATGTGTTTTGTAAGAAAAGTTTGAATTGGAATATAGCCATGTTCATTTATTTAAAAATTGTCTTTGGTTGCTTTACTGCCTAAAGGCAAAGTTGGATAGTTACAATGGAGACTATGTGGCTTGTAACTTATGAAGTATTTACTATCTGACCCATTATAGAAAGAGTTCACTGATCCCTGACCATATTTTCTGATCATTGCTTTAGAAATCAATAGTAAAAATAGATTAGAACAAAATTCTGTATTTTTCCATATTCAGAAATCATTTATTTTCGCATACAGAAGTTTTAAAAAATCCCTCCAGTTGATGGACTAATTAAGAAAATAATGGAACACAGAATGATAAACATTTCAATGTATCAAAACTTCCAGGGTACAGCTAAAGCAGTTTACATAAGAGAATAGGAAAGCCTGAATATAAATTAACTATAGAATACAACCAAAAAAAGTACAGGGAAAGAGCTCATTGGGGTAGTACATGCGTGCAATCCCATCAGTTTGGGAGGTTAGGCAGGAGGATTTCAAGTTCAAAGCCAGCCTCAGCAGCTTGGCAAGGCCTTGAGCAACTTAGTGAGATCCTGCCTCAAAATAAAATATTAAAGAGAGAGGGCTGGGGATGTGGCTCAGTGGTTAAGTGCTCCTGGCTTCAATACCTGGTACCAAAATAAAAACATACAAGGAAAGAAATAATGCAGAGAAGCCATTGAGGAAGCAGAAAACGGTATCATAGGATCAACAGAATTTCACATTTTCTCTCACGCAACACGTGTCTGAGGGAGATTGAGAGTACCTTTAAGAGAATAATGTATTTTTTTGAGCTGTATAGTAGGCCCTTTGTTAAGGTAGAATACAAGTTTTTTTAACAGGTGATTCTTTAGACATAGAGTGTGACACCTCTGGAGAGAGAATAGGTGGAAGAAGAGGTGACTCCTGCAAGGCAAGGAGATGAAGGGGATTTTTTTTTTTTAAGCCAAAAAAGAACATCAATTAATGAAAGTCACTATGCCACACTAGCTTGCTTTGGTGTTATCTGTGCTTTCTCTAGGAGTTGTAAATAATCTATTGTGGTATTTAAAAACTACATTTTTTTAAGTTGTAAAAAAATAACAAAATTTACCTTTTTTTTTTTTTCCTTTTTCTTACAGTACTGGGATTTGAACCCAGGGGTATGCTACCACTGAGCTACATTGCCAGCCTTATTTATTTTATTTTATTTTGGCACTGGGGATTGAACTCAGCGGCACTGGACCACTGGGCCACATCCCCAGCCCTTTTTTGTATTTTATTAGAGACAGGGTCTCACTGAGTTGTTAAGTGCCTCGCCATTGCTGAGGTTGGCTTTGAACTCGCAATCCTCCTGCCTCAGCCTCCTAAGTGCTGGGATTACAGGCGTGGATCCTCCTGCCTCAGCCTCCCAAGTGCTGGGATTACAGGCGTGGATCCTCCTGCCTCAGCCTCCCAAGTGCTGGGATTACAGGCGTGGATCCTCCTGCCTCAGCCTCCCAAGTGCTGGGATTACAGGCGTGGATCCTCCTGCCTCAGCCTCCCAAGTGCTGGGATTACAGGTGTGGATCCTCCTGCCTCAGCTTCCCAAGTGCTGGGATTAAAGGCGTGTGCCACCAGGCCCGGTATTTATTTTCTTGTATTTTTAATTTTTTAGTACCAGGGATTGAACCCAGGGGCAGTTTAACACTGAGCTACATTCCTACTCTTTTTTTTTTTTTTTTTTTTTTTTTTTGAGGCAGGATTTGGTTAAGTTGCTAAGGGACTTTCAGAATTGCTGAGGCTGGCCTCTGATTTGTGATTATCCTGTGTCAGCCTCCTAGTGGCTGGGAATTATAGGTATTCACCACCACACCCCCATGCCTTTTTATTTTGAGACAGGGTCTTGCTAAATTGCCCTGTATGGCCTCAAAGTTGCAATCCTTTCTCAGCCTGTAGGCGTGGATCACTGTGCCTGACCAAAATTTACTTTCTTGTGAGACTTAGATTCAAATTATGTTTCCATCAAGTAACATCTCTATAAGTGATTTGTAAAATTTTAGCATATATCAAAATCACTAAGAGGGTTTGTTGAAATACAGGCCCCATTTGCAGTTTCTGATTTAGTAAGTTTGAAGTTGGGCCTGAGAATTTGCATTTATAACAAGTTCCCAAGTGATGCTGATGTTGTTAGTTTTGGGACTGCACTTTGAGGAATCCCGTTGTCCGTGAGTGCTTAAGGAATTATAGAGAAGGAGAAAAAGAGTTGTGGATTGCACATGGGGTAATTTTTCTTGTAGTCAAAAAAGTTAAACCTAGAAAGTAATGGCAACAAATCTTAGGAAAAGACCAATGACCCATACAATGAAAATATTTACAAGGAAATGTGGTAAATTAAACATGGCTACAAATTCTTTGACAATTCTCTTATTCAGAGATGAAATCTAATTCACCTTTTACTGAAATCTGGACTAGACTGAATTCTTTGACCAAAGGAGTATAGGAGAGGAGATGCTGTGTCTCCTCTGGGTCTGATCTTTAAGGAGATTGAGACCCAGCATGGTGGAGCATGCCTGTTATCTCAGCCACTCAGGAGGCTGAGGCAAGAGGATCCCAAGTTCAAAGCCAACCTCAGCAACTTAGACCCTATCTCAAAATAAGAAGGAGGGGCTGGGGTTGTGGCTCAGTGGTAGAGCGCTAGCCTAGCACGTGTGCAGCCTAGGTTCGATCCTCAGTACCACGTTAGAAATAAATGCATTGTATACAACTAAAGCAAATAAATATTGAAAAAGAAAAAAACGTAAGAAGGAATGGGGAGGTAGATAAATGGTAGAGCACCCCTGGATTGACTTTAAAAAAGAAGATTTTTGGTAGTAAAATGAGAAAACATTTTAAAGTTTAAGTTTTTTTAATGTACTAAAAACTAAAAATAGAAGATATCACTAGATGAACTATGGAGAGCAATAGTGTGAATGAGAAAATGTATAGGCCCAGCCTCTTGGATCCACAGAGGAGGCAACTTAGGTCTTGACAGTAAGAAACGATTGTAGGGACATCTATAATTAGTTTCTTCTTGACTATCATTTAGAGAGCTAAGCAATGTGGTGGTTTGCTGGGGGTAAATAATGACATTGGAAGATAAAAGCAAAAAAGCCACTTGTACATTTTTCAGATGCTCAACTGTCAAGAAAAGGGAAGCTTTTGGTGCCATTGCTCCTATTATTTCCTTTGACTCTCTGGAGAGGGCATGGCAGGGATTAGTTAATCCCCACATTATTTGTACAACCGTAGAAAAGCATAATGCTCCCCTCCTCCCAGGATCTCTCTCAGTGAGAATAAGTGATTAAAGGCAGAAATTATGTATTTCTTATTCAACATTTAATTCTCATCACAACATCTACTTTAACACTTAATAGTAATTGTTCAAACATTTTTGAGTTCTTGTAATGATAAGCCAACATATGGAACTGAAATGGCAAAATACAAAAGTAATTCTACTTACCTGTTCATAGGCAATACCATTTCATTCACTAATCTTGTTGGTTCAGGTCCTCTTCAAGTAATCTTTAGCATCTCCTTACTTTGTGTGTGTGTGTGTGTATTCATTTTGTAGAATTATCAGAATAGTTGGAGTGGAAGCATCCTCTATAAAATATATGCTTGCCCATTCAGCCAACAGCAGTGGTTGCTAAGCAAATGGGGTAGAGTGGGAACTGGGAAGCTAAGAGGCAAGAATATGGGAGTCCTAACAGCCCCTACTGCCTATTTCTGTTGGCTCTCTTGGTCTAAAGATTACCGGAATGTTGTCTATGGCATTGGTTGGACTCCTGTACTCACCTAAATAGGGGAGAATAGTTTAGCTTTAGTTTCTGGCCTGAGGGCAACTAGATGAAGCAAAAATTCAGACTACTCCTTGGGACTCCTATAACAGAACCTTGGCCGAATCTTGTTTTTAGGACAACACTTGCCAAACTTGTCAAAATTCCTGAACACTGTTAAAGTCCTGAGGCATTCTGTTAATAACACCAAAGCTGGATGGAAAGTACAAGGATGTTTAAGAATGATCTTAGCTGGCGTGGTGGCGCACGCCTGTAATCCAGCACTTGGGAGGCTGAGGCAGGAGGATCACGAGTTCAAAGTCAGCCTTGGCAATGGCGAGGCACTTAGCAACTCAGTGAGACCCTGTCTCTAATAAAATACAAAAAAGGGCTGGGGATGTGGCCCAGTGGTCAAGTGCCCCTGAGTTCAATTCCCAGTACCAAAAAAAAAAAAAAAAAAAAAAAAGATCTTGAGCACTGTTGTTTCCTTCACCTAGTAGCTGACATTTAAAACAGGAAAATTTTTGACTGGGAAGACATCTGTATTATGGTTTTCTTTTGTTTATTCCTATTAATTGGATTAGCATACTTATAATGTAAATTACAACCCAGAATTTTGATGTTTAAATTTGAGGGTGTTGCAGCTATCTAATGAGTATAACAAATCATTCTGGGTTTGCTGAATAAAAGCAACAATGATGACTTATTTCACTAAAGAATCTGCAACTTAATCTTGATGCGATGGGAACAGCTCATCTCCACTTCAGGTGCCGTCAGCCGGTACTGTTTGGAGGCTGAGAGTTATTTAGTGGTTGGAAGTGAGAATCCCCTCAAGTTTCACTATGTGGTAGTTGGTGTTAGCCATCAGCTGGGACCTAGGTGGGCTGTTTAGCCACAGCACTCACATGTGAACTTTTCTTATGGTTTCTTTCTTCCCAGAGTGATGGCTAGGTTCCAAGAGCAAGTGTTGCTGAAGGGCCAGTTGGAAGGTGTATCTACTTTTAGGACCTATCCCTGAAAGTGAAAGAATGAGTACTCTGTCCATGCTTGGGAGATTGAACAAAGCCAGAGAGACAACAGGGGAAGTCTAAAAGATCTCCAGAACTGCCAGGTTGCCCAGAAAGAATTACATAGGAATGTGGAGCAAACACTTAGCTTGGACAGCAAGAGAAATGTTGGCATCGAAAGAGACTCTGATTGTTGATATCTATTAGCAGGAAAACCATAAAAACAAACATCTAGACCTCCACAGTGGGTGAAAATGGAACTGGATCTCTCCAGTTTGGTTTTTTTCCACCCCTTCCCCCCAAAAGAGGGGGCACACTGGATTTTCTAGGACAAAAGAGAATAGATTCTTTAGGAGAGAGTGCTGTGTAGGATGAAGTTGGTGATAACTGTTTTCTCACCTATGGTTTTAATAATTCTAAGATGAGTTTATGTGTGCTATGCAGGCCACTCTTTCTGGTGTTTGTCACTTCACATTTTCAAGAGATTTGGCTGAAGGTAAGTAGAAGATCTATCACCAGGAAAAGGAGCCAAGTTAATCAGCCTATGTGGCATTTTGTGTGGAGGGGCTACTGGGGATTGAACCCAGGGATGCTTTATCACTGAGTTACATCCCTTGCCCTTTTGTTTTTTATTTTGAGACATGGTCTCCCTAAGTTGCTTAGGGCTTTGATAATTTTCTGAGGCTGGCCTTGAACTTGCAATCCTTCTGTTTCAGCCTCCCATGCCACTGGGATTTCAGGTGTGGGCCACCGTGCCTGGCCTTGAGTGGCATTTAAACTCAGGACATTGCTTTTAACTGAGATAATAAGCCCTGAGATTCTGAACTTATAAACTGTCCAGCAATAATCTACTGGGCTTCGAGTGTTAAGTCACAGAAGTCTTGCTTCCATGATGCATAATATACACTGGGGTTGTATTGCGTATGGTTGCGTATAAGGGTGCTGTGGGCTTTTTTTTTTTTTTTTTTTTTTTTTTTGTGGTACCGGGGATTGAACTCAGGGGCACTCGACCACTGGGTCACATCCCCAGCCCTTTTTTGTATTTTGTTTAGAGACAGGGTCTCACTGAGTTGCTAAGTGCCTCCCCATTGCTGAGGCTGGCTTTGAACTCGCGATCCTCCTGCCTCAGCCTCCCAAAGTGCTGGGATTACAGGCGTGCGCCTGGCTGCTGTGGGTTTTTTTGTTTGTTTGTTTGTTTTGTTTTGTTTTTGGAGCGGTTTCTTCCTAGAGAGATAAAGAGGGCAGCTGTGCCAGTTTAGCAGCCTAAGCATGATGATCCATTGCTGCTTGTGCTTCAGTCAGCTCTGGCCACAATATTCCCATACCTCTTATAAACTGTTATGCTTCTAACAGTCAAAAATGTTTAGCCATTATATAAAAAGCAGCAATATACACATAGCAATATCTGGATTTGGACAGTTTATAGACTTTCTTCACCCAATAACAATTGGAGAGTGCATACATTCTTATATATGGTGGAATATCAAGTAGAGTAGCTTGTACAACTTTGTAAAACATTTAGTTTTATGATAATTTTATGATTTATTTTTTAAAGTTTCATTTAATTTTTTCCCTATCTTCATTGGTACATTATATTTATACAAATGGTGGGATTTATATTGCATATTCATATATGCACGATACAATATAATGTGGCCAATATTGTTCCTCACTATTTTATACAATAGAGAATCAAGTAGACTATCCTGTACAGCTTTCTAAAACAAACCTTTAATTTTATTTATTTATTTATTTATTTATTTGGTATTAGAGGCACTTAACCACTCAGCTACATCCCCAGCCTTTTTTACTTTTTGTTTTGAGACAGGGTTCCACTAGTTGCTGAGTCTGGCTTTGGATTTGTGATCCTCCAGTCTCAGCCTCCTGAGTTGCTGAGATTACAGGCATATGCCTGTGCACCTGGCTAAATGGTAAATTTCTTAATAATTTGTTTTATATCTTTATTCCTCATAGGTATATAAGTATAGGTGTGTATATGTATATATATGTGTATATATGCGTATACATATATATATGGAAGATAGTTATCTTATTTCTGATCTTCTAGTGTGATAATGAATACATGTTTGTCAAATGAACAAATAAATGACCAAGTCTTTAAAAACCAGGAAAGGATTTCATTAGGTAGAATACATGACCTGAGTATAAGCCGTGGAGAGAAACCAGATGCCCAGCAGCTCAAGGACAAATTATTGTAGGCCATTTCGCAATGTGCTGATAATCATTATCTCATTTAATTTTCCTAAGATTTCTGTAAGTAACAAGATAAATATGAATGTCTTCATTCATGGTAAAGGCACAGAGAGAGTAATTGAGCCATTATCTCATAGTGATTTGTAGGAAGAAGAGGCTAGCACGGCATGGTTCTTGGCTTCATTTTTTTTTTTTTTTTTTTTTTTTGGTACCGGGGATTGAACTCAGGGGCACTCGACCACTGGGCCACATCTCCAGCCCTTTTTTGTATTTTATTAGAGACAGGGTCTCACTGAGTTGCTAAGTGCCTCGCCATTGCTGAGGCTGGCTTTGAACTCGTGATCCTCCTGCCTCAGCCTCCCAAAGTGCTGGGATTACAGGCGTGCGCCACCGCGCCCGGCTTCTTGGCTTCATTTTTGAAGCCTTCATTTTTTTTTTTTTTTTTTTTTTTTTTGGTACCCGGGATTGAACTCAGGGGCACTCAACCACTGGGCCACATCCCTAGCCATTTTTTGTATTTTATTAGAGACAGGGTTTCACTGAGTTGTTAAGTGCCTCGCCATTGCTGAGGTTGGCTTTGAACTCGAGATCCTCCTGCTTCAGCCTCCCAAGTGCTGGGATTACAGGCATGTGCCACTGCACCCGGCTGCTTTCATTTTTTAAAAAACACTTTTTTTTTTTTTTTTAGCTATACAGGGACACAATATCTTTATTTTGTTTATCTATTATTATGTGGTGCTAAGGATCAAACCCAGTGCTTCACATGTGTAAGGCAAGTGCTCTGCCACTGAGCCACAACCCAGCCCCTGAAGCCTTCATTTTTGAAGCAGCCATGATCTCATCAGTGACACTCTGAGTGAACTCAGTACCAAGCAACAATCTTTCCCCATTTGAAGCTCTCATGTATGTGGAAGAATGACCTGAGTGATCTAGAGGACAAGACAGACTTCTACTAGAACTCCTAACTAATCCCCTAGGTCTACAAGGTTTCTATAGGGTTGGAGCTACTTTAAAATACTCCTGATGTAGGATGGGGTGTGGTGAAGCACTGTGTAGCATGTGCAAGATGTTGGACTTGATCCTCAGTATTACACACAGACACAAAAATAATACTGAGTCAAATCAAAATTTCATTGGTGAGACTTGTAAGGACCTCAGGTATGCTCATAATTAAGGCTGAATTTTATTTGCTGACCAGTGACAAGCTCTGGTCACTGAAAACACAGTTGCACTGATTGTCTTTGGGTTCACAAATTGGCATAATGTGTGTAGGGTGAAAAACTTGAATACTGGGGACCAACAGATCTGGGACTGTCATGTGGCTCCACTACTTACCAGCTGTGTGACATTGGCAAACTTAATCTCTATGAGCTCTGGTTTCCTTACCTTCATAATGTAAATATTATTAACACCTCTCCAGTAAAGTTGTGTGTATTAAGTGAGATAATGACATTAAATGATCTGTACTGTGTCTGATGTTGGTAAGTGTTTATTGAAGTCTAGCTGTTACTGTAATTGATTTCTTAAAGAACTGTACTCATGGCCCTATGTGTTCTTATAATGATATAATTGTGTGTAATATCCCTGATGATCATTTTTTCTATTTTCAGGTATTTTTTTAAACCACAGTGTACTTTGATACATCTGATTTTCCCCATTGGGCAAAGTATCTTTCATCTTTACACCAATCTTATGAGGTTGAATTTATCATTTCTGTTTTGTCTGTCAGTGGAAGTCCACCCAGACTAAGCACATGCTCAGCATCCACAGTGCTTTAGTGCCAGCTAAAATACATATTTTTTTCTTGAAATTCTTTTTGTCACTTTAATCTCCTGTTAGTTTGTATCATTGTGGCTTGAGTAATTTTTACTTCTTGTTATTGGTACTGAGTTATAAAATAACATTTTTCTACCATTGTCTTTTTCATTCCACATATCTCCTACAAGAGGGGCATTTCCAAGGTCAGCTGACTCATAAAGCATCTTTGAATAAGTGAAAGATGCTTCTTTGCCAAGTTAAAAATTAACTTTAACAAATTGTTTCTCAAAAACAATTAGAGCAACCATGAATTCCTTTTGTGTCAAATATACTTATCAAATTTTGAATGTAAGTAATGGAAAAATTGAATTTGCAATCATAATATGAACTGAAAGTTAATAAGATGTAAATTTTGTTATAAGTAATTATGCATCTTTTTTGAAAAGTAATTTTATGAGCATTCCAGTGCTTACTAGTTCTAATATCTCATTTTCTATAGGAGTCATCCCTAGTTTTCATTGTCATCTTTCTTATGCCATTGCATGCTTTAAGATTTTTTGTTTTTTATATTTTTAATGTTAGGGTTTGAACTCAGGACCTCAACACATGCAAGACAAGTGCTCTATCATTGAGCCACATTCCCTGTCCTTTTAAATTTTTGTCTTGAGACAGGGACTTTCCAAGTTACACAGCCTTCCCTCAAACTTGGAATCCTCCTGCCTAAGCCTCCCAAGTCACTGGTATAATAGGCATGTGACACTATGTGTGGCAAGTTCTTAGTAAATATTGAATTTGAAATGCCATATGCTGCCTCAGTGATTGATATCAGCAAAGTTAAAAATGAGAACTAAAAATTCTGAGAGATCAATAGTATTTGAAAATGTGTACAGTAAATTATAGCTGTAAATATATTTGCTTATTGCAACAGGATCCTCATACTACAGTATAGAGAACTAAGGGTATGCATTCCTCATACACTAAGTTTACATCAATATTATATTTTATTGGGGGGGGGTACCAGGGATTAAACTCAGGGGCACTCCAATACTGAGCCATGCCCCCAGCCCTATTTTGTATTTTATTTAGAGACAGGGTCACATTGGGTTTCTTAGCACCCTGCTGTTGCTGAGGCTGGCTTTGAACTTGTGATCCTCCTGCCTCAGCCTCTCACGCTGCTGGGATACAGGTATGTGCCACTGCACCCAGCACATCATATTCTTTATTCTGTTCATCACTCAATGTCAATTATATATTTTTATAATGGCTAGGGTGCACTTTCTTCATAATTCTGTAAATCACACCAACTAGAATACACATTTTCATATGTCCTACAAAAACAACAAACCATTTAAATTTTTTTTGACTTTTTAAAAAATAACAGCTTTGTGTCTATATTCATCTGGGGTATTGTCCTGTACTATTCTTTCCTAGTCAGGTCCTTGTTTAGTTTTAGCATCAGATTCGTGCTGGCACATCACAAAATGTGTTGGAAAGTGTTCAGTTTTTTTGAAGAGTTTGAGAAGAATTGCTATTCAAATGATTGGTAGAATTCAGCAATGAAGCCATCTGGTCTTGGACTCTGCTGGGAGATTTGATGACTGGCTTAATCTATTTACAGTTATGAGTCTGTTCATATTTTCTTCTACTTCATGATTCACTCTTGGTAGGTTATGTTTCTAGGAATTGATCCATTTCTCCTAGGTTATCCAGTTTGTGGTACATAACACTTCATAGTAGTGTCTTGTGATCCTTTTTATTTCTTTTTTTTTTTTTTTTTTTTTTTTTTGTGGTTACCGGGGATTGAACTCAGGGGCACTCGACCACTGGGTCACATCCCCAGCCCTTTTTTGTATTTTATTTAGAGACAGGGTCTCACTGAGTTGCTAAGTGCCTCGCCATTGCTGAGGCTGGCTTTGAACTCGTGATCCTCCTGCCTCAGCCTCCCAAAGTGCTGGGATTACAGGCGTGCGCCACCGCGCCCGGCTGATCCTTTTTATTTCTGTTGTATCAGTTGTGATGTGCCCTCTTCATTTGTGATTTTGAGTCATCTCTATTTTTATTTACTAGTATAGCTAAAGGTCTGTTGATTATTTTCATATCTTCAGAACACCAACTCTTAGTTTTATTGATCTTTTCAATTGTTTTTCTAATCTCTATTTCATTTGTTTCTGGTGTGATCATTGTTATTTTCTTCCTTCTTCTGTCTTTGGGCTTAGTCTTATTTTGTTCTTTGTCCAATTCCATGAGGTATAAATGTAAATAATGGAAACACTGAATTTTCAATCATTATAGGAACTTTTTGTAGTGTCAGCTAACATTCCATTGCTCAGAGAGAATCCTGACCAAGGCCCATACCAACGAAGATGGCCAATATACTCTGCACCTTCAAGGGCACTGCAGGTTTACATGGCGGAGGGAGAGAGTCAAGAATGGAGAACAACATGCTAAATCTATGACACATTTTTACAGTTAAATAATGGAATGCTTGTCTTTTTCAAAAAACTTTTTATCTTAGATGATATTAAAATACCTAAGTAGCAAGGAGAATGAACTGCATGCAGTCAGCATTCAATGTCAACCTTTGGCAGTTGCTGACTCCTGGCTGCCCTTCTCCATCTATAATCCTACTTACTCTCCTTAGTCCACATATATGAGGATCTATCTTTAAGAGAGAATATTTAAGAAGTATTGTCACAACTCCTTGAACAACTTCTTAAGAACATGTAGAGTCTTAACCAGTTATGGAAAATTATGTCAATAATAAGCTTGTAATGACATAGGAATGCACATAAATTCATGTGAAAGAGGAGACCATGTAACAACAAGTATGTTAAAAACACAATATAGCAGAAATGAAACAGATGCATCAAAATGTTAATAACAGTTGTTTATTGGCACTAATTCTTTTTTAAAAAAATATTTATTTATTTGCTTTAGTTGTACACAATGCGTTTATTTTTACGTGGTGTTGAGGATTGAACCGGTAGAGCTAGGCGTGCGCGCTCTACCACTGAGCCGCAACCCCAGCCCGGCACTAATTCTTATCACTAGTTTATTGAAAAGGAAGCATAAAAATGTAGAAAGGGTAATATCCTTGCCATCAGAGGACTTTGCAAATTGCTCAAACTTACAGAATGTGGGTATACTTCAGACTTGCCAAATGAGGATAAAATAACACCACTTGCCATTGTTTTTATTTTGAGGACCAAATACACGTGAAAACATATGTAAATAAAAGCTTTCTATACAATTTTAAGATATGATTTCTGAGACCAAATCCCTATCTAGAATCTGAGCATCGACAACCACAATGGCATAATCCAGACGGCAGGCTGTGAAAAATGGACTTCACAGTTAGTTTCATATGGTCATTTGGAAAGAGCACTGGGTTGATGGCTTTGTTTGGGTTTCAGGTCTGGTGTCACCAAAACTAGACTTGTGACTTTCTCAGAGTTCCCCTATGCTAGATTGATCTTTTTACTGTCTCCCTGGGGTGATAGTCATATCCTGGGTTCAAATCTACAGAGGAAATGGCCAATTCAGATATGGGATCTGATCATCTTATTATATGCAGAAAAAGCATTTGACAAAATATAGCACCCTTTCATATCCAAAACACTAGAAAAACCAGGGATGGTAAGAACATTACTGAACACATTGTAAAAGCTGTCTATGCTAAACATCATTCTAAGTGGAGAAAAATCGAAAGCATTCCCCTCTTTTTCACCACTTCTATTCAACATCATCCTTGAAACTCTAGCCAGAGCAACTAGACAAGAGAAATAAATTAAAGGGATATGAATAGGAAAAGAAGAACTCAAACTATCACTATTTGCTGATGACATTATGCTATATTTAGAAGATCCCAAAAAGTTCCACCAGAAAACTTCTGGAACTAATAAATGAATTCAGCAAAGTAGCAGGATATAAAATCAACACCCATAAATTAAACACATTCTATACATCAATGATGAATCTACTGAAAGAGAAAGTAGGAAAACTACCCCATTCACAATAGCCTCAAAAAAATACTTGGGAATCAATCTAATGAAAAATTGAAAGATCTCTATAATGAAAACTAAAGAAAGACATTGATGAAGACCTTAGAAGTTGGAAAGATCTCCCATGCTCTTGGATAGGCAGATTTAATATTGTCAAAATGGCCATACTGGGGGCTGGGATTGTGGCTCAGCAGTAGAGTGCTCGCCTAGCACGTGCATGGCCCAGGTTTGTTCCTCAGCACCATGTAAAGAGTAAATACATTGTGTACAACTAAAACAAATACATATTTGAAAAAACATTTTTAAAAAATGGCCATACCACCAAAAGCGTTATATAGTTTTAATGCAATTTCTATTAAAATGCCAATAGCATTCTTCATAGAACTAGGAAAAGCAATCATGAAATTCATTTGGAAAAATAAGAGACCTAGAATAGCCAAAGCAGTCCTTAGCAAGAAGAGTGAAGCAGGAGGCATCACAATACCAGACCTTAAACTATACTACAGAGCCATAGTAAAAAAATGTCATGGTATTGGCAGCAAAACAGACACGTAGACCAATGGTACAGAATAGAGACAAACCCACATAAATACAGTTATCTCACTGTAGAGACAAGAGGCACTAAAAACATTCACTGGAAAAAAGATAGCCTTTTCAACAAATGGTTCCAAGAAAATCAGAAATCCACATGTAACAAAATGAAATTAAACCCCTATCTCTCACCATGCACAAAACTCAACTAAAAGTAGGTCAAAGACTTAGGCACTAGAATAGAGACCCTGTGTCTGATAGAAGAAAGAGTAGCTCCAAATCTTCATCATGTCGGCCTAGGATCTGACTTCCTAACAAGACTCCTAAAGCACAAGAAGTAAAATCAAGAATTAATAAATGGGATGGATTCAAACTAAAAAGCTTCTCTCAGCAAAGGAAACAATAATGTGAAGAGAGAGCGTACAGAATGGGAGAAAATCTTTACCACATGCACCTCAGGTAGAGCATTAATCTCCAGGATATATAAAGAACTCAAAAAATGCAACTCCAAAAGTACAAATAACCCAATTAATAAATGGGCTAGGGAACTGAACAGAAACTTCACAGAAGAAATACAATCAGTCAACAAATACATGAAAAAATGTCCAACATCTCTAGCAATTAGAGAAATACAAATCAAAACTAACCTAAGATTTTGTCTCACTTCAGTCAGAATGGCAATTATCAAGAATATGGGCAAGCTGGGCATGGTGGCCCATGCCTGTAATCCCAGCACTTGGGAGGCTGAGGCAGGAGAATTGTGAGTTCAAAGCCAGCCTCAGCAATGGTGAGGCAATTAGCAACTCAGTGAGACCCTGTCTCTAATAAAATACAAAAAAAGGGCTAGGGATGTAGCCCAGTGGTTGAGAGCCCCTGCGTTCAATCCCCGGTACCAAACAAACAAACAAAAAACTGGCAACAATAAATGTTGGTGAGGATGCGGGTGTTGCCGCCTAAAACGATGGCCGCTTGGAGCAACAAAGCTGCTGGAATAAGTTCAGAGGCAGACTGGAAACAAACAGGCTCTTTTTTCTGCCAGCTTCTCTCTCTGGCTCCAACAACACCCCGACACGCCGTCCACACTCCTCCAACAACCACAAAATGGCCCCAACGACGACCCACAATCCCCTGGGCCAAGTCTCGCAAGATCATGCAAATGGCGCTGACCCGATCCAAAATGTCCCGGGCCAAGTCTCATGAGACCATGGAAGGTGGTAATGCTTATGGCTCACAGCTAACCACAATCTTAGCTATCTCCTTTATTAGGGCTTCTGCATTTCCCCCCTTTTTGTTTTTAAAAGAGGGGATGCTCTAGGACGTCCATGTGCAACCAACATTCTTACCCGTCATCGGATAATCAAGGCTGTGCCCTTGACTCCTGTCTTAGGTTGATATGTCGGCCACATGAGACTGTCCCGTGCGACTGTGCCTGTCTTAGGTTGTCCCCCTCTGGGGATCTTACTCATCATTGGCTACCAGCCATCCAATGGAGCCCTTCAGGATCAACTGTGTATGGTGACTAACAGCCGTCCAATTGTGGGGAGATGGTGCAGCTTTAAGGCGATAAGCCTTCTGGTGACGAGCCAAGTTGCATAGCATATCAAATTCTTTAAACAAATCAGCTGCCCTGAGTTCTATCAAGTAACACACTGAGTTCTCTAGACAAATACCCGCAAAGCATTGTTCCATAAAGTCCCAAACAATGAAAGATCAAAATGTCCACTTGTTATAACACATTGATCTAGGAGGCCCCATGCATGTAGAGCAGAGGCCACACTGCTGGTGAGGTTGTTTGATGCTTGAGCAGCAGCCGTCTTTTTTATGTCTAGACAATGCCACCGGCAAATCTTCAGGGCCCGCTACCTAGAAACTCAAGCATCAATTATTAAAGGAAAGGCAGTGCTATTCCAGCACTGAGGCAAGAGGCGAGTTGTCAAACTAAAAAATAGAATTATTAGATTAAAAGATTAAAGTTGATTTCTGCTCACACACACATTGCTGCTTGAGCTCCCACAAACATAAGCTGGCAAAATATCATATTCAGAACAAAAACAGAGAAAGACTGAGGGTATTTACTGCATTAAAGATAGATTAAAGAAAAGCTAAAGGCACTTTGGAAAAATAATTTGATAGCTGGAATCCTCGAGTCTCTGCATACACAGCAATCCTTTACCTGTTGAAATAATTCAAATTAATCAGCTATTAAACAAATGAAGTTAATAACAAATAAACAATCCTATGTCAAAACACCAAAATATCAGGTTATACAGCACTAGTCATATTCTTTGCTAAAGAGAAGTCCCAGGGACACCTATAAATCAAAATTGAAAGTACCTTCACTTATAAAATTATTTACCTAAATTGAATACTCTTAAACTAAAATGAATTAAAGTTATTTGTATCCATATATATATTTTTTCATAAGCACTTTGTTATTTGTGATGTCACACTGGACAGATGCATAAACATACAAACATATATTTGTGACGTCACATTAACATGAAATGTAGACAAATACACAGACATAAAGACATGTATAAAAAAAAAAAAAAAAATAGAATTGTGTGCACAAAAGGGAGATTTCCTCGTCCCGGCCGGGAGGAATGACACTTTAGTTGTGAAATATTTCGAAGGACTCTTTTGAGGGAATCATTCCATACCTTCATCTTGGTCCTCTTGATTTTGTACTTTTTTTATTAATCTTGATTCCTCAACAACTTCATCTTGATCCTTTTGATGTGGTACCTGCTTTATTAATCTAGATGGTATCCATATTGGAGAGGATTTGTGCTTTGGAAAAACACAAACAGATCCTCTCCCCCAAATTAATACTGGATCTGGACCCTTCCATTAACCTGAAAGAACATCCTTCCAGTAAACCAAAGGTTTATGTTGTTGGTGTGGGTTCCAATGTCTGTCTCCAGCAGAATAACCATTAGAGTCTAAAGTTAAAAAATTTAAGGTAAACAGGGCAACTGCCAATCTGTCCCTAGGACTTTTCCAATTTTCTTCTTTTTGTTTTAATAACATAATTTTCAGTGTGCGGTTTGCTCTTTCAATAATGCCCTGACCCTGAGGATTGTATGGGATGCCTGTTTTATGGGATATATTGAATTTTGCGCAAAACTATTTGAAAGATGAGGACGTATATGCAGGGCCATTATCTGTTTTAAGCATTTTGGGGATCCCCAATGCAGCAAAAGCTTGCAAACAATGAGATGTAACATCTTTAACTTTTTCTCCAGAATGTAAGGAAGCAAAAATCATGCCTGAGCATGTATCTACAGTCACATGAATAAATCGCAATTTTCCAAAACTTGGCTCATGAGTAACATCTATCTGCCACAAATGATTGGGCATTAATCCTCTAGGGTTAACACCATAATGAGGATTGGGCAAATGTGTCATATAAGATTTACAATCTTTTACAATTGGCTTGCTCCTTTGTGATTTTAAACCTACGCTGCAAGGTGGTGCTGTTGACGTGAAACTGGGAGTGAAATAAAGTAGCTTGCTGGAACGCTGAAAGTATAAAGATTGTTTGGGTAAGGTCATCAGCCTTTTAATTACCTTCATGGAGGGGACCAGGCAAGATGGTATGTGCTCTAATATGGCCTACGAATAGAGGTTCTTTTCTTGCCCACAAAAGTTTTTGTATTTGATAAAACAATTTAAAGGCTGGAGTATGAGGTGCTATTGGTCCTGCTAGCTCTAATTTTGGGACAGCATGTACAATATAGTGGCTATCTGAAAAAATGTTCATGGGCTGCTCTCTAAAATTTTCCAGAACTCTTACCACAGCTTCCAGTTCCACTAATTGAGCTGATTTGTGTGCAGTTATGTAAGTCATATTTTCTTTTTTAGTGACTACTGCAGCAGTACCATTTGAGGACCCATCTGTAAATACATTTAATGCCTTAGGAATAGGTTGATTTTTTGTTACCTGTGGAAATATAATAGGATGATTAATACAAAAAGATAATATAGGAGACTTAGGAAGATGATTATCAAAATTTGCAGAAGTAGAGCATTTAGCTATAGCCCAATTATTATCATTGAAGCATAAATATTCAATTTGTGATGATGAATGGGAGTAATAATAGTAGCAGGGTGAATGCCAAATATTTTAGTAGAAGTCTTAAGTCCTTGAAGAATAAGTTTAGCCACCATGGAGGTATAAGACTCAATTATACTTTTAGGAGAGACAGGCAAATGTATCCATAATAAAGGCCCTTGTTGCCAAAATACTCCTGTGGGTGTATATTGTGAAGAAATAATAATCAATATCAGTGGTTGAGTTAAATTAAATCTATCACAATGAGCTCCTTCGATGGCTTTTTCTACTAACTTTAAAGCTTTCCTAGCATCAGGAGTCAATGTTCGTGGTGAAGATGGATCAGGGTCCCCGTGAAGGATGTCAAATAAATGTTTTAGTTGGCCAGTAGTGAGGTTTAGTGTAGGGCGAAGCCAATTAATGTCTCCCAGTAGTTTTTGGAAATCATTGAGGGTGGTCAAATGTTCTTTATTTATTAAAATTTTGGGGGGTCTAACAAAGGTATCCATGATTTTAAATCCTAAATATAATATGGGTGTTCTGGTTTGAACTTTTTCTTCTGCTATATATAATCCATATTTTTTTAAATTTTCTGCCATGTCACTGAATATATTAAATAAGATTTTTTGATTAGGGTGGGTCAGTAAAACATCATCCATGTAATGTAGACACATGAGGTTTGGATATTTATTTTTAATGGGTTGGATTGCTTTGTCCACATATATTTGGCATATGGTGGGGCTATTAGCCATTCCCTGCGGTAGCACTTTCCATTGATATCTTTTATCAGGGCCATTATTATTGATAGAAGGAACTGAAAAAGCAAACCTGGGGGCATCCAGAGGATGTAGGGGAATGGAAAAGAAACAATCCTTTATATCAAGAGTAATAAGATGGAAATTTTATTACCCACAATCCCCCGGGCCAAGTCTTGCAATGAGATCATGCAAATGGCGCCAACCTGATCCGCAATGTCCTGGACCAAGTCTCACGAGACCATGGAAGGTGGTAATGCTTACGGCTCACAGCTAACCGCAATCTTAGCTATCTCCTTTATTAGGGCTCCTGCATGCGGGGGGAGAAGGTACACTCATACATTTTTGGTGGAACTGCAAATTGATGCAACCATTATGCAAAGCAGTATGGCAATTTCTTAGAAAACTTAGAATGGGACCTCCATTTGACTTAGCTATCCCACTCCTTGGTTTATACCCAAAGGACATAAAATCAGCATACTACAGTGATGCAGACATCATGTTTATAGCAGCTCAACTCACAATATCTAAATTGCGGAACCAACTAGGTGTCTTTCAGCAGATGAATAGATACAGAAAATGTGATATATACACAATGGAGTATTACTCAGCCTTAAAGAAGAATGAAATGAAGGCATTTGCCTATAAATGGATGGAGCTGGAGAATATCATGCTAAGCAAAATAAGCCAATCCCAAGAAACCAAAGGCCAAATGTTTTCTCTGATATGTGGATGCTAATTCACAATAAGCAGGGGTGGGGCTAGGGAAAAATAGAGTTACTTTAGATTAGGTAAAGGGGAGTGAAGGGAGGGGAGGGAGTATGGGGGTAAGAAGAATACTAGAACAAATAAGACATTATTACACTATGTACATATATGACTACACAACTGGTGTGATTCTATATTATATGCAACCAGAAGAATGAGGAATTATACTTCATTTATGTATGATGTGTCAAAGTGCATTCTGCTGTCATGTGTAACTAATTAGAACAAATAAAAAAAAGACATGCGATCTGAGTTTTCATAAAGCAGATGGAAATTGGATTATGGGATTTCGTATTTCCATAATTTAATGTACACAAAGAGATCACTCTGGGAGCTTGTTTGTTTCCTTCAGTGTGAGCTGGACTTAAGAACATTTAGAGTTAGGTTCTACCTCCTTGTCTTGCTGGCTATATGGTGCTGGACGAATCTTTTAACTATGTTGATGCACCATTTTTCAGTCTGTATCAAATGTGTTTTATAATTTCAGCTTCACAGGGTGCTATTAAAAGGATCATGGTAATAATATTCTTGGACAAGCTTTGTGTATGCAAAGTACTCTACAATGTGAATTGTCATTACTTCAGTGTTCAAAGGGATGTGTTATCTGGATGTATGCATTGCCTGTTTCATCTTAATGAATGAAGCTGGTTAAGGGAAAAAAATCAAAGGCCATGGGTATTTTTTTTTTTTTTTTTTTTTTTTTTTTTTAGGAAACAAAAGAAATAGTTAGCTTCAAAACTTGGACACAAACCAGAAATGGAACTATTTCAAATGTTGACATTGGAGCAAAAGATTTGTCAGGAGACCAAGGCATAAGTAGTAATTATCCATTTCCCAGGTTCATTAACCTGGGTTTTATTACATGAAGTAAGGAACTTTAGGGACATATATGTGGGCATGATATAATAATTCTCAAATGACAGTGTGTGGCCTTCAGGCATAATTATCAGAGGCAGGAATTAAATCTGTCCTAGAATTCAGATAATAACTGGAGACAAAGACTTGGCACACATCTACATGTAAGGTGCCAGCTTCCAAACTTTGAGGTGAATAGTTCAGAGGTATTTTTTTGTTGTTTCATGTACAGGCATAGATACCTCTTTTAAAAATTTTTTTTAAAGAATGTGTTCTTTTTTTTTTTTTTTTTTCTTGTACTGGGGATTGAACTTAGGGGCACTCGACCGCTAGGTCACATCACCAGCCCTTTTTTGTATTAGAGACAGGGTCTCACTGAGTTGCTGAGTGCCTCGCCATTGCGGAGGCTGGCTTTGAACTTGTGATCCTCCTGCCTCAGCCTCCCAAGTGCTGGGATTATAGGCGTGCGCCACCACACCCGGCAGAATGTTTGTGTTCTTATCCTAATGAATTAAAGTCAGCATACTATATCCCTTCATGCATACCCATGTTTATAACAGTACAATTTACAATAGCCAAACTAAAGAACCAGCCTAGGTGTCCATCAATGGATGAGTGGTTAATGAAATTATGGTACATGTACAAAATGGTGTTTTACTTGGCCATAAAGAAAAATGACATTATGTCATTTTCAGGAAAATGGGTGGAACTTGAGAACATTAGGTTAAATGAAATAAGTCAAACTCATAAGGCCAAGGGTGAAAATTGAAGGGAGATTTGTAGAGTAGAGGAAAGGGACTAGGGAGAAATTATATTATCTAAATTACATTATAATATCATGTGCATGTACAAATATATAACAATGAATTACACCATTATGTATAATTGTAATGCACCAATAAAAATATAGAAAATTTTGTGTTCAATTATTTCTCTTAATTTTTTTTTAAAATCGTGGTGTAGAGATCTAGCTTAATTACACTGCAGCCATCTTGAGTCATAACTGCTATGATTCCCCCTGAGTAACCATGGTCTGTTTTGCCTCATAGTTTTCGAGAATTCTACAAATCAACAAAAACATTAGCATGGTATGTGAAACTTATGACTGGACCCCGCTACTATCAGAGCCAAGGAAGTGCCTGACATCCTTGATCCTTCATGTTACTTTGAAATAAACCAGGTCCATTATTGTTTGGATGAAAGTCACTTTTGTTCTGACCACTATTTAAGCTTTCTTTCTCTGACCTGAGTCGTTGGAAACCACATGGTTTTCATGCTACCCTTGACCATGATGCTATTAGTAAGTCCCCAGTGGCTTGCACTGTGTGCAATCCTGCATCTGTCTCCCTCTTTCTTCCCTCTCCTGGCACCTTTCACCTGTGGCGTTAGTTCTTTCACGCTGGATTTTCCTGGATCATTGTGAGAACATTTAGCCTGAGATCTATCCTCTTAACATACTTTTTAATGTGTATAACAATATATTGTTAACTATCGACAAAATGTTGCACAGCAGATCTCTGGAACTTATTCATCTTACATTCCTGAAACTTTATATCCATTGATTAGTAATTTCCTATTTCTCCCCTCTTCCATATTCTCTGGAAACCATGATTTTACTCTTTGCTTCTGAGTTGGACTATTTTGATAACTGATATAGGTGGAATCATGAAGTATTTATCCTGTGACTGGTTTATTTCACTAAGCATAATATCTTCAAGATTCTTCCATTTTTTTGTATATTGCAGAGATTTCTTCCCTTTTGAAATCAATATTATTTATAGCTATAAACATTTATAAGTTATAATCTGAAGTTTTGATATATACATACAATGTGGAAAGATTAAATAAAGCTAATTAACACCTTCATCCCCTCAGTTTCCTAACATTTTTTACGATGAGACATTTGAAATTTACTTCCTTAGTTATTTTGAAATATACATTGTATTATTGTTGACTATAGTCATTACTGTGCAGTGTATCTCAAAACCTATTCTTCCTGTCTACCTGAAACTTTATATATTTTTTTAAAAATTTTTCTTTTAGTTTGTAGATGGACACAATACCTTTATTTATTTATTTTTGTGTGGTGCTAAGGATCGAACCCAGTGCCTCACATGAGCTATGCAAGCACTCTACCACTGAGCTACAGTCCCAGCTCCTGAAACTTCATACCTTTTGATCAGCAACTCCCCATTCTTTTTTTTTTAGGGTGCTTATATTTTCTTTATTTTTTTTTTATTCAAAGTTGTTATATATGACAGCAGAATGCATTACAATTCATATTATACATATAGAGCACATTTTTTACATATATCTGGTTGTATACAAAGTATATTCACACCATTCGTGTCTTCATATGTACACCTAGGGCAATGATACCCATCTCATCATATTCTATTTTTAATTAATTTTTTATTATTCTAATTTGTTATACACATTTGCAGAGTACATTTCATTTCCTATTACATATAAAGAGCACAATTTTTCAAGTTGCTGATTTAACATAAAGTATTTTAACAACAATTGTGTCTTCATATGTGTAGTTAGGGTAATCATGGATAACTCCCCATTCTTTTTATTCCCACTTTCCCAGCATATGATAACCGTCTTTCCCCTCTCTACTAATATGAGTTCAACTATTTTTGACTCTTATATATAGTGATGTCATGCACTATCTATCTTTCTGTACCTGGCTAACATCAGAATAATGTTTTCCAGATTGATCCTTGTTGAATATGACAGGGTCCTCCCCCAGCCCTGTTAATGCTGAATAGTATTCCATTGTCTATAAACCACATTTTCTTTGTCCTTTCATCCTTCGATGGCCACTTATGTTGATTCCATTCTTGACTATTGTGAATAATGCTGCACTGAATGTGGGAATTGAGATACTCCTTAGCCGTACTGATTTCAATTCCTTTGGATAGGTACCCAGAAGAGAGAGTACTGGATGATATGGAAGTTCTGTTTTTAATTTTTTGAGCAGCCTCTGTACTGTTTTCCCTGATGGATGTACTAATTTATGTTCCCGCCAACAGTGTATCATGATTCCCTTTTCTTCAGATCATCACTAACACTTGTTATCTTTCATCTTTTTAAATTATTGCCAATCTAACAGATGAAAGTTTATATCTCATTGTGGTTTTAATTTGCCTTTCCTAACTGATTAGTGAAAATGAACACTTTTTTCATGGACCTTTTAGCTATTGATATCTCTTTTGAGAAATATCTCTTTGGGTTCTTTGCCTATCTTTAAACTGAGTTATGTTCTTGCTATTGACTTCTTTAAGTTTACCCTACATTTTGTATATTAATTCCTTCTTAGATATATAGCATGCAAGTATTTTCTCCCTTTCTGTGGGTTATCTCTTCACTTTATTATTTCCTTTGCCATGCAGAAACATTTTAATGTGATGTAATCATATTTGTCTATTTATGCTTTTGTTGTCTGTGCTTTTGAGGTCATATTAAAAACAAATCAGCCGGGCGCGGTGGCGCACGCCTGTAATCCCAGCACTTTGGGAGGCTGAGGCAGGAGGATCGCGAGTTCAAAGCCAGCCATCAGCAATGGCAAGGCACTTAGCAACTCAGTGAGACCCTGTCTCTAATAAAATACAAAAAAGGTCTGGGGATGTGACCCAGTGGTCGAGTGCCCCTGAGTTCAATCCCCAGTACCACACAAAACAACAACAACAACAACAACAACAAAAAACAAACAAACAAACAAAAAAAAAACCAAATCACCACATAGAACAACGTCAGGGAGCTTGCTCTCCATTTCTCTTCTACTAGTTTTACACTTTCAGGTCTTATATGTAAGTCTTTAATTTTTTTTTTTTTTTTTTTTTTTTTTTTTTGTGGTACCGGGGATTGAACTCAGGGGCACTCGACCACTGGGTCACATCCCCAGCCCTTTTTTTGTATTTTATTAGAGACAGGGTCTCACTGAGTTGCTAAGTGCCTCCATATTGCTGAGGCTGGCTTTGAACTCGCGATCCTCCTGACTCAGCCTCCCAAAGTGCTGGGATTACAGGCGTGCGCCACCACGTCTGGCTAGTCTTTAATTTCTTTTGAGTTGTTTTTGTATATGGTGTGGGACAAGGGTTCACTTTCATCTTTCTACATGCAGAAAATTAGTTTTTTCAGCACCATTTATTGAAAATACTGTCCTTACTCAGTTTTGTGTTTTTTAGCACCTCTGTGGAAAATCAAGTGATGGTAAATGCATGATTTTATTTCTTTGCTTTCTATTTTATGTACACAAAGAATGCCCTACAGACTCTACCAAAAACAGTGAGAACTAATAAATTCAGTAGAGATCCAGGATACAGAATCAACATACGAAAATTGTTAGTGTTTCTTTATACCAACAAGAAACTATTCAAAAAAGAAATAAAACTAGCTCTCTCACCCCCACCTCTTCAGTATTGGGGATTGAACCCCAGGGCTTCACACATGCTAGGCGACTGCTCTACCACTGAGATACACCTCCAGTCCTTTTAAGAACTTTGTTTTGACACAGGATCTTGATAAATTTCTCAGGCTGACCTTAAATTTACGATCCTCCTGCTCCAGCCTTTTGAGTAGCTTGGGATTACAGGCATGCACCAACACACCTGGCCAACAAAACTATTAAAAAATGATCTATCTACGTATTTATTTATATTTATTTTTGTGGTACTAGAGATTAATCCTAGGGGCACTCTGCTACTGTGCTAACATCTCCCCTTTATTTTCTATTTTGAAGCAGGATCTCACTAAGGTGCCGTGACTGACCTTGAACTTGTGATTCTTCTGCCTTGGCCTCCCAAGTAATTGGGATTATAGGCATGCATCACCATACTTGTCCCAATAATCCCCGCCACTTTTTTTTCTTTTTTTGATACCTGGAATTGAACTCAGGGCCGCTTAACCACTGAATCACAACCCCAGCCCTTTTTTGTATTTTATTTTGAGACAGGGTATTGTTGAGTTGCTTAGTGCCTCCCTAAATTGCTGAGGCTGGCTTTGAACTCATGATCCTCCTGCTTCAGCCTCTAGAGCCAATGGGATTACAGGCGTGCTCGCCACCACCATCAGCTACAATCCCATTTTTAATAGTTAGGAAAAGTAAAATACTTAGGAATAAAAGTAACCAAAGATCTAAACTTTCTGTATACTGAAAAGTATAAAACATCAATGATAGAAATTAAAGAAAACACAAATAAATGGAAAAATACTATACTCATTGATTGGAAGAACTAATATTGCCAAAATGTCCATACTATCCATTATCCAGATTCAACACAATCCCTATCACAATTTCTATGGCAATTTTCACAGTAATAAAACAAAATGATGAAATCTGTATGAGGCCATTAAAAGAAAGATGAGAAAGATGAAAAACGTTGGAGGTATAACACTCCCTAATGTTGAACTATTACAAAGCTATACTAATTCATATAGTACTGCTATGAAAATAGACACATAGACCAACAGAAAAGAGAGCCCACAAATACACAAACACATATTATGATCCACCCATCTTTAAGAAAGGTGCCAGTCGCCGGGCGCGGTGGCGCACGCCTGTAATCCCAGCACTTTGGGAGGCTGAGGCAGGAGGATCGCGAGTTCAAAGCCAGCCTCAGCAATGGCGAGGCACTTAGCAACTCAGTGGGACCCTATCTCTAAATAAAATACAAAAACGGGCTGGGGATGTGGCCCAGTGGTCGAATGCCCCTGAGTTCAATCCCTGGTACCACAAAAAAAAAAAAAAAAAAAAAAAAAAAAAAAAAAAGAAAGGTGCCAGTAATACATGACAGTAAAAGATGATTTCTTCAATAAATGCTGTTGGAAAAAAACTAGGCATCCATATTTTAAAAAGAATTTTTTTAGTTGTAGATGGGCACAATACCTTTATTTGTTTATTTATTTATTTATTTATTTTTATGTGGTGCAGAGGATAGAATCCAGGGCCTCACACATGCTAGACAAGCACTCTATCACTGAGCTACAACCCCAGCACCAAGCATCCATATTTTTAAATACAGAAAGAAACTGGACTACTATCATATACTACACATAAAACAGCTTGCAATGAATGGATTCAAGACTTCAAAATGCGACTTGTATCTAAAACTCCTAGAAAAAGATGTTTGGAAAAAAATCTTGACACTGGTCTTGTCAATAATGCATGAATATGACACTAAAACCATAGGCAAAAGAAATATGGGAACAGGGGGAATAAAAAATAGGATTTCATCAAACTAAAAAGCTTCTGCTCATAAAGGACACAACCAACAAAATGAAAGTCCACATGTGGAATGAAAGAAAATATTTAAAAACCATAATATGGTAAGTAACTAATATCTACAATATATGAGGAACTCTATCAGATAACTAGCAAAACCCCCAAATAATCTAATTTAAAAATGGACAAAGGAGCTCAAAGGACATTTTTCCAAAGAAGGCATAGAAATGGCCATCAGTTACTTGACAAGCACAATATTCCTAGTCATCAGGGAAAAGTCTCTATTGAAGGGCAAAAATCACACTGGGGATGGCCGTGCAGCCAAGGAATTTATTCACCAGCCTTTATGGCTAGTTAAGGGTAGAAAAGCAACAGGGAGAAGGGTCAGGGAGAGGGAAGTGTGCAAGCTCAGAAAGTGTGCAAGCTCAGAAAGTGTGCAAGCTCTGAATAGAAGGTGTGAGTCTGGTCACGCCGGCTGCGGTCTCTGGAGCTATCGGCTGGGGCAGCTGCCGTCGGGCTGGAGATGGTGGGTAAGTGTGCAGTGGCTGCCTCTTCTCCGTCTCTGTCATCTCTCTTCTCATTGCCTCTCTCTTCTCGTTGTCTGGCTCTTCCTCTCGCTGGGTCTCCTCGGCATCTGGCTTGCTCTCTGTCTGGCTCTCTAACTCTGAATGGATGGGAGTTTATATAGGAATTACTGATGGGGGGGTGTATCAGAGCGAACTTTAAGCCTATTAGCTCCTGCTCGTGGTGTGAGGGCAGGCTTCAAGCCTATCGGCTCTTGCCCCGGGATGATGAAACATCCTGCCCAGAGAGCAGAGCGAACTTTTGACCTTCTGCCTGTGGAACAGGGTAAACTTTTGATGATCTGAAAGCCTATTGGCTCCTGCCCATCTATCACCTATAAACCACAATGTGATATTACTTCAACCTGTTATGATGGCTATGATCACAGGACAATGGATAAGAAACACTGAAGAGTGTTGAACAATGTTGGTGGGAATGTAAACTGGTACAGGTGTTAGAGAAAACAGAATGGTGGTTCCTCAAAAAGTTGAACATAGAACGAATACATGCTCCAGCAATTTTACTACTGGGTGTATATCTAAAGGAAACTAAAGCAGTAGCTTGAAGACATATCTGCACTATCAATAGCAATAGCAAAGATATAGAAACAACCTGTCAAAAGATTGATAAATAGTGTCACATAAATATACAATGGAATATTACTGAATCATAAAACAGAAGCAAATTCTGCCATTTGCAATAACATGAATGAACCCCAAGGGCATTTATTCTAAGTGAAGTAAGCAAGGAAGAGAAAGACAAGTACTATATGGTATCACTTATTTGTGGACTCTGTAGTACTATTAGGAATAAAAAGTAGAATGTTGACTTCCAGGGAATGGGGAGTGGAGGAAATGGGGAGATGTTGGTCTAAGAGTGCAAGCTCTCAATTAAGAGATGAGTAAGTTCTGGGATCGAGTGTAGAGCAGGGTCATTGTAGTTAATGATTCTGTATTGTGTACTTGAAATTTGCTAAGAAATTAGATCATTACTGCTTTCACCAACAGAAAAACAAAATACAACAAAAACCCAAAATATCGTTGTTATGGGTTAGGTAATAGGTGTCCCCCAAAAGCTAATGTGTGAGTCAATGCAAAGGGTTTAGAGGTAAAGTGAGTGGGTTCTGAGAGCCTTAAGCTAATCAGTGTGTTAATCCACTGATATAGACTAACTGGGTGGAAACTGGAGGAGGTGGGTCATTGGGGGCATGTCTTTGGGGTTTATATTTTGTCCTTGTTGAGCAGAGCCCTCTCCCTCTGCTTCCTGGTGCCATGTTCCCAGTTGCTTTCCTCTGCCATACTCTTCTATCATGATGTCCTGTCTTTGGGCCCTGAAGAATGGAGTTGGCCAACTGTGGACTGAGACCTCTGAAACCATGAGAACCAAAATGAACTTTTCTCCCTTTAATTGTTCTTTTCAAGTCTTTTGGTCACAGTAGCAAAAAAGTTGATTAAAACAATTGATACTCAGCTTTCCATTATTATAAGAAAATACCTGAGATAATTTATATATTTAAAAAGGTTTTATTGGCTTACAGTTTTATAGATGCTAATCCAGATTGGTGGGCCCCATTGCTTTGGGCCTGTGACAAGGCATCACATCATGGAGGGGGTGCATGACAGAGCAAAACTGATCACCTCAGGACCAGGAAGCAAGAGGCAGAAAGGGAAAGGGGCAGTGCCTGGCTATCTCCTTCAGGGGCACACACCCAATTACCCAAAGACCTCTTACTAAGCCCCACCTCTTAGAGGTTTTACCACCTCCCAATAGTGTTACCCTGGGGACCAAACATTAACACAGGGAACTCTGGAGGACACTCAAGATCCAAACTATGGTACAATTTTAACTATGTGAGGTGAGGATCATGTTAATTAACTTTTTGTGATAATTATTTTATAATGTGTATGGTGTTAAATCATTGTGGTGTACACTTCAGTTATATATATGCTTTTATTTGTTAAGTGTACTTAGAGCTGAAAATGTTTAAACAAGAAAGTGTTGATATTAATGAGAATATGGTTTTTAGAATGTAGGACAAAGGATTATTTCTAGGAGGAATCCAAGATGGCGGATTAGAGGAAGCCGCACTTCAGGGCAGCTCCGTGGAAAGAATCCAACAAAGCAGATAAATTGCCTTTCATCATATATATAGAGGCTGAAAATACCGATCTTCTGGATGGTTTGATTACCACTACCAGAGAGAGAAAGAGACAAGCTGTCTGCAGCGGCTGGAGCCGCAAGGCTTCTGCAAAACCGCCTCGGTGGTGCACAGGCCATGCGAAACAAAGTCAGTGTGGGGAGACTGTGCTGCCATGGCAACCCCAGCCACGCTCATTGCACACCAGCGTGAAACCGGCGATAAAAACCAGCGATAACAGCTGGCGGAATTGGTGTGGGGGACCACGGGAGACCGTGGGTCGACAACACCAGTTTGAATCCACACTCAGCCGGACACGACCCTCAGTAGTAGGGCCCCGGAGAGAGCGGCGCAGAGACCTGCGAACAGCAAGCAGGGGCAGAGTCGGAGCGGTCCACAGTCTGAAGCAGCGCTGTCCGCGCTGCAGTTACAGTTGTGGCTTCCTGGTGCCACTCCGGCAGGGAGACATCCACCCAATGGCTTTGAAATTGATCGGCGAGGACACAGGAGTCTGCGGAGCTGCTGTTGACTGGAAGGGGAGCACCGCCATCTTTGAAAGGTGCAGTGGCTGACCCAGACAAAGGGGAGGAGATGGAGAGCGACGACTGCAGCCATCCAGGGACCCTCCAGCTCTCTGAAGACAACGCACACTTGGGTGAGGCTCGGGTGGCCAGCAGGGGAGGGCGTTTCTGAGGCCAGTGCAGCGGCCACAAGAAGCTGCAACTGTGGGTGGGCTTGGGGAGGAGGTGCCTTCTGGAGGGTCCTCTTCCCGGTGCCATTCATCAGCTGACACACACAATCCCCCTGGGCCACTCCTTCACTGAACCGTTCAGCCACTGGCCTAAGATGCAGCCTTGATTCCACTAACAGGATCGCAGACTGTCTAGACATGATCCAATAACAATTGGTTTGAACTGGAAAGGAAAAAAGAGGGGGGCTTCCCAGGGCCCGTTTTGTCTGAGACTTGGGGTTCGACTTTTTTTTTTTTCTTTTCTGTTGGTTTGCTTGTTTTGTTGGATTGCAGGGAGGTTTTTTGTTTGTTTGTTTGTTTGTTTTTCTCTTTCCTTTTTTTGGCTTTGTTTTGTTCTGCTTTTTTTTTTCCTTCCGCATTGATTGTCAGTGTGTTTGTTTGCTTCCGCTCCTTTTTTCTTTCCTTCTTTTCTTCCTTCTCACTCTTGCATCTTTTCTTCCTCCTTCATCTTTCATGTTTACATCCTGCCAGTGCATACTAAACAGAGGCAAAAACAAGTTATACGCAGAACTTGGGATTTCTAGAACCAGCGCAATTGAACTGGGTAGCAAAGTGGTGATATATATTGTTTACTCTCTATTTCCTTGATTCTATCTCTCCTCTCTCTTACACCAATTCCTAAACTTTTATCATTTTTTTCTTTTCCAACTTACTTTATATATAAATTGGTCTTTCCACCTAATTGTCAACTCCATTCTCTTTCTTCCCTTGTCTACTTATACTAAACCACTTCCACTAAACCACTTCAAAAGAAATCTCTTTTCCTACTTTCCAAGAAAGAACAATTCAAGACACTTCCTTCTTCCTAAACATAACACCTCTGTATCCAATACTTGAAACTATAAAACCCCATCAGAAGCGAACAGAGTAAATTGGAAATAATATCTGGGTTAACCAAATCTATACATTGCAATCAAACTTGGATTTTCTGAATAGAAAGTGTTAGGTTTTAAAAGTATAAAGGAATTATAAGGTAATCTGATAGCATTGTACTACAGGAACAACATAAGGCTTTAAGGTAAAATCGAAATAGTCAAGGTCCCACAGTGCAGGAAGAATAGACACACAAGCAACATGAAAAAACAAGGAAAGAAAATGACACAAACAAATCAAGATACCTCATCGGTAGATGTCATGGCAAGCACAGTTGGTCAAATGCCAGAGATGGAATTTAGAAATTACATATGCCAAATGTTTATGGAACTTAAGAATGAACTAAAAAATGAGATGAGGGAGCAAGTACAGGAGGCAAAAGATCATTTTGACAAAGAACTCCAAAAACAAATACAGAAGTAAAAGATTACTTCAATAGGGAAATAGAGGCTCTAAAGAGACTCCAAACAGAAATTCCAGAAATGAAAGAAGCAATAAACCAAAATAAAAGCTCAATTGAAAGCATCACCAACAGAATAGTCCACTTGGAAGAAAGAACCTCAGACAATGAAGACAAAATATTTATCCTAGAGAAGAATTTAGACCATACAGCAAAACTTGTTGGAAATCAAGAACATAACATCCAAGAATTATGGGACAGCATAAAAAGACCAAACTTAAGAGTGATTGGCATAGAGGAAGGGGCAGAGTTTCAAGCCAAAGGAATGAGTAATCTATTTAACGAAATAATTACAGAAAATTTTCCAAACTTGAGGAATGAATGGGAGAACCAAGTTCAAGAGGCATACCGAACACCAAACAAACAAAATCTCAACAGATCCACACCAAGACACATTATAATGAAAATGCCTAATACACTGAGCAAGGAGAGAATACTAAAAGCCACAAGAGAAAGGAAGCAGATCACATATAGGGGGAAACCAATCAGACTATGTTCAGATTTTTCAACCCAGACCTTAAAAGCAAGAAGATCCTGGAATAGCATATTTCAAGCTCTGAAAGAAAAGGGATGTCAACCAAGAATCTTATATCCAGCAAAATTAAGCTTTAGATTCTAAGATGAAATAAAAACCTTCCATGACAAGCAAAAGTTAAAAGATTTCACGACTCGAAAGCCAGCACTTCTGAGCATCCTGGGCAACATTTTTCATGAAGAAGAAGAGAAAGATGATAACGAAAATCAACAAAGGGAGATATTAAACTAAAGGAAATGCCAACCAGAAGAGAAACCAAATCAAGCTAAAGAACATAACTCAAATAAAAATGGATGGGAATAAAAATCACATCTCAATAATAACCCTGAATGTTAATGGCCTAAACTCGCCAATCAAAAGACACAGATTATCAGAATGGATTAAAAGAAACGACCCAACAATTTGCTGTCTCCAAGAAACACACCTCATAGAAAAAGACATCAACAGACTGAAAGTGAAAGGCTGGGAAAAGTCTTATCACTCACAAGGCCGGCGGAAGCAAGCAGGGGTTTCCATTCTCATATCAAATAAGGTAGACTTCAAACCAAAACTAATCAAGAGGGACAAAGATGGATATTTCTTATTACTTAAGGGAACCATCCATCAACAGGATATAACAATCATAAATCTGTATGCCCCAAATAATGGAGCACCTACATTCATCAAACAAACGCTTCTCAAGTTCAAGAGTAAAATAGACCACAACACAGTTATTCTAGGGGACTTCAACACACCTCTCTCACCAATGGACAGATCATCCAAACAAAAGCTAAACAAAGAAACTTTAAGCCTCCTCAAAACAATTAACAATTTAGACCTAACGGACATATATAGAATATTTCATCCCTCAGTAAATGAATACACATTTTTCTCAGCAGCACATGGCTCATTCTCCAAAATAGACCATATATTATGTCACAAGGCAACTCTCAGCAAATATAAAAAAATAGAGATACTACCCTGCATGCTATCGGACCATAAATGGATGAAATTGGAAATCAATGACAAAACAAGGAATAAGAAAAACTACTCCATCAACTGGAAGCTAAACAACATGCTACTGAATGAACAAGGGGTTGAAGAAGACATCAAAGAGGAGATCAAAAAATTCCTAGAGGTAAATGAGAAGACAGATACATCATATAGAAATCTCTGGGACACTATGAAGGCAGTAGTAAGAGGAAAATTCATTGCACTGAGTTCATTCCTTAAGAGGAAAAAAAACCAACAAATAAATGACTTAACATCACACCTCAAAGCATTAGAAAAAGAAGAACAGACCAACACCAAGAACAGTAGAAGACAGGAAATAATTAAAATCAGAGCAGAAATTAATGAAATTGAGACTAAGGAAACCATTCAAAGAATTGACAAGACTAAAAGTTGGTTCTTTGAAAAAATAAACAAAATTGACAGACCCTTAGCAATGCTAACAAAAAGAAGAAGAGAAAAAACTCAAATTACTAACATTCGTGATGAAAAAGGGAATATCACAACAAACACCTCAGATATACAGAATATAATTAGAAATTACTTTGAAAACTTGTACTCTAATAAAATAGAAAATACTGAATGCATTGACAGATTTCTAGAGTCATATGATTTGCCTAAATTGGATGTGGAGGCTATACACAATTTAAACAGATCAATTACAAGCGAAGAAATAGAAGATGTCATCAAAAAGCTACCAACAAGGAAAAGTCCAGGACCTGATGGGTTTACAGCTGAGTTCTATAAGACTTTCAAAGAAGAACTAATACCAATGCTCTTCAAACTATTTCAAGAAATAGAAAAAGAGGGAGCTCTTCCAGACTCTTTCTATGAGGCCAATATCACATTAATTCCAAAGCCAGGCAAAGACACATCCAAAAAAGAAAACTTCAGGCCCATATCTTTAATGAACATAGATGCAAAAATCCTCAACAAAATCCTGGCAAATCGGATACAAAAACATATCAAAAAGATAGTGCACCACGATCAAGTGGGGTTTATTCCAGGGATGCAAGGGTGGTTCAACATTTGGAAATCAATAAACATAATACATCCCATCAATAGACTTAAAGACAAAAATCATATGATCATCTCAATTGACGCAGAAAAAGCATTTGACAAAATACAACACCCCTTTATGTTCAAAACACTGGAAAAACTAGGAATATCAGGAACATATCTTAACATTATAAAAGCTATTTATGCAAGGCCCCGAGCTAACATTATCTTAAATGGAGAAAAATTGAAAGCATTCCCTCTAAAAACTGGAGCAAGACAGGGATGCCCCCTTTCACCACTGCTATTTAACATAGTACTGGAAACTCTGGCCAGAGCAATTAGACAGACAAAAGAAATTAAAGGGATCAAGATAGGAAAAGAAGAGCTCAAATTAGCACTATTTGCTGATGACATGATAATCTACCTAGAAGACCCAAAAAACTCTACCAGAAAACTTTTACAACTAGTAAACGAATTTGGCAAAGTTGCAGGATACAAAATCAATACACATAAGTCAATGGCATTTGTGTACATCAGCGACAAAGACTCTGAATGGGAAATGATGAAAAATACCCCATTTACAATAGCATAAAAAAAAAAAAAATCTGGGAATCAACCTAACGAAAGAGGTGAAAGACCTCTATAACGAAAATTATAGAACACTAAAGAAAGAAATTATAGATGAACTCAGAAGATGGAAAGACCTACCTTGCTCTTGGATAGGTAGAATTAATATTGTCAAAATGTCCATACTACCAAAAGCATTATACAGATTTAACGCAATTCCAATCAAAATCCCAATGTCATTCTTCAAAGAAATAGAAATAGCAGTCATGAAATTCATCTGGAAAAATAAGAGACCCAGAATAGCCAAAGCAATCCTGAGCAAGAAAAGTGAAGCAGGGGGGCATCACCATACCAGACTTTAAATTATACTATAGAGCAATAGTAACAAAAACAGCATGGTATTGGCACCAAAACAGACTGGTGGACCAGTGGTACAGAATTGAGGATACAGAGACTAATACATATAATTACAGCTATCTTGTATTAGACAAAGGTGCCAAAAATGTACAGTGGAGAAAGGATAGCCTCTTCAACAAATGGTGCTGGGAAAACTGGAAATCCATATGCAACAAAATGAAATTAAACCTTTATCTCTCACCATGCACAAAACTCAATTCAAAGTGGATCAAGGACCTAGGAATTAGACCAGAGACAATACACCTAATAGAAGAAAAAGTAAGCTCCAATTTCCAACATGTTGGATTAGTCCCCAAGTTCCTTAATAAGAATCCTGTAGCACAAGAATTACTACCAAGAATTAATGAATGGGATAGATTTAAACTAAAAAGCTTCTTTTCAGCAAAAGAAACAATCAGTGAGGTGAATAGAGAATTGGGAACAAATATTTAATACATGCACATCAGGTAGAGCACTAATCTCTAGAATATATAAAGAACTCAAAAAACTTTACTCTAAAAAAACAAATAACCTAATCAATAAATGGGCTAAGGAATTGAGAAGACACCTCTCAGAAGAAGATACACGATTAATCAACAAATACATGAAAAAATGTTCAACATGGCTGGCAATTAGAGAAATGCAAATCAAAACTACTCTAAGATTTCACTTCACTCCAGTCAGAATGGCAGCCATCAAGAACACAAGCAACAATAAATGCTGGAGAGGATGTGGGGAAAAAGGCACACTCATACATTGCTGGTGGGACTGCAAAATGGTGCAACCGTTATGGAAAGCAGTATGGAGATTTCTTGGAAAACTGGGAATGGAACCATCCTATGACCCAGCCATCCCACTCCTGGGTCTATTCCCAAAGGACTTAAAAACAGCATATTACAGTGACACAGCTATCTCAATGTTTGTAGCTGCGCAATTCACAATAGCTAGGTTGTGGAACCAACCTAGATGTCCCTCAGTAAATGAGTGGATTAAGAAAATGTGGTATATACGCACAATGGAATTTTACTCAGCAATAAAAGAAAACAAATTAATGGCATTTGCAGGTAAATGGATGAAGTTGGAAGACATAATGCTAAGTGAAGTTAGTCAGTCTCAAAAATCCAAGTACCAAATGTTCTCTCTTATATAAGGAGGCTATTTCAAAGTATTGTTGGATGGGGGTACATAGGAGGATTAGAGGAACACTAGAATGGTCAAGGGAAGGGAGGGTAAGGGTGGGAGCAAGAGGGGAGGGAGGGGGAGAAAAGAAAAAAAAAAAAAAAGGTGGTTGAATGAGACGGATATCATTTTCCTTATTGCATGATTGAAGACCTGAATTGTATGATTATACTTTGTATACAAACAGTTGTATGTAAAAAGATACTAAATATATGCACTATGAGTTGTACATATTAAAAATTATAAAAATAAATAAATAAATAAATAAATTTTAAAAAATGTAGGACAAAGGTATGCTTTAGAAAATATTGGTTTTAAGTTTACTTCTCTTAAATTATAATTTGGAATGATATTTTAAATATGTTAAACTTTTGCAATAAATTGTAAGCACCAAAATTCATTATACTTAATGCATTTGGAAGCAATGGAAGAGATGAAGAAAAAATTTCAGGCAAAAACAAACCAATGACATTTATCAAAAAAATTCATTACAATTAAAAATCTCGCAACCAGCCAACAACCTCATCTCTTGTTTGAAATTTAGAAATTTATTGTTTTTCCTTATTGGATACAACAAACTTATCTTTCAAAGAAGGGTTTATACTATTCAGAGAACTTTGTGGCCTTTTCATTGTCATAGTTGACTTGTGTCATTCACAGAATTATGAAAACGTAAACTACTGTAGCCATATATATAAATGTATAATTGCCATTGAGTGATGAACACAATAAGGAAAGTAGTGTTGATGTACATTAGGTGTATGAGGAATGAGAGCCCTTGAAAAATTCTCGACTCAATGAGAGAATCCTGTTGAAACAGGGCACTAGATTTATAGCAATACTTTACTGGACACATTTCCATATGCCATCTCTCAGGATTTTTAACTCTCATTTTTAACTTTTCTAATTTCAGTTCTTGATGGAGTACATAGCTTCTCAATTTTAATATTTATTGAAACTTAAGTTCTACAATGACATCAGAAATTCAGTGCTCGAATCTACTGGTGGCCTCTATAGAAAGGAGACACTAGAACACATAAACATTAAAATACTTATAAAAATACTTACAAAAATTTCTTCTCGTAAGAGCAAGATGCGTAAGTCATTTAAAAGACTTTTTCCTATGAAATAAGGAATAAGTAAGGAGTTGATATTTATTGCTATTGATAATTCAATTTAAAATTTTTTTTAATTTATTTGTTCTAATCAGTTATACATGACATCAGAATGTTCTTTGATTAATTGTACACAAATAGAGAACAATTTTTTCACTTCTCTGGTTATATACGAATTAGGTCACACCATTTATGCAATCATAACGATATCCATCTCATTCCACTCTCTTCCCTATCCCCATGACCCCTCTCCTCTCCTCCCTCCCATTTGCCCAATCCAACGTTCCTCCACTCATCCCATGTCCCCCGCCCAGTTTAGATTAGCATCCACTTATCGGAGAAAATGTTTGGCCTTTGGTTTTTGGGATTGGCTTACTTAGCTTAGCAAGATATTCTCCACCTCCATCCATTTGCCTGCAAATGCCATAATTTTATTCTCTTTTATTGCCGAGTAATATTTCATTGTGTAATTTATCTATTCATCTATTGAAGGGTATCTAGGTTGGTTCCACAGCTTGGCTATTGTGACTTGTGCTACTATAAACATTGATGTGGCTGTGTCACTGTAGTATGCTGGTTTTAAGTCCTTTGGGTATAGACCAAGGAGTGGGATAGCTGGGTCAAAAGTGGTTCCATTCCAAGTTTTCTAAAGAATATCCATACTACTTTTTAGATTGATTGCACCAATTTGCAGTCCCACCAGAAATGTATGAGTGTGCCTTTTCCCCACATCCTTGTCAACACTTATTGTTTCTTGTATTGTTGATAACTGCCATTCTGACTGGAGTGAGGTGAAATCTTAGAGTAGTTTTTATTTGCATTTTTCTAATCACAATTTGAGACCTTAAACTATACTACAGAACCATAGTAACAAAAACAGAATGGTTTTGGCACCAAAACAGACATGTAGACCAATGGTACAGAATAGAAGACACAGAGACAAACCCACATAAATACAGTTATCTCATACTAGACAAAGGTGCCAAAAACATGCATTGGAGAAAAGATAGCCTCTTGAACAAATGGTCCTGGGAGAACTGGAAATCCATATGTAGCAAAATGAAACTAAACTCTTATCTCTCACCATGCACAAAAAACTCAACTCAAAGTGGATCAAGGACCTAGGAATTAGACCAGAGACCCTATGCCTAATAGAAGAAAAAGTAGGCCAAAATCTTCATCATGTTGGATTAGGCCCTGACTTCTTTAACAAGACTCCTAAAGTGTAAGAAATAAAATTAGGAATCACTAAATGGGATGGATTCAAACTAAAAAGGTTCTTCTCAGCAAAAGAAACAATCAATGAGGTAAAGAGAGAGCCAACAGTATGGGAGCAACTTTTTACCACATTCACATCAAGTAGAGCTCTAATCTCCAAGATATATATATATATATATATATCAAAAAACTAAGCACCACAAAAACAAAACAAAACAAAACAAAAAAACAAGCAACCCAATCAATAAATGGGCCAAGGACATGAACAAAAGAAGAAGATATACAATCAATTAACAAATATATGAAAAAATAATTCATTTTTCTTCTATCATTTATGTTCAAAATTTGATCAGTAGAAGGAATTCATGGTTGGTATAATTTTAATTGAGAAGCAAATAATATGCTAAATTTAATTTTAACTTGAAGAGAAAGCATCTTTAAGACAACTATGCTTTATAATGATTCTCCTCTAGGAGTTATATGATCAAGAGCTAGAAGGAGTGAAATAGGCAAAGGTATAGAAGAAAATGTTCCTGGAAAGAAGGTCTAATAACATTACTATAAAGTCAATGGCAATTATTAAAACCACAAAGATACAGACTGAAAGCTTAATACGATGGAAGAAAAAGGATGTCAAGTTATATATCTGGATTTCACCCAGGGCCCAGGCACTGTGCATGCTGAGCACACACTTAGCCTGGGTGAGTTTCTGTTTTCTGAACTACAAAATGAAAATAATAATCTCAACCTCTCAAGACTGGTGTTAGGATAAAAGAGGTAACAGAAAACTAAGTAGGAAACTATCCATATTCTGATATATGCACATTTTATACATATTTTAGATTATCTTCCAACATTTATTTTTATAGTCCCAATAATTTATTTAGCCTTTTCTCCAATTTCCCTTTTCTGAAAACTGAAGTATTGTCTTCCAATGGTAGTGCTGATATTTAAGTAAATTTTTGAGAGAAGAAATAATAATGCATTTCAGAAGGTTAAATTCATACTCTAAAGTCATATCTACATAACTTAAGAATGTCTGACCAAGCTGGGTGCGGTGGCACACGCCTACAATCCCAGTGGCTTGGGAGGCTGAGGCAAGAGAATCAGGAGTTCAGGGCCAGCCTCAGCAATTTAGCAAGGCCCTAAGCAACTCAGTTAGACCCTGCCTCTAAATAAAATATGAAAAATGGCTGGGGATGTGGCTCAATGGTTAAGTGCCCCTGAGTTTAATCCCTGGTAAAGAATATCTGAACGAGATAGTGTGTTCTTCTAAAATTTCGCTTTCATCATATGAAATTTGAAAGGGTTTAAATTAAAATAACCAGGTGTTTGACCTTTATCTAGGTAAGTAGATATCAGGATACTACAATGCTTTTGCTTTATGGTAATGATTACTAGAGACCTTATTCCAGAGGAAAAGACTATTCTGGTGGCGGTTTTCTGGTGTAATAACTCCATTACAGAAAAGAGCATCCTAAGAACCATCTTAATGACAAGAGAAATAGGATGACACCTTCAGGGCAAAGAGCCCATGCAAAGCAAGTCTACTCTTTAAAAACTACTGGGTAGGTTGAAGGTTGGTAAGGAGGTTTTTTTTTTTTTTTTTTTTGGTCATACTTTGGATTGATCAAACCCCTTAGCCACTGTCAGAGATGGAACTTCATTCGTGCACTGTGAAAATATTCCTAGTGACCAGCTTCTAAGGGGCAAATGCCTCACCTCAGCTAAAACAGAGCAGGATGCAAAGTGGTTGGAAGATGCTTTGACTTGTCTAAAGGCAAGTCTGACTTATGAGGGCAGCGGCCGAGATGAGGTTAAGACCACAGTCTCAGCCCCATGTGTGCAGAGATGTAGGACACAAGGGAGGTTGTTCCCAGAGGTTCATGCAGGAGTTGTAAAGGCTTAGGGACTGATGGAAATCTTTAGAAATAATACATGGACTAGAAGGCAGATTCATCCTTGTAGAGGAAGGTAAGTTCCCTGCCAATTTCAGCATGTCAGCTGTCTTGTAGGGCATCAGAATCCCTACTTTTGTGCTTGAGAACTAGTAAAGGCTATACACCATCAGAGGTCTTGATGACTAGAAAATGATCCTGATTGCACCTTTGAATATTACAACTTGTGTTCCTGTCTTTGTCTTTTGTAACATCTGAAAGAATCTGTAAGATCTGGCAACACCATGGAATTATGAACTAAACTTGATCCTGGTTCAATTGGAATGATTCACAGTGCCACACCAACATATTTATAGTTTGCCTTACCGAGACATTCAAGGGCACCAAGGTGTGTTATTGTACACAGAGATCTGAAAACAGGAAACATGATCATCAAGTATATTACACACTGTTAGAATAAGAACACACAGGGCCAGGGGTTCAGCTTTTTAGGAAATCATTTTTTGGTAACAGCTAAACTTTTTTTTTTAATTTTTAAAAAATATTTATGTTTTTGTTATAGTTGGACAAATGCCTTTATTTTATTTATTTATTTTTATGTGTGCTGAGGATCGAACCCAGGGCTGCACATGTGCTAGGTGAGCACTCTACTGCTGAGCCACAACCCCAGCCCATAACAGCTATACTTTAGTAACATCAGAAATCATCTTGGAATCATGGTCTCATTTAATCTTTATGACAACTTTGCAGGATAGATGTTAACGAAGTTTGTACTCAGAAGATGAGAAAACCAGAGTTCATAGAGATTAAATTGTCACCATCACATGACTAGTAAGTAGTGGAGCCAGATGATGGTTCCAGGTCTGTTGGTCCCCAGTATTCAAGTCCTTAACCCTACAGATTTTATGACTGATGTTATGAACCAACTGGATGCTGATTATTTTTTCAGCATCCAGAGGTTGGTGCTTTGTGCCTGGAAGCACAGCTTGAATATGCACATATCTGAGCTCCTTATAGTTTAAGCCAAATCCTACTCATGTGATTTTGATTTGAATCCGTAGTATTTTAGAGTATCTCCAACCCTATAGAAACCTTGTAGACCTAGGGGATTAGCTAGGAGTTCTGGTGGAAGTCTGTGTCCTGTCCTCTAGATCACTCAGGCCATTCTTCCACACATACAAGAGCTCCAACTGGGGAAAGATTGGTTGCTTGGTCCAGGTTCACTGGGAATGTCAGATGAGACCACAGCTGCTTCATGGTCTTATGACAAAAATGAGGCCAAAAATTGTGTGATCACTGACAGATATAAGGAGATGTAACTGCTAGCCTCTTGTACCTCTAAATTACTGTGAGATAATGGCTCAATTACTTTCTCTGTGCCTTGGCCATGAACGGAGATATTCATATCTATCTTCTCACTAGCAGAAATTTTAGGAAAACTGAATGAGATAATGGATCATCAGCACATTACAAAAGCATGAAATGACCTATAACAACTTGTCTTTGAGCTGCTGGGCACCTAACTGCCTACACCTCTTACACTCCACCCCACACCCATCTTAGTACACATGTAAGCAGCAGGCGCCTTCACATTATCAAAGAAATATTAATTTTAGGAATGAGGGTCTTTGAAGAATGTTCAAATCCTACTTTTGAGGCAAAAATCTCACCTTCCTTTATGTGAGGATGAGCCTGATCTAAAGATAAACAGTAATTAATAAAACACATGTGACTTTGGATGACTTCCTACATGGAGCTGTTGGGCGGAAGGAATGTTTGTCCATGGACAGGACAGGGACAAAGCTCTGAAACAAGCCTTGGCTGTGTTCAGTTCTCTAGTTTTCCTGTGAGTATCTATTCTAGCCAGTGTCGCTCCCACAACCCAGAGAAAGCTCTACAGTTGGTGTCTGGTGCCTGTTAGTGGCCAGGTCCTGAGGAGGGCAGTGCCCACACCAGAAAGGTAGAGGTAGATCAGTTGTGGTGGGGAAGAAATATCTGTGAACTTTGCAAAGCTCAAAGTATATATTGTTCATGCTTTATACAACTATCATGTTTTTCTCTTTTTTAAAAAAAATTAGTAATTTAATTTCTTTGGTGATTGAATAGCTAACTAATGAACAGCGAATTTCCAGTTATAGCACATTTTTAAAAAGGTGTTGGCTGTTGTAAAATATATTATACTTTCATTGACTCTTGATTAGATGCAGGGAGACAGTTATAAAGAGTTCTATGTTTGAATGTGTCACCCTAAAATCTCACACTGGGAACTTCATCTCCAGTATACATTGAGGTAGGGGACTTTCAAGAGGTGTTTAGCTCATGAAGTTGTGCCCTTGTGGATGGACTGGTGTGGGTACACCATCAGTGTCACGAACGTGGGTTTGTCAGAGAATTGAGTTTGGGTTTGTCAGAGAATTGAGTTTGGCTCTCTCTTGCTCTGTCTCTCATGCCCTCTTTCATTCTCATCTTCTACCATGGGATGATGCAGAAGAAGGCTCTCACTAGGTGCTGGACTCCTTGATATTGGACTCCCCGCCCTCCAGAAGCATAAGAAATAAATCCCATATCTTTATGAATTACCCAGGTTTTGCTCTTCAGCAAATTACCTGTAACAATTACTATAACAATTACCCTGTTATAGTAATAGAAAACAAAGTCAGAACATTGGTACTAGAGGTGGGGTTGTTGCTATAACAAATATGTGAAAATGTAGACTGGGCTTTGGAACTGCCTGTTGAGTAGAGGCTGGAAGAACTTGGAGGATCAGGTTAAAAAAATGCCTTGATGGTCACAAATGGAGCATTATTGGG